>VWZI01001958.1:13692-197070 GCA_013396835.1 Psilopogon haemacephalus
TCTATATAATTATATATTATATAATATATATTTGCAAGCTCTTCACTCATTTGCTTTCTACCTCCTACAGAATTTTCACTTACACATACGGTGAGCACAGAACTGTAGCGAAACAATCTTGCCACCTGTTGTTTTAAAATAGCACAGAGGCATATTAATGGTCCTTCCATGATACTGTTTATAGTACACGTTAAACCTCACTTAAAATACTGTGGATCAGATTGGTAAAGGATATTATTACTTCAGCAGCCTTAAATTGGTTCCTGTCCAGCATCTCGACTTGTAGATTGTTCACAGGTAGGAGAGAGGTGGACTGCACAGGAGAGTCAATCTTGGTTATCAAATCTAATGAGTGACTTCAATTCTCAACTTCACTTACAAAGAATTTCTAGAGCTCTGCCTAATATTTCTGGTCTGTAACTATCTAGATTTGTCTTTGAGATTTTTATTTATTTTTAAAAAATGTTTCAAGCTTAGTCAAAGTAGAAATTAAAAATGTATTTCTGCTTTGAAATCATCTATCCAGAACTGGACCAAGAGAGATATTTTACGTTATGTGGCAGTCCCCTGTCATTCTTGCTTCACTGAGATGTCAATTTAAAAGGACAATCAAGACAGAGTCATTTGGGCTAGAATCACAGGATTGTAGAATGGTTTAGGTTGGAAGAGACCTCAAAGATTATCCAGTTCCAACCCCCCGCCATAGGCAGGGACACCTCCCACTAGATCAGGTCGTTCAAGACCTCATCCAGCCTGGCCTTGAACACCTCCAGGGAGGGAGCAGCCACAACCTCCCTGGGCAACCTGTTCCAGTGTCTTGTCACCCTCACTTTGAAGAACTTTCTCCTAACATCCCGTTTAAATCTCCCCTCTGCCAGTTTGAACCCATTACTATACATTGAAAAAAAAATTTAAAAAACAAAAAAGAGCGAAAGATGTATTGCTTTAAGTTTAGCAAAAACTCTTCAAAACTCTTAGAATGAGTGTCTGTTTTTTGTGTGGTTTTGTGTCTGTAATGAAATACATATGAAAACTTTTTTGTTCCTCTGGTGTATGACAGATGGCACTGATTGTTTTGCTTTAGTATAGCTACTAAACTGAAAAGTAGTTGTTAACACTAAAACAGTGACTGTCAGATGCCTGTTCAAACTCATCCATAGAATCACAGGATGGTTTGGGTTGGAAGAGGCCTTAAAGATTGTCTAGCTCCAAGTCTATGCCATTGGCAGGGACACCTCCTACTAGACTAGGTTGCTCAAGGCCCCATCTAGCCTGGCTTTGAGCACTTCCATGCTTGAGGCTTCCACAACTTTGAGCAGACTGATTCAGTATCTCACCACTGTCAGCGTGAAAATCTGTGTGGAATATTACAGACTTAGCCTGTAAGAATATGAATCTGCTATTAAAATATGCCTATTGGCAATATTCTAGTAAAGGATGCTTAAAGAATGTGTGTATCAATTAGGTGGAGAAATCACATTTTGATACACTGGTGCTCAGCATTGTTCTGTGACTATATTCACACTGTTAAGTTTCATCTCAGAGGGCATTGTGTCCTCACTGGAAGCATTTGTTTCATCTGATTTGTATTTTCAGCCTTCTCAGTATCCTTTGGCAGTTGTGTGATTCAGTGCATGAGAAGGGTAAGGAAGTCTCATTGTTTTATATTAAAATGTGTTGCCCAGTGATTTAATTAGAGGCTCTTTTAATTGTCATGGTATGAGAAGTGTTAAACAACTATTTCCTTTTCAGTTTCTCACCAGTCATGGTGTTACATCATCTTTTGCTTCAAGGATGGTCATCTTGATCAGTTTACTCTTTCTGCACATACAGACTCTGTCCCATATCTGGTTCATTCTTTGTCATTTTTCTATATCTTTCCTACAAATTTCATATTGATATGCAATGATCAGAGCTTAGGAACTCTGTTTAGTAATGTGATGATTTCTGTTCCATTCCTTACTCAGTTGTTTTTTTTTTTTTTTTTTTCTCAAGTTAATTGCATGTTTCTTTTGGAGTGACCTCTTGTGTCCTGTTAGGTTATTTTTCATTGTAGCAACAGTACAATAATAAGTTTATAACTGGAAAGAACTAATGCCATTAATAGAAGATACAAAAATTGAGAGCTGGATGTTAAAAAAAAAAAAGTGTATTTTAAATGTCAGAGACAAGAAACTAGTGTATAGTCTTATAGAGCAAGAGAAATTCAATCCCAACTCCTATGTTTTGTGTTCTCTTGGTTTTAAATAGTGGGATGATGGCAGCTTTAGTGATTTGGGTTAATATTTGTGTGCTCAGACATGGCAAGCGGAAAATAAAGGAGAATGGGATTCATTAATTCGTGCAAGATTTGGAGCATGTGAAAAAATAGCAGGCTCTAAAAGGCAGGCATAATGTGAAAGACTTTATTTAAAAAATGGAAAACCAAACTAAAAATAGACTGCTGCATTTTAAGGAACTGTTATTTGTAAGGTCTCAGGGAATCAAAGTGTGATAAGAATGGAGTGTGCATAAAGCTGTACGCCTTGAGAAAGAGACCATCACTTATCAAATTGATTGTAGCATGCCCTAAAAGCCCAAGGAAGCCACAGCTTCTTGGTGGTGAAATAAGTCTGTTTTGTCATCTCTTCTTTAATATACAGACCACTAATGTTTACATGCAGTTCTTAACCAAGAACCAAAAGCTTTTCCGTGAGGAATATTTATCCTGAATAGGGAGTCTTCTGGGTTATCCTGAATAGCTAACAGTGTTGAGCAGTTTGGGTCTTTTTGAATGAGTTTATTTGCCTGCAGGGTGTTCAGATGTTAATCTGTTGAATGGCAACTCTATTATAAGGTAATAAAGAATTGTATAATGCCTTGGCTATTTATTCAGAATGACAATGTGCAGAAAACAATACCATAATTGCTATGTGTCCTTTCAGAGTAATTGTTATGTCTATGCTTAATGTGGTACTGCTAGGGACTGTTGCTGTAGACAGGGATTTTGGTACGTTTTTAGCTTGTGTCAATTTGTTCTTCCAAATGAGTCCAAAACTTGGTCTGGTATATGTCGTGATATAGGTGCCATTTCCCAGTAAATAATTTCAGTGTTGTTTAGAAAACAAATTATCCAATTAGAAGCCTTTTAGTGTATCTGACTTTGCTTTGATGTGGTTGCTGTTGAGGCAGGTCAGATTTTCAGTTAATTGGTCTGGATTTTCTCTGCTGAAACTGATGAAAGCTTTCTATGAATCCTGTGAGATCTGTCTTTCAGCTGATGTTCGTTCTGTGTCACTCTTCCTGAAAGCTTACATAATTCTATCTGCCATATGCTCTGTTGAAGAAATTTCAACTTCCTATCCCTCTTTCTGACTTATACCTGCTCTGTTTGGAGCAGTAACTCCAGTGATGTGCTCTAAATTATCCCTATTCTGTGAGCACATCCGAAGCCCATGTCAAGGAATGCAGATACACAGAAATAATTTGGAGTATCACGCTTTTCGTAGTAACAGTTGTAGAGGCTTTCAATAGTTTTACTCTCTGTATGTGTCAATTTCACCTTAAGGTGGGATGGCCAGCGGGACCAAGGCAGTGATTGCCCCCTGTTGTTCACACTGGTGAAGCCATAACTTGAGGGCTGCCTTCAGCTTTGGGCCTTCACTACAAGAAGGACATTAAAGTGCTGAAGCAGTTTCAAGGGAAGGGCAACAAAGTTGGTGAAGGGTCTGGGGAATAGGGCTGGTTAGAAGTGGCTGAGGGAACTGGGGTTGTTTAGCCTGGAGAAGAGGAGGCTGAGGGGAGACCTCACTGCACTTGCCTGAAAAGTTGTAGACAGGTGAATGTTGGTCTCTTCTCCCTAGCAGCAAGAAAAAGTGGCCTTAAGTTGCTCTAGCAGGGGTTTAGGTTGAGTATTAGAAGAAGTTTCTTCACTGAAAGGATTGTCAAACACTGGGGTATGCTCCCCAGAGAGGTGGTTCAATCCCAGTCCTTGGAGGCATGGAAAAGAGGCAGAGATGTGGTGCTGAAGGACATGGTTTAGCACCAGCCTTGGTGAATGTAGGTAATAGTTGTACTCAGTGATCTTGGAGGTCTTCTATGATTCTTTGTAGTAGTGATTTATAAAACCAATTGACTTCTCATAACAGTGGCCAAAATACAAAGCCTAAGCTTTTCTTCTAGGAAGTTTCTTAGATATATTACTTAGCGTAAGTAAGAACATAGATGTGGAGAAGTTGGAAAGGCTAACAGAAACTGGAAACTCTCACCAGAAGTATGAGTGGGGCATCTAGTAAGGGTCTTTCTGGAGAAATTATTGCATATGCATGCTAATACTGATATGTCATTTGTTGGTCCAGTGCGTGAGTTTTTCCCTCTTCCACTCATCTTTATAGGACTAGTGAGTGTGAGGTCAATGTGAGGGAGGAAGCTACCATTATTTGTAAATATTAGCAATAGCAAAGTTTGAGTAACCAAAAGTAAAGGTAGCTGTGATCTCTGAAGTGTTCCTCTCGTTTTTCTCCTCTGGATTTAGGTGGGAGTCAGGCATTTCTATCTTTCAGTTTGGGCATAAAGACTTCTTACAGACTAAGGAACAGAGAATTCTCTGTTGGATTCTTAGTTTTGTTTTGTTTTCTTTTAGCTTCCTACTTTTCTTTCCAACCAGGCAGTTAATTTAAAGCTGAAATCTTATACTTGATGTGGAGGCTGTTTATATTCAACCCAGCTGATGTATCACTAAATGAAAACACACTTAGAGAAGCAAGAAAAGATTCAGCAGGATTAAATAGCAGAGAGTGAGGGTTTATTCCATGAAGGAACAGTTTCTGAAAGGCAAAAGCAAGATACATAAAGAGGCATTAATTGTGGGAAGTTAACATGTAAAATGAGAATCAGAAGAGACTTCAAATCTTTTCAGCTACTGAAACAATTGAAGCGTAGGTCTTCAGTCTACAAGTGGTCATTTGCTACAGTTTGAAGTCATTACCCTTCATCCTGTCAATGCCTTTGTAAAAACTCCCTCTTCAGCTCTCTTCTAGCACCCTTCAAATACTGGAAGGCTGCTCTGACATCCCCACAGCCTTCTGTTCTCCAGGCTGAACAACCCCAGTTCTCTCAGCCTGTCCTCACAGGAGAGGTGCTCCAGCCCTCTGATAATGTTAGTTGCTCTTCTCTGGACCTACTCCAACGGTTCCCTTCTTGTGTTGGGGAATCTAGAGCTGGGCACAGTACCCTAGGTTTGCTTTTTATTAGTTGATTTATTTATTTATGGAGTTTAATCTCAAAATCTTAGAACCTGCTGCTTGTGGTAAGCAAACCTCCAGCCCTTTTATTTGCTGGATCAGCTCCAACACAATCTATCAGAGAGCATTGCTTAGCCTTCTGGTGAAAGTACCTGGTGTTGCCGTGTAATTCTTACTTCCACAGTTGTTTAAAGAGGGTGTGCTTGGTGCTTTGTCGTCTTTGTGAAGCAGAAGGCAAAGTACATACTTACACATGTGAGTTTCAACATGTAAATGTTCTGCTGGGTGCTTTAAGGAGCTAAAATTACTTCACCTCTTTCAAGGGCTAGGGCTGGGCTAACCATTAGATGAAGGACAGATGCTCTTTTTAAACCCCTTTCCTTCCCGTGAGGGCAGAAGGAAGGGAATAAGGAAGAGAGGCTTACAGATTGGAAAACTAAACCAGCTTCAATAAATAATTAAAATAATTAAGTATATACAAATAAATACAAAACTGATATCAAACCCAAGCCCCTGTGGCAATCATGTTACCACTGATGCTGTGGCCAGCATTGGAGAAGTCCTAGACTGGCCTCAGAGGCAGATGGGAAATTGATTCAGGAGCTGGTTTCTGGCACTGGATTCAGGCATGTTCAGATTGGGATCAAAGGCATGATGGACAGAGTCCTGCTCAGATTCCAGCCAAGAAGAGACCCCTGTGATCTCTCAGCTTTCTATCGAGAATGGTGTCCATGGGATCCTCGTTGGTCAGCTTAGGCTCACCTGAACTGTCTGCTTCTTCTCACAGGTGCAGTCTTTTACTCTGCACCCCACATGGCACAGAAAATTTAGCTATGACCTTGGTCTGCAGCCCAGCCCGTGGTGCATATTCCCTATTGTGCTAGCAGCAGCCACTCTCTGTGCAAGCTTGCCCTGAGCTGCACAAAGTGGTGGTATAGAGCAGAGACTGATCTGGAAAGGAACAGCACTGACCAGAATCAGTTTTGTTCTAACTCAAACCAGGATACACAGCATCAGAGGAAGAATTCAAGCAGGCAGTCACTGATAATGAAGAAAAGATCTTGTCAAGAAGACCCTGATGCGCTGGCTTTGGATACTTTGGAGGTCACAAGTTTGGCTAAAAGAAGTAGGCTTAATAGTGTTGTTTACTTGATGAAAACTGAAGTTAATGCTCTTTCATGTCTACCAACTTGGACACCTCTTGTGTGTTACCTGCCAGGTTTGCAAGTTAGTTACAGATGCCAGGCAATGTGGTGGTAAATAGTTATAGCAGAACACATGATCTATTAAGTTACCAACTGGAACTTCTTTGTACCAGTAACATAGATTTGATTAACATCTTCCCAACAAGTTCTTGGTGATGTTTAGATCAGTACTTGCCCAAATTGTAAACAGCTGCTTCTGGGTTCACTGTGAAAAGATGCCTAAAAGATGGGGTAGTTACAAGAGGCTAACCTTCTCAGAAACTGTCAGAGCACAATGACTGCTTCAGAAATTATCTTCCATGCTCCCCATCTCTTAGCATTAGAGTGGCCATTCCAAGAATTTGATACACCCTCTCTAATATCATCCCTGGAGGTGCTGAAGAGAAGTATGGACATGGCACTTTGGGACATAGTTGAATGGCCCTGGTGGTTGACAGTTAGACTTGATCTTAGAGGTCTCTTCCAACCTGGTTAATTCTGTGATTCTGTGAAAACAGTTCTATGATCTTACAAAAACACTGATGGGTATCTGTCTAATGATGCCCATCAGGTTGTCCCTTTCTTGCTTGGTCTCTGCAGTGGTCTGCAGCAGTATTTGCAGACTAGACCAGATGATCTTTAACAACCTTTCCTACCTAAACTATTCCATGATCCCATAATTTGTGGGTGTACCATTGAGTTTTTTTTCTCCCTGACCTTCTCTCTCACCAAGAAAGAAAAATAAGGGGAAACTGAATTCTCTGTCTACTGTAGTATGCAGAAGTGCTTCAAAGAGCTGTATCTGGAGAGCTACATGGTTTCATACTGCTTCTAGATTTTACTAGTGGAAAAAAAATGGTTTCCAATTGATAACTTACCTTGACATACAAACATTCCATCTTTCCCTTAAAGTTTTGAAACCAAAGAAAGGCAATTCAGGTTTACTTGCTCAAAAGGGTTTGTAAGCAGAATGTTGTTTAAATAAACTAAATCTGTCCATAGTACGCTAAAATATTCCTTCATAAAGCTCACTGAGCATGTTTCTTAGATGAATTCAAAGCATAAAGAATATTTAAGAACTCTCTCAGGCCATATTAAAAAACTGATGTAACTAGAACTTTTTTGTTGTTATTTATAAGTAATGCAGCTGTCTCTGTTGTAGATTTATGTATTAAATCCCCCTGAATGATCACTTTCTTGCTGGAAAACTATGAAGCTTTTGGAACACTGAAACTTCACATTTCTGTTTCTTCCAATATGACTCATCACTTTGTTTGCCTCATTTTAAATGTTTTACACTTCATTAATTCCTTGTGATTACATTGTGTGTCTTTGTTCTTTCTACATTGTAGTGGACAATAGGAACTTTGTTCTATTTATTTTTCTGCATTTTGAAGTT
This sequence comes from Psilopogon haemacephalus, assembly GCA_013396835.1. Lineage (NCBI taxonomy): Eukaryota > Metazoa > Chordata > Aves > Piciformes > Megalaimidae > Psilopogon > Psilopogon haemacephalus. The sequence continues at coordinate 21,498 of VWZI01001958.1, forward strand.
TGGTACAGACTATTCTCCAATACAGCATCTTGTTTCTTCTGCACCAGGGTAAGATTCTTTCAGGCATTAGCATGTTGGAGACCTCTCTGCAAGGGAGACTTTGAGGTGCTGGAGCTTGTTCAGAGAAGGGCAATAAAGCTGGTGAAGGGTCTGGAGAACAGGTCTTGTGAGAAGCAGCTGAGGCACCTGGGGTTGTTCAGTCTGCAGGAAAAGGAGGGCTGAGAGGAGACTTCTCATTCTCTACAACTCTCTGAAAGGAGATTGTAGTGAGGCAGGGGGTCAGTCTCTGCTCCCTACTAACAAGTGTATATGTTGCAGTCAGAGAATGCTGACTGTCTTTCAAATTAATTATTGAAAATGACATGAACAAATGTGAGGGGAGAAAAGGTCACCAGTTACTGAGTAAGATCTTTTCAGGCGTCTCTGAGATGCAGCTTTTAAAAAAAGATTCAACACTGTAGTGTCTAAATGATTTGTTTTTCAGAGCTGTGGCCAGAACTCCACATGAGAGTTGCTTTTGTAGAATCTTTTGTCTTCAGCATCTAGCAGTTCCAGCTCGCTCTGTTCTTGTATCCATTCCCTTTCTTAATGTTTTCTCTCAAAGCACTGAGGTGAGGGTCAGCTCTGTGCTCTCAACCATATGTCTGAGTTGTTGCTTAATCCTTTGCTTTTCCTTCCCAGCTTCTTTTACACAGTTTATAGCAGACTTACTGAAAAGGTTTTAACTGTTTGTAACTGCAATATACTAAGAAGGAAACTTCACTGGCAAAAATGCACTACAATATTGGTTTTTCCAGATGCTGCCAACATATGGAATTTCTTAGCAATTTTTACCATTTTAAAACCTGATTTTGACATATGATCTGATTTCAATGCTTTTATGCCCTGTGTATCCATAGAACAGTTTGGGTTGGAAGGGACTTTAAAGATCATCTATTTAAAATCCCTCTGCAATGGGCAAGGGCACCTCCTATTAATCCAGGTTGCTCAAGGCCCCATCCAATGTAGCTTTGAACACTTCAGGCTTGGAGCCACCAGAGCTGCTCTGGGCAACTTATTTCATTGCCTCACCATCCTCAAGGGGAAGAATTTCTTCCTAATGTCTAATCTCAATTTAGCTTTTTCAAGTTTGAAGCCATTACCCCTTATCTTGTCACTCCATGCCTTGTCAAAAGTCCCTCTCCAGCTCTTCTGTAGCTCACTTCAAATACTAAAAGGCCGCTCTGTGGTTTCCCTGGAGCGTTCTCTTCTCCAGGCTGAGCAACTCCAACTCTCAGCATGACTTCATGGGAGAGGTGCTCCAGACATTCTGTCATTTTTGTGGCCCTCCTCTGGATCTGCTCTAACAGTTTTGTCCTTCTTGTGCCGGGGTCTCCAAAGCTGGGCACAAGACTTCAGGTGAAGTCTGAGCACAGTGGGAGAATTCCCTCCCTTGAACTGCTGGCCATGCTCCTTGTGATGCAGCTGCATTCTGGGCTGGTCTTCTCTATCCATTCTGTGTCCAGCCTGTATCTGTGCTGGGAATTCCCACAGTCCATGTCTAGGACCTTGTGCTTGCCTTTGAAATTCATGAGTTGGCATTGGCCCACTTGACAATTTTTCTTTTGTGTACTGGTTTCTAATGGAGATCATCATTCTGCCTCCTGTAATGTGCTGCTCAGTGTGTGGATAAGATGTAGATGGATGACTTTATTGGATAGAATATTTAATGTGTTCACAGGGAAATCTATAGCTGTCATCAAGCACAAGGCCAAAGAATGTGTGTTCTTGCAAATGTAGGTGTTAACTCTGCAAGTCTTCATCTTCTGTTGAGAAATTAATTATTTTTGACTGTCTGGGTAGAATCCAATGAGAATTCACCAGTGAAAATTCTCTAATAAAGTTAATTAAAGCTAGTATCCTGAGAATGTGTTACATTAATTTCATATCTGATTATACTTCTGGTTTCTGCAACCTAATTAATCAAATCTTAATGGTTACTCTGTCTGTAGCATGGCTTCGGGCTTAAAAAAATACCAAGGAGCATGTTCCTAATTGAATGTTGGTGTTTGAGAAGGGGAGGAGTAGACATTATTCCCCTTTTCCAAAGGGCAAATAGACTGAAGTTTGAGCCAGCAGAGGAGAAGGTAAAGGGCATCTTGTCTTTCAGAACAAGAAGTGGCAGCAGAGCAGAAGGGCAAACAGCAAAGTAATAAACAGGTCTTTCTTCAGAAGAGTTTGTGTCCTTTAGTGCTTAATTACGCAGACTTATTTGAAACATGCCTCTTGCTCTCACAGTTGGATGTGTCAGTGTAGGGTTCATACAGACAGTCTACCTAAGTTTTAGACCTGTGAGCAGTTATCTAGGTAGTCCCTGCTTGAGACCACAGGCAGAAGACAGGTTGCCTGGTGGAGTTACAACTCTCGATCTTTATGCATCAGTGGTGTAGATTAATCCTTCGCAGATGAATGGCTTTGGCCTGTTTTGAATTGTACTAGGATACAATGGAGTGTTAACTTCAGTCTAAACCTGGTCTGTTATCTTCCAGCAAGTGGAGAGCTAAAATCTTACTTTTATAAAGTCTATGCAGATGTGCCATTTAAAAGAAAAAAAAATACTTGCTTGTATTAGACAGGGGAACAAGGAAGTTTAGAGTAGGCTAAACTAATGTCAGGCAATCAAACTAAAATAGAACTATTCTGATTGGAAAGGACCTTTAAGGTCATTGAGCCCAACCGTTGAATCCATCATCTTGCCAAGACTCAGTTGTGTGTTTACCTTGAGGACTATATTTCACCTATGACCTGGTGACAGTAGCAACTTTAACTCATGTTTAATCATGGATTAAATAATGTAAACCAGTATCCTTGACTTCTACAGTGCTTTTAATGAGACTGGTCTCTTGAGCCAAGAAAATATCTGGGAACTACATGTGCCTCTTAGAAGACTGAATTCAAGAATGCAATCTTTCTTTTCTTATTTTACTTAAAATCTATAAGCATCTAGAACTGCTGGCCAGACTTTCTATGTGCGTTTTATCTGTCTCTCACCTAAGAGCATGTGTGATCTTGTAACCAGGACTCTGTGATCCTAAAGTCACTAAGAAGGAGGCTGCAGTGTGCCATTGCAGACAGTTGAACTGCGCAGTGCAAAAGGGGTATAGACATATCACCTCCAGTTTAGTGGGGACTACCAAAACCATTATGAAGCTGGACCATGTGATAAGTGAGCAAGGACTGAAGAAACTGGGTTTCTTCATTATTATGGAAATGACATAGATTTTCCTTGGAGATGTACAACAAAAGGGTAGGTGGCAGCGGTCACAAGTTGCAAGGAGAGAAATTTCAACTCAGCAAGAATGATTTAACACTGGCACAGGTTATCCAAAGTGTCTGAGGAACCTCTAGGCTTGGACATACTCAAAATCCACCTCGAGTCCCTGAGCAGACAGACTGATGGTGGATGTAAGCCTAGATTTGAGCAAGTAGTTGTTGGACTCAGTGGTCTCCAGGTGTCCCTTCCAGCAAAAGTTTTCCTGTGATGCAAAAAAAATCTGTTGATTTCCTGGGTGTGTATATGTAGACCTATCAGTCCTGACTCAGGATGTGATTTTAAGTTAATCTCTTCCCTATGGATATAGGGAAGAAGAGAATTTAATTGCTTATCTTCCATGTAATAGCCTCATGTCAAGGAAAAAGGAGACCTGTATTGTAGACTGTTCTCAGCCCCAAGGAACCTGAACCTTATGTCTAAACAGATCACAGAACCACCAGTATAAAGGTATGTTGAAACTGGTTTGTTGTGTATAAAAACAATTGCTTTCCTTCAGGTTCTGTGTCTTTTTGGAGATAAGAGGATGCCTTGCTGTGATACTGTGATGGAGAGGCAATTAATTTATGTGAGATGGTATTTTAAAAAATTAATATTGTTTATTAATTTTGGTATTCAGAACTCTTGCCACCCCAACCACTAATTTTAATAATAATCAGGTTCTTCTGCAATAATCATGGAAATATTATACAAATAAATAACTAGGTCTAGAAATAACTAACAATATATGAACATTTAAACCCAATTGAACTGGAAGAGAAGGTTCTTGAGGTTAATTATACTGCTTGTCCACTAGATGGACTCAGGAAGCTCCTTTCTGCTCATGGCAGAAGGCAATTAGTAAATTACAAGAGGCTTTACATGTCTACTCACAAAATATTATCTCCCAACTCGCTGGGGTAGCTACAACTTCAGACAGTACCCAAACACTGGCAGAGAGTTCTGTTGGTGTCTTCCTAGCTGTTAAGGCCTTTGTTTCTTCCCAGGCTTCACAGGCTGCTGGGGAAAGGGGCAGACAATCTCTGACCTGATCCCGGCTCCTCTGGATGATCTGTGTACCTCCAGGACTTCTCATCTTGGCAGGTGTAGGCAGGATGTCTTGCAAGGTACAGTCTCAGCATGGATGTCACATTGGCTATGCAGGCCGATTGCGTGGAGGCAATTATGCCTGTTCCTGGCAAACTCTAAGCAGGCAGTTTCCAGGCAAACAAACTAACTTATAGCTTAGCAAAGCATAATGCTTTAAAGTATGGCATCAAGCAACTAAGCGCAAATAACAGTGGCAGAGCACATTGTGTTACCTGTTCATCTCCTTTTTATCAAATCAGCCTCAGACTAATGGGCCTTTGGACACATAATAGCCAATCAGAATGGCAATTAGCCAGGCTTGACCATGTTAGGAGAAGCTGTAGGCTTGTTTTATCCAAATTTGGGAAAAACACAGGCCTTGCACGAGGCAGGCACAAGCCAAGTGTTTACCACAGGATGTAAACAGGAACAAAACAAGTCTGGGCAAGCCATGGTCTCTCAGGCTCAGTGGCTCCAGGTTCTTTTGTCCTCTTTCCCAGACTTGATTCTTCCCAAACAGAGGCAGGGAGAACAGGCAAGCCAGGACATGCTCAGGCCTATTTTGACCTATCAGGCCTCCCACGACAAATACTACTTTTATGCTGAAAAATGGGAAGTCTCCACTTCTAGGTTGTGCTCCTGAGATTATTTTTGTTGTTTTCAATTGTAAAATATGTCACCAGTTCTGGAAGACCTAGCTCTTAGTGTTATGCACAAGACAAGCTTTTATGCCACTTGATGCATATTTGATCTGAATAAAGTGATCAAAGATCATGCAAAAGTCAGAATTTCAGTTAAACCTGCCCCACAGAAAGTGTCCAAAGGTGGCAGAACAATAGTGAAATGCCAAGGCAATACAGTTCTCAGACTTCTACATGAGAACCAGAGCTATGGCAAGCTGATGTTCTGAACCTGAGATAGGACAACAGTGTTCTTGGTGAAGATACTGCTTCTGTTTTCCTTATGCTCCACATGAAGTGAAATTCTCACTAAGATAATAAGATCCAAACCAATAAATAATTCTATATTTAGGTGTTAATGAGTTTGTCATTCTTTAATGTACCTTATTACTCTGGTGCAGAAAAACATAGATATGTGACAGGAGGCATTGCGAACTAAACTTACTTTTCTATCAAATCCACCCACATAGAAGATACTCAAGAAAAAGCTCCATCACATGCTGAGGTCTGTGAAATCCAAAGCAACCCTGGGAAGTATATTAATTTAAATTAATAATTTTATATCATTCAAACTCTACTGGGGTGGGACAGAAAACAACAGAAATCAAGCAAAGAGTTCATGATTTGGGGGTTTTCTTGTTTGGGTTTTGTTGTTGTTTTTTATTAATGTTGCCAGCACTGATCTAGGCCTCGCAGCTTCCTCTTCTGAGTGTTTCCCCTTTAAACAACTGCCAAAATCTTTGTCCACAGACTTGTATTTTTCACTAGCTTTCCTTAACATCTTTTGGATGGAGAAAACACTTGTTTTCTGGGTTTTTTGTTTGTTTGTTTCGTTTGTTGTTTGGGTGTTGTTTGTTTTGTTTTGTTTGGGTTTTGTGGTGAGAAACAGAAAAGAAAGTATATTTCCTAGAATCAGAATGGTTTTGGTTCCTACCTCCCTGCCATGGGCAGGGAAACCTTCCACTATACCAGGTTGCTCAAGGTCCCATCCAACCTGCCTTTGAACACTTCCATACTTGGAATCACTTTCTCTAGAGACTTCCAAAACCTACTTGGGCATGTGCCTGCCCTGAGTGAACCTCCTTTGGCAGGGGGAGTTGGACTGCATGATCTCTAGAGATCTTCTCCAACCCCTACCATTCTCTGATTGTGAGTTGATGAGAGTGAGAAGGTTTCTCGGCCCATTTTTCTCCAGTTCCCTCAGCCATTGATGCACTTCATCAGCTTTTTGTTTCTAAGAAGGAACATTCTTCTTATTTATTATCAGTCACAGTTCTGCTTCTGGAGTGCCTATGTCCTATTGTTGTTTTATTGTGCCCATGATTAATAGGAAGAATGCAGAAGAAAGTAGTTAATCTGATTCTGAACAGAGCAAAAATTAAGTAAGGAGGCTGAGCTCTGAAATAATTCATGGTTATGGTTGTAACATCTGAAAGACAAAACACTGTAACTTTCTGTGGTAACGGTAAAACCCAGTGGGTATTTGAGTGCAGGCTTAGTCAGACCCAAATGAATTTGCCTTTGACAGTGTGATCATCACCTGTATTTAATCATGTTAGAGGTGGTGGTTTGTTTTGTTTGGCCAGTCTGGGTGGGGTGGTTTGTGTGGTGGTCTCTGTTTTTCTTCAAGTTATCATTTGGCTGGAAAGCTGACCAAAAGTAGGTGAAACAGCTTGACTGGAAAAGCTGCATTTGTCTAGTGTGTGTGATGAGTAGGAGAGGTGTGCTTGTGTTTTCCCTGGGATTGTATAGGTTTGTTTTGCTTACTTTTTAAAAATAAACAAACCCTCTTCTTTCTGCTTACCTGCCTCAGATGAATACGGTACAGGCCTTTTTCTGCTACTGACTTTGTCAGGAGGATTGCACAGCTCTTCATTTTGGAGAATAAGTTTTATGAGGAGCAGGTGAGGGAGCTGGGGCTGTTTAGTTTGAAAAAGAGAAGGCTGAGGTGAGACCTCATGGCTGTCTATAGCTACCTGAAAGGACATCGTGAAGAGGTTGGTGATGGTCTCTTCTCACAGGTAAATAGTGATAGACCAAGAGGGAATAGCCTCAAGCCACGACTGGGTAGGTTTAGACTGGATATTACGGAAAAAAACATTCCCAGAAAGAGTGGTCAGGCATTGGAATGTGCTGCCCAGGGAGGTGGTTGAGTCACAAACTCTGGCTGTGTTTAAAAATCATTTGGATGCAGCGCTTGGGGATAAGATTTATGGTGCACCTTGTACAGTAGGGTACTCTGTTGGACTTGGTGGTCCTGTGGTTTTTTCCAACCTGAATATATCCTTGATTTTTATTTTAATCCTGCCTTCAAGTAAAATCTCCTTTCAAGTGCCAGACTTGGAGAATCTGCACACCTTTACACACCCTCTGCAACTCAGTTGTATGTTTTCTAGGAAAAGAAAACTTTCTTCTGGTTTAGGTTTGGTTTTTTTGGGAGGTTGAAGAAAATTTGATTAAGTTCATTTTTTTTTACATTGTTGAACTTATTATATGCTTTGGTAGTCCCTTAAATTGTATACCAAGGTATGTTAAACAGGAGAATAATTTACTTTTAAATAGCTTTAACGGACCTAACAATCATCATGTTATGTAATGTAATAGAATTTTGTGCAAATAGCCAAATTCCTTTTGACTTCACAGATAAAGTTTGACTCATTTGGTATGCAAATCAAATGGTTACAAGAGTTATAGGGATTCCCCTAAAACCATCTTGTCACATGTAGATCACTGCTGGATACAGATGTGTCATTCAAGTAATGACATCATATAAAATAGCTCTGTGGAAAGGAGGGGGCACTTGTCAAGACATGAATTCAGCAAGTGCTTTAGACAGAAGTGGAGTCTATAGTGTGAACCTTTATCCAAAGGATAACAGTTTTGGGGAAACAGTTTTCTATTTAAGTCAGCCTTTCAGTGTTTAAACATGTAGAACTTTTAAATATGCAATTGTATTTTTTTTAATTCTTAATTGTTTTTAATATTTGAGTATTAATGTTTGATTAATCCCTGTAGGAGGATGAGAAAGAAGAGTGGTAAAACGCAGCAGCGTGAAAATTCTGATTCTGAAAGTCACACTTAAGAGATGCTCCTTATCAAAAGAGTTAATGAGTAAGTTGCTTAGGAGGATGAACACCCACAGGTCTTTTTCTGCTGGGCGGTTTCCAGCCACTCTGCCCCAAGCCTCGAGCATTGCAGAGGGTTGTTGCAACCCAGATGCAGGATTTGGTAGTTAGCCTTGTTGAATCTCACACAGCTGGCCTTGGCCCACTGATGCAGCCTGTCCAGGTCTCTCTGCAGAGCCTTTCTGCCCTGAATCATATCAACAGCTTGGTTCAGGATCCTGTCATCTCTTTTAAACTGTTCTTACCCTGAGAGTTTGGACTAGATGATCCTTGAGGTCACTTCCAAACTTGTTTTCTATGAATCTATGAAACATTCCCTCCCAACTTAGGGCATAGTTAAGATCTCTCTCATCTAGGTGTTACTTCACTGAAATTGTGCTGAAAAGCATTTCTTTTTAATGAAGATACAACTTGTCTTTCCATTTCTAGTTCAACTCTGATTTTATCGGAATGTAGGATGAACAAAAATAAGGAATATTTTCTGTTATGCAAACATCAGTCCTACTTGTTTGAAAATAATGGTGGTATTTTTCTTGAGTCATGAGGAGGTTATGTATTAACAACAGAAGATTTTATTCAAGTGAGGGCTACAAAAAAAATTTGGTGACTGGGATGGCAAATTTCAAAGACATTGCACTGAAAGTTTACATTTGTGAAGGAAATGGTGAGTGAAGCTTCTTACGAAGTGTAAATAGCCATGTTAGAAAATATGGGCATTAATTGCTCAGTCATAGAAAAACCTTTGTCTTTCCCAGCTCTTTCTTACCTTCATGTTTCTTACAGAATCAGTGAATTACTTCTGGCTCAGCTGAAATAATTTTTTTCATCAACTTCAGGTCTTGAAATTTGCACTGTATCTTCAAATTTCACAGTGGTGTACTACATTTCAACATCACATTTTCAGAAGTGCTAAGAGGTTTGGCTTTGCTAGTTTGTTTCACTGCTTATCCATCCCAATATACTTTTGGAAAATGGTTAATTCTTACTAATTTTTAGTGCACAAAGTCCTTTGTAGTATCTCATATTGGTCACCTGAAACTGAAAATAAAAGTCCCTACGTACTGTGTTCTTTCACCCCTACTTGACATGTTACTTGCACATGAGTAAGTGTTCTCTTTTACCTGTTGTTCTTTTTGAGTATTTACTTTTTAAACAAGGTAATCAATGCTTACAGTAGACCCACACACAAACATGTCACCTCTTGCAGCATGCTTTCATCCTTGGCACTTCTTGCTCTTTTGAGAGGCATTAATTCAACTGAATAAAGTGGTGTGGTCTTGAAAGAACTCATTTTGTTTCTGTAGTGAATGCTCTCTTGGAACTAGCCTATAGGCTTGCAAAGCTGGTGTATAACTCCCCTCTAGCTCTCTTGGTACAGAAACCTGAAAATGTCAAGGCACATCTCTTAGTTATTTAAAATAACAAAGAAAAGATTCCTTGTCCTTTCTCATGTAAAACAAGGCCTTCAGTCTTGGGATAAGCCACATTGCTTCTGGTGTGTTAATAAATGTCATGGCTACAGCAATCTCAGAGAGCATTGAGATTTTCTTGGTAAAGACTGGTGAGAACAGTGCCTGATTATCTCTCAGGGTATTGACACACTTGCTACAGCCTTTGCTTGTAAAGAAACTGCTTCGTATCAGCTGTGAGATACCAGAGATGTGTAATGGATGAGATCATCATATGCCTGGGATTTCCCAGCTTTAAGAGAAAGTAAGTGACAGAAGGGCAGACTCAGCAATTAGTGAAGTTTAAGGAAGGCAGTGGAAAGCAAAGTAGGTGCTTCTCATGAGCTTTATATCCACTTAGTGTCTTCTCATAAATATGAATGATATTGGTGGGTATACTGAGTACTGATGCCTGTGTGCTGGCAGTGAGGTGGCAGCCCCGTGCTGGTTTCAGCTAGCTCCAACCTACCCAACCATAGCTGGACTTAGATGATCTCTAGAGGTCACTTCCAACCCCTACCATTCTGTGACTGGGTTGTAGAGAGTGAAAAAGGTCTCTCCTCAGACTCTTCTTCTCCAGACTAAACCTTGAGCCCCTCTGGGGCAAGCAATTGTCACCTCTTGGAGGAAATAAATGTGTTTTAAGAAAAGGGAAAAAAGCCCATCACACAGGTAGAGAAGGAACAAAGAAAGAGTGTGAGAAACAGAAGGGTAGAAGAAGGAGGAGGGAGAAATTATGATCCAGGTACAACAGCAGAGATTCCCCTGCAACATGTGCAGGAGACCAAAGTGGAGCAAATGTATCTGACCATGTGTCACACTGAAGCTGCCTGATATTTCTGGGGAGAACTTGCACTGGAGCCTGTGAGAAGAGCTTATAGGAAGGGCTAACATAGGAGCAGGGGAAGAGTGTGAGGAGGAAGGAGCAGTTCTGAACTGACCCGGCTGCACCCTCACAAGTACTTGGTCCGGCTATTGACCTTGTTGTACCTCAAACAACTGGCCTTGACCCACTAAGGGTAGACCCTTTCTGCCCTTAAGCAGATAAACACCTCCTTCCCACATGTGCATTCATACTGCAAGTAGACAGACACTTCCTTTCTTCACCCATAGTACACTACCATATAGGGGAAAAAAAGGGATTCTGTACTTTGCATAGCCTCTGAAGGGTCAGGTCAGCTAGTCAAGCCAGGTATGAAAGTACTTGTGTAGTTCAAGGACTTCTCAGGAGCTTTGTGCAGTTGTAAGGGTTTCCACGAATGTTTCTGGTTTTGCTCATACCTGTGTGTTTGTGCTTATATCCGGAAAACATGGCACAGACTTGATTTCAGTTTTATGTATTTATTCATGTGGGAAGAACTGCTCCTTCAGGTTCTTCATGGGCTCTTGTAGCGTTTCTTAGTACTCAGCAACTGCTGTGAAAGGTAGATCTGTGAGCTAGAATTGAGAGGTGCAGAAAATGTGTTAGTTTGGTTGGAAAGCTTTTCTTGGTGTGACTATAAAAAGTCTACTGTATGATTTTATTTTTTTTTAGTAGTATTCTTAAAGTCCTTAAATGGTTTGTTGTGATTGGCTGAAATCAGTGAGCTCTGTGAGAGTCGAAGTAACTCTACTTTGTCTATATGCTTCCACTGCTCCCTCTTGCAAGTTCTTCACCCTTATCTCTTTTTACTTTTGGATCTTCTTTCAGGTGAGAAACTAGGACGTTAGAGAGATAAGAATTAGATATTTAAGCTTTATTTTACCTTGAAGATGAGGACACAAGCAATATCTGATCCACACATTCAAAGCACTGATTTTAAGTAGCCGTGGTCTGCAGAGCCTGTCTCTTCCTCCAGTTGCTGTTGGGTATCATATTCAGGATAGAATCATGGAATCTTTCAAAGTGGAAAAAGACCTTTAAGATCATTGAGTGCAACCGTTGTCTAACTATGAAGTCTGGTACTAAACCAGCACCTTATCTCTGCCTCTTTGAAACACCTTTGGGAGGTGGATTCGACCATCTCCCTGGGGACCTTGTTCGATTGGTTGAGAACCCTTTCAGTGAAGATTGTTTCTTAAAATACCCAACTGAAACCTGCCCTGGTGCAGCTTGAAGCCATTTCCTCTCATCCTGTCACTTGTTACTAGAGAGAAAAATCAGAGTATGTGGACTTTTGTCTAGAAATGCATCTTAAACCCAAATGTTATGCACAGATTATGTATTGCAACGTGATTGATAATGAGATATTAGTATATGTAAGCCATAGTTCACTTTCTGTCTGGACCCAGTACATAGAAACCTGTCAGCATTGTTAAGGACACCTCTCTAAAGCATGGATTTTTCAATCCTAAATAAGGGAAAGCAAGCTCCTGACTTCAACTAATATGGTCATGTTTGGCAAAGAGCCATTCTGAAATGGTGAATTTGTGTGGTCAAGGCAGCCAATACATTCAGGCAAAACAGTAAGTAGGCTTCTGCCACATGCTTTTCTGCTTTTGCTTTTACTTTGCCTGCTCTGCATTGCCACATGCTCTGCTTTGCCTGCAATGACTTGCAAGACCGACTGAATTCCCTTCAAGTTTTGGGTACTGTCTGATACCATTTTGTGAGTAAATATTCAAAGCCTCTCTCTAAGAAATTCTGTAACTAGATTCTATTGTGCCTTTCTGTCTCAGTAGCAGAAAGGAGCCTCTCGAGTCCCCTAGTGGCCAAGAACCTCTTTCCAGTTTTAAATTTAATGTTTGCATTTGCTTATTTCCTAAAGTGTTCTAGTTTTGCCTGTTCCCTGTGTGTATAAGTATCCAAACCATGTGTTTCAAACATTGTAAATAAGTTTTCTGGTGAGATTTAATATTAATAAACAGCTTTCAGAGTTATTAACAATATCTGCCTGGATATCAAAATTAATATTAATTATTAGTTTTGTATCATTTGTAACAACAGGAAAAGAAAAGGAAGGACAAGAATATGAAGTAAAATATTTCAATTCACTAAAACATCTTCTGTACTCTCAGATCTCCTTCCTTGATCCTGCAGCCTGGTATAAAGGCATTTGGCGCTCTAGAGTTGATTGATGCTTTAAAGAGAGCCCTACATTCATATTATCAATGCTCAGCTACAGCACTGCAAAACACAGCGTTAGAAAGGTATTTTGAGGAGATTTAATCCCAGCTCAGCCTAGTTCTAACCTACCACAGGCTTTTATATACCTGGAGCACATCTGGTAACCATCTAGCAGTAACTGAGATCTGTACCTCCCTGTGCTAATGCAGAAGGCATGTCTCTGAATTTTGAAGCAGTAATGTTGTGGGCTTTTTGTCATCTTAGGTGGCTACTAAAACTTGCCAGGTGACCACTGTCTAATACTGTGGCAATTATATCAGTGGTCCATTCTGTAATGACCGGCAAAATATTCAAGCTGGAACTGAGTCTATTAAAAGCACATTTGGGACAATTATTTCAGGAAGCCCTAAGTAGGCTACACTGTTGCATAGCAACAGAGCCAGGCAGCCCTTAGCCTCTCAAGTAGTCGGTGTACACATGGGAACAGAATGCAAAACTGATAAAAACCTTGAAACATGGAAGGCTGAGACTAAGAGAAACCAAGGTGAAATGACATGCAATATTAAATAGGAATGAATTGTGAAGTAGAATAAACCAAATTGCTTCTTAAGTTTCAAAGCTTGAAATGCTGTCAGCCAAATGATACACCCGTTTATAAAAAAAAAAAAAGTAGCTTCTAGATAATAATTTAACAAAGGAAGTAGAGTATCTGGTGGCTGGGATAGCTAATTAAAATGTAAAGCAGATGTAAAATGTCTGCCTCAGGAGGGAAAAAAATGGCTTGGAAAAGTTAATTTATTATTGATAAAACAAAACCTTGACCAAATACACCACAATTAAAATAATGATTAATGTTATGGCACAATGAGGTTCAAATAGTTATTATTTAAAAGTTCCTTGTCTCACATTCACATGTCTCCAAGCCGGGTCAGTGGTATTTATCTTTGCAAATTCTGAAAAGTATGGTGCCACTGGGTCCATTCTTGGCAAACTCTGATCTTGCAAGTGAGATGTGAGATCTTTACAGGATCATAGAATCGTTTAGGCAGGAACAAACCTCTAAGATCATTCAGTGCAATTGTTCTCTAACTCTACCAAATCTGGTGCTAAACCATGTTCCTCAGCACCAGATCTCTGCCTCTTTTCAACATCTCCAGGGATGAGGATTCAAGCACCTCCCTGGGAAGCCTATTCCAGTGGTTGAGAACCCTTTCAGTGAAGCAGTTTCATCTAATGGCCGTCTTAAACCTCTCCTAGCACAGCTTAAGGCCACTTTCTTTTGTTACTAGCTAGAGGAGATCAATATGCACCTCCCTACCAACTTCTTTTCAGGTAAATGTAGAGAGCAAGAAAGTCTTCCCTCAGCCTCCTTTTCTCCAGACTTAAGAACCCAAATTCCTCAGCCAGTCCTCACTAGACCTGTTCTCCAGACCCTTCACTAGCTTTGTTGCTCTTCTCTGGACTCATCTCAAGCACCTCCAGGTCTTTCTTGTAGTTGGGCCCCCAAAACTGAACCCAGTCCTCAAGGTGTGGCCTCAGTGCTGCTGAGTACAGGGGAACAATCACTACCCTGGTCCTGCTGGTCATACTGTTGCTGATCCAGGCCAGAATGTTGCTGGTCTTGGCTACCTGGGCACAGTGCTGGCTTAAAAAAAAAAAAAAAAGTGCATCACATTACAGCAGCTTTGGTTTCGCTAGAGGTGGAATAGGTTGCCCAGGGAGGCTGTGGCTTCTTCCTGCCTATGGCTCTTCAAGTCCAGGCTGGATGAGGCCTTGAGCCTAATTGAGAAGTGTCCTTGCCCACTCTAGGGAGACTGGAGCAGATGAGGTCTGAGGTCCCTGAGGTTTTCCAGCAATAGCAAGCAATTGTTAACTTAAATAATCATTTCCTTTCTCCTCAGCTCCTCATTCCTAACTATATGAGAATTGCCATGGAGGAAAAAATGTGAAGGTAACATTTGCATTTGTCAGTCCCTTTATGGAAAAGGGACCTCCAGAAGGCAGTTTAATGCAGTATGTCAATTGCAGTGCAAAATCAGTTACAAGAAGCAAGTCAGGAAAAGAGCAATTCTATAGAATGGCTTAGGTTGGAAGGAACCTTAAACATCATCTAAAGATATATTTTAAAAGAGAAAGGCTGACTGGTGATAGATCAGCTTCCTATGGAATCAGGGAAAGAAGAACAGCAGAAGCCATTGAATGTGGAGCAGAACTGGAAAAAGCTCTTTAAAGAAGTCTTACTCCACCCAGCACTACCTGTCTTGCCAGAAAGTCCTTACCCAACCATTGATGTTGGAAGGCCCTTTCTGGGCTAGGTTCTGAGGTGCTATATTTAGCCAGTAGAAGCCTGAACTCCAGCAGTTATTCTACAGGCTAGCCAAAAAAGTGCCATTGTCCTGATCAACCAGGAATAGGCAGGACCAGCCCTTGTCCCACTCCCAGTCACCCACTGTGCACCATGGGGACTCACCAGTGAGAATAGAAGGAGGATTCCTCTGCCCATTTGGGCAAGCTTGGTGCATCTACCTTTCCAGGGGCTGATCATAAAAGAGACTGTTCAGGGAGAGCAAAGTGGTCACACTTGGGGTGGGAGGAGACTACAGCACCCAGGTGCTCTGGGTTTGGGGTAAAAAAGGGGAGAATGCAGTGTGGGGTGGGAAAGAGATATAGTGGAAAAGGGGAGGTGGTGCTGAAAGGAGTAAGATGGAGAGGAAAAGGTTAAAGATTAAGAGGAAGAGGGGGGGATAGAGGAAAATGGAGAGGAAAGGATGGAGATTAAAAAACCCCCCCAAAAAAAAAAAAACAAACAAACAAAAAAAAACCCCTGGTGTGTAGTGTTTGTATTGAAACCAGCCTGTTTATGGCCAACCCTCTGCCATTTCTGCTTGGAGTAGTAACCAGATATCTTCATTGGCTCACTATATTGGCTGAAGAAAAGCAAACCACACCTGTCTAAGAGGAAAAAAATGAGGAAAGAAAGAGGAAAAGTAAGAAATAAAAATTTAAAATAAAAACAAATTGTAAAAAGTGTGAGGTGTTTCAGCAAGGTCTTCATGGGATGTGTTTCTGTGTGGCCTGAGCTAGATTGTATGGTCCTCCTTTGGCAGGGGTTTTGGACTCAATGATCTATGGAGGTCCCTTCCAACCCCTGACATCCTGTGATCCTGTAACTGATTTGATTAAAAGCAAATGTAAGGACCAGTATTTAATGTTTGGTAGCATACAGTTGTGGATGATGTTGCAATCAAGAAAGGTAAATTCTTTGCTTCCAGTATCATTTTTTATGCTACCCAAGAAGAAACAGCAATGAGCTGAGGCTCTTCTGTATGCTGCAACACATATTTTCATGATGAGTCATCACTGCATGATTTTAAAAGGTAGTCACATGCAGACAGTTGAGCTATTCCAGTAGAAACTGCTGAAAAGATAGGTAATACAACCAATCTTGCCTTTCTCTAGTAGCTTCCAATGTCCTAAAGATTGGAAGGAAATGTCTTGGAGGGGGACAGTTGTTTTTTAAATATTAAGGAAGAATGAATGTGTAGATAGCTAAACTGTGAAGCATTTATATATCTGGAATACTTGGTAACTAGGCTACAGATTGTACTGAACACTGAAGAATCACAGCAAAAGGGTCTGGAAGAAACCACACAAAGGTGCTGGTGCATGTTGCAGTCCATGCAGGATAATGTATAGCCTAAGTTTGGAATGCTGTGAGGATCCTGTTGTCTAGATGCTTTTTTTTTCTTTGTTTTTTTTTATCTGTTTTGCTGCTCTAGCTGCAGGCTTTCCTTTGGAATGCTTTTGTTACCTGCAGGCTGCTGCTGCAGATGCTGTAAACATATCAATCAAACTGTCAGAATGCAGAACATCACATAATGCAAACTTCAGTTACCTTGGGAGTGAGAGCAGTGTAACAGGAAGGATGACTCTATTAAGCCAAATGTCTTGCAGTGAGATTAGAAGAAAGGTTGTGTGCTGAAACCACATCCTGCATTGCATTTTCAGAGGAAAATGGGTATTGTAATGATGAAAGTATTGCCTGAAAACAAAGAATGCACCGGAACTGCATTAGATCTTGGTTCAGCAGTAAATGATGGAAATATGTTCCAAGGATAGAAAATTTAAATATTTAAGATGGAATCCTCCAAGACGGAGAAATAGATACCTGCTTTTTTTAGTAAGTAGGCTCCACAATGTTAAAAGCAGTCTTTTTAGTGACTAGCAATTACAGAGACGATGTACAAAAAAGTAATTTAAAAATACTGTTAAGCACCTGAGCAGGTTATCAGTTTGAAGCCATTGTTCCTCATCCTGTCACTCCATGCCTTTGTCAAAAGTCCCTCTCCAGCTCTCCTGTAGCCTCCTTCAACTACTAAAGGGCTGCTCTGTGGTCTCCCTTAAGGCTTCTGTTCTCCAAACTGAATAACCCCAACTCTGTAAGCCTGTCTTCACAGGAGAGGTGCTGCAGGCCTTGAATGATCTTTGTGGCCCCCCTCTGGATCTGCTCTAACAGTTTCATGTCCTTCTTGTGTTGGAGTCTCCAGAACTGAACACAAGACTCCAGGTGAGGTCTGAGTGTATTGATTGTGGGCTATTGAAGAGGCTGAAATTATAAATTATGTAGCTTTTATAATTTCCAAAAGCCCCACCCACAATCTGTGTGTAGATTAGTTTAAGTTTGGGTTCTAATTTGGTCGGGAAAAGTCTTCACAATTATGCCTTTTCTTGTAATTCAGGAAAAATCAGAAAAATTGAAAGGTTTGGGTATGAAACTTGCCCTACTTACAGATGGGAGACTGTCTCAAAGTCCGCGTGAGGTTCGTGTCTCCAGGTCTGTGTTCAGGTCCCAGTGCAGGTCCGTGCAGGTCCCAGTGAGGGTCTAAGCAAGTCCTTGCAAGTCCTTGCAAGTCCTGCTCCAATCTGTCCAGCTGCCATATATATACTGAGGTGCTCTGTTGCCTCCCTGTTCAAGCCCACGGAGGGTGGGAGAAGGCACTTCACACCTATTGTACTAAGCCTCCGGTGACAGAGGTGGGGAGGGAGGAAGACCGTTTCCTGCCCCATTCACACCTCTGGTGGGGCAGTGGACTGGGTGTGCCCTGCCACAGTTCACACCTCATTCAAACCTCCGGTGGGGCAGTGCCCTGCTCTGCCACACTGAGCAGAGCATAAGGGGAGAATTCTCTTCCTTGAACTGCTGGTCATGGTGCTTTTCATGCAGCCCAGGACACGGTTTCTTTTCTGGGCTGTGAGAGCACATTGCTGCCTCATGTTGAGCTTCTCATCAGCCAGCATCCCAAGTCTGCTTTTTGTTCATTCTCTGCCCAGCCTGTATTCATGCTTGTGATTGCCCTAACCCATGTGCGAGGACCTTGCCCTTGCCTTTTTTGGACTCCATGAAATTGGCATTGGCTTACCTCTCCAGCCTGGCTGGGTCCCTCTGAATGAATCCCTTCCCTCCAATTAGTCAGCTACACCACACACCTTAGTGTCGTCAACAGAGTTGCTGAGGGAACTTCAGTCCCACTGTCCATGATAACAACAAAGATGTTAAGCAGCTCTGGTGCCAGTCCAAACCCCAGCTAGAAGAAATTCCTTAGGGATGTTTAGCCATTCAAATTTATAGTTCAACTGAGTATTTGAGCTCTTAAATCTGAATGAAGGTTGCTTTGCACCACAGAGCTATTTCTTAAACACAGCAGGTTCCCATTGAACTGGAAAAGTGTACAATGAAGTACTTTGTGCTGTCTCTGTATCATTTCTCTGCTTTTTTCAAAATGTTTCTTTCTTGTGTGAGGTGCATAAAGTAATATCTAGTAAAATGCCTGTCTATAGGGAAAAAAGTATGTTGAAGGGAATAGCTGAATGTGGATAGACGTTTTATATATGCTGAAGTAAATTCATTGCACTGGAATCCTTTTAGGTCATGTAGAGCAGGATTCACATCACCTAATTTCATGCATGTATAATAAAGGCCTCTGCTCACCTTCTATGATGATGGTAATTGATTCAAACTGGAAGAAGCCGGATTTACGTTAGACATTAGGAAGAATTTTTTCTCCATGAGAGTGGTGAGGACTTAGAACAGGTTGCCCAGGCTCCAAGTCTGGAAGCGTTCCAAGCTAGTTTGGATGGGGTCTTGAGCAACTGGTCTAGTAGGTGGTGTCCATGACAGAGCAGGGGGGAACCAGATTAAGTACCATTCCAACTCAATCAATTCATTAATTCTATGATTGCAGAGGTAGAAATCCAGGTATAGGTTACTGTGGAATAGAGCTACCTCCTCAGTGGAAAGAGTCCTGTCTCTAAGCTAAGGCTAGATTTGGAACCAGAATTTATTTTAAACACATAATTATACACCTTCTCTCAAACAGACATTCTATTGAATGACAAGTTCTCTTTTCTTTTTACGTTCCCTTATGAAAGCTGAATATAGATAATTATATTTAAGTAACCAGCTGATCGTGATAGAACATTTAGCAGCCAAAGCCTGGGAGAATTTTATTTTAAAATCCCTTCTCCAATGCCATCAGTGAGATGATCTGAAGAAAGAGGGGGAGTAAACATTGAGGGATCATACCTCTCAGTCTTGTACTGCAGATTTGCCAAGGAAATGGCAGCTTTCCTCTGCTAGCCAGCAATGTATGCCAAGTCCCACAAACAAGCCGTGTGAAAAGTGACCATTCTCACTCTGTTGTCCTATTAAAATAATAATTAACACCAATTAATGAAGGTACTTTAAAATGTTCTTGGGATTCTTTTATTTAGATAGGCTCTTTAAACAGGCTCAATTCAACCAGGCTAGGTACTTGTAGCCCATAAACTGTATCAACACTGGATTTTTAATTCATGATGGTATGTCACACAATTTCTGTACTTTCATTTCCGAACTCTTGAGAGCAACAGCACTGTGTAAGACTGTTTCACTGAATGACTGTCGAATGCAGTCAGATTGAGATTTTGTTTGGGAAGCTGTCACTGATTTTAGGGGATTTTGAACTGTTCTTTCAATAAAACTGAAATATGTAGAAAAAGGAAAATAATTGTAGAAATATGACAGTTACCTTCAAAATTTTGTGGGTTGAGATTTGTTATATAGATGCAAAATTTAACACAGAAATTGGATTGTGGAGATCAAGAAGTATTCTGGGAACTTTCTGGAAAAAAAGAAAACTTCTTTCCATAGATGTTAAATTAGAAACACAGAACTGTTTTGGTTGGAAAAGATCTTTAAGATCATTGAGTCCAACCATTCTCTAACTCCCAACAAGTCCCTCAGCACATCTCTTCCTCTTTTAAACATCTCCAGGGATGAAGATTCAGCCACCTCCATTGGCAGCTTGTTTCAGTGGTTGAGGACCCTTTCAGTGAAGAAACTTCTTCTCATATCCAACCTAAACTTTCCCTGGTGCTACTTGAGACCTGCCACTTGTTACTAGGGAGAAGAGAGCAACACACACCATGCTCCAACCTTTTTCTCAGGGAGTTTTAGAGGTGGGGAGATCTTCTTTCAGCCTCCTTTTCTCTCCTTTTCTACATACTGTACTTCATACCCTTCTCTTCCCTTCCTGTATTCTCTGGACATTAGTTCTACCCCTCGGAATACTTATCCATGAAATTTCTTCATTTGCACAGCATATAGAAACAGGCCTTTTGCAGGTGTAGCAGCATACTTTATCCAGTATGTCGATTGATAATACAGATGCCTTCTTATGCTGCCCAAAATCCAAGATGGCAGCTATGCCTATCTATCTTCCTCATCCTGCCTAATTCTTTACGTGCTTTCAACTAATTTTCAGCATAATCTTCTTTGTGAGGAAGGAGCTGCGAGAGGAAAGAAGCAGAAGGTCATAGAATCTTTTCTATTGGAAAAAAAGCTTTTAAGACTGTCCACATTTGTATAAGTTTTTTGAAACTAAGAAGCTGAGGAAAGGAAAGATGGTATGTGAAAATCCCTGGGGCTGTACTGGTAACTCCATCTCATTATCAGGAAGAGTGACTTTACACTGGGGTAAGAACTTCAGATGGAATGGTATCTTGCCAGTTACCAAAGAGTCCAGTCCTATGACAGCAGAGTTCAGTAGCCCTTGTGCTCATGAAGTAGCCCTTGTGCTCATGAAGCTTCTTTCCTTAGTTTGCTGCTTCAGTTGGCAGAAGGTTTACAGTTGGCAATGAGGTTTACAGCCTTCTTGTTTCAGTTCAGTACCATTCAGTAGAGTAAAACAAAATTAATTAGTAAAACTAGAGGGACCATGACCACAGTCCTTAGCACAGGAATATATGTTAATGCAATTAGTTAGGAAATTTAAAACACATTTCACAAAATTATCAACAAATTTCACTCCTTCCACAGAGACTGAAGGGGAAGAAAAGGAGTTTTGGTGTGAATGGTATTAATTCCTTAATGACTGGTTCAGTGAATAAGCACAGACTGCTGGGCACTGAGCCATTCACTGGAAGAGGAGCTCGCGGGTGATGTCAGGGGAGTTCCATATTTATGCAGTAATGTCTCAAGATAATGCCAATACCAAACAGAATGGTGGCTGATACTTAGGAGAAGATGCAGACAGAAAAACTTGGAAGTGTTAATGAATTTATGTTTGAAAACTTTTTTTTTTTTTTTTTTTAATCAGAATGTTGTCAGTAGTGCTGTATTGAGCCTATAGAAGCAAAACATTTAAAGTTCTCTACAAGCATATTTTCCTATGGATTTGTAACTTGTTGCATAAGTTTAAATTAAATAAGCCTGAGATTTCCACTGGTCCTGTCCATGTTTTGTGGAATGCTTCAAGAACAATTTTGCAGTTTCTACAGTTCAAGGAATTACTTACGGAGTACAGCACTGCTCATTGATTACTTTTACAATTTGCACTTTATTCTCTCCAGGCCAGCTGCAGTAGCTGGCACAGACAAAAATAACTCCTGTAAGTGTCACTCAAAATCTGTTAACCTCCTGATCTTATTGGATGATGCTCTTCAGCGAGCAGGTCACATACCTGAAAATGTGTGCTGTTTTCTTACCTTATCATGACTGTCCTCACTGTTTCTCTCCAGCTTTACTTCACCACTACATGGTTGATGTATTTGGCATAGTGATGGCTGCACTGTGGGTAGAGAACAAATGGTTGTTTTATTATTTGCTTTAGTATTGTTTCAGGGCTTCAAGAAGAGGGCATTTGAGAGGCTGAAAAGCATATGCTCTTGTACTTGTGAGGCACTGTACTATGTTGTGTGTCAGGCAGGCTTTCAGTCGATGCCAGCCATCTTTCCACTCCTGGAGTATTTGTTGTTAGGTTTTGTGGGTTGGTTTTAGGATGTTTGGTGCTTTTGTTCATCGGATTAATTTTAATTTATTTTTCTTAAAGCAGTTTCTGTTTCATGGTGGTTGTTCATAGGAGTAAATTTATCCTGTCAGCCATTCACTATTGGCATGGGACACCAAAGCTTGATAGCAATGAACTTCTTTTTAAGTCAGTCAGTCTTGGCAATGATACTCTATATATTTAGACTAAGTAAAAGAGTTGTGTAGAATCCTTTCCTCAACTTCTCAGACACATCATATGTATAGCCTCAAACAGCTGACTGAAGTTGGGGAGGACTAGAATGAATGTGAAGAACAGGTAGAAGTTGTGAAGTTATTTGGAGTTGAGGGTGGGGAAGGCTGTGCTGTTTTCTGTATCTGGTTTTTTTAAAGTATTTATTTTAAAAATGAGAATTGTTTATTCAAAGGGAGAAAATTAAATCCTTTGCTGCTGTTAGTGTTTGTGATGGATTTCTTCAGTGTCCACCAACTGCCATAGAAACTGCACTCTATGCAAATACAGAATTTCAGCTACTTTAGTCGTAACAGCCAAAGCTTCTCATTGTGTGCAGTCATGCAGTCTTCCCTTATGGAACCACAGAATCATTGAATTGTTAAGGCTGGAAACAGTCTTTAAGATCACCAAATCCAACTAATCCAGCACTGCCTCAGCACTATGTGGCACTACACCTATGTGGCTTTTCAATCCCTCCAAAGTTGAGGATTCAACCACCTCCATGGGGAGCCTGTTCCAAGCCTTGACAACGCCATTCAGTGAAGATTTTTTTCCTATTGCCCAATCTAAACCATCCCTGGTGCAGCTTGAGGCCATTCCTCTTGTCCTGTGACTTGATACTAGGGAGAAGAAACCCACCCCTACCTCTTTACAGTCTCCTTTTTTGGGAGTTGGAGAAAGTGAGGTCTCCCCTCAGCCTCCTTTTCTCTAGATGAAACAACCCCAGTTCCCTCAGATGCTCCTCACCAGACCTGTTCTCCAGACCTTTCACCAGCTTCGTTGTCCTTCTCTGGATCTACTTCAGCACCTCAGTGTCTTTCTAGTAGTGAGGACCCCAAAACTGAACCCAGCCTCACAGCTGCTGAGTACAGGGTAACAATCACTGCCTTTGTCCTGTTGGTCACACTATTGCTGATCCAGGCCAGGATGCTGTTGGCCTTCTTGACCACCTGAGCACATGCTGGCTCATCCTCAGCCAGCTGTTGATCAATACCTCCAGGTCATTTTCTGCTGGGCAGATTTCAGCCACTGTGCCTCAAGCCTGGAGCATTCATGGGGTGGTTGTGACCCAAGCGAAGGACCCAACCACATCCTTTTTTCTGCAGTGCGCAAAGCCACAGAAATACTGCTTGGAAATGAAGGAAGCATACACTTGTGGGGGTGCTGGGTTTGTGTACTGATTCCCTAGTGCTCTTTTTTTTTTTTTTTTTCTTTTTGAGTACTGCTGTAGGAGACAGCTCTAATTCCCTTACTACCTCCAGACTTAAAATGTGAGGGAAGCTACATTTGAAGTGTAGTAGGCTAGCTTTTTGCAGTAAAGCGTAGATGAGCACAAGCGGAACTACAGTAAAAGCAATGTGATCAGCAAGATAAAGGACCTCTCCTCCTTATCTGATTGTAATTCTGTAAACTAAGAAAATTAAAATCTTAAATGGTTATTTCTGGAACAGACAGAGCAGATACAAACCTTCCTGTTTCTTCATGTGTTTGTCAGATTTTACGTTAATACGCATCCCCCTATGCCATAAAAAACATGATAAATAATTGTTTTCTAATGAAAACAAGGTCTGGATGTATATCTTAGGTTTCAATGGTCTGCTTGCTAATCTCTGCATTATCATCAAGTAATGTTGTTTGCTCTGTCAGGATGTCTCTACTCGTTTCAGTGCCTTTATGAGAATGCAACTACTACAGCAAAATTGCACAACCACAGAATAGTAGGGGTCAGAAGGAAACTCTGGAGATCATCTGGTACAACCCCAAATAAATTAGTTGAGTCTGAAGAGTTCTCTATTCAATCCAAAAACTAACCCACCATTAGAAAGGAAACTTCCCAGACCATAGCTGTGCCTGAGCACAGTGTTCTGCAGGCAGAAGCATTATCAGTTTGTACTTTCTCACTCCTTACACTCTGCTTTTTGTGCAGAAAAGAACTTTGTTCCACCCCCTACCTACCTCCTACTTCCCAGCTAATATTAAAAGCAGAGACAGCTCTGAAAAGAAATTATGTTGCTGAGGTCATTGCTTTTATAAAGTACTTACTAGCACTTTTTGAAGTATGCAAAATGAAGTTGTTTAAAATACTTTTGGACACAGCATACAATCCACACACTTTTTTTTTTTTTGCTTTCTATTCTATTTCTTCTAATTTCTCCAGATTTTGAGACTGAGGCATTGTAGAATCACAGAAGCATAAAATCATTTTGGTTGGAAAATACCTTTAAGGTCAAGTCCAACCATTATCTAGCTCTACTAAGGCTGGTGCTTTGAAACACCTCCATGGGGAGGTTGTTTCAGTGGTTGAGAACACTTTAAATGAAGACGTTTCTTCTAATATCCAGCTTAAACCTCCTGTGGTGCAACTTGAGGCCAGTCCTTCTCATCCTATCTTGTGTTGCTAGGGAGAAGAGTCCAAGCCTCACCTCACTGCAACTTCCATTTAGAGAATTGTCAAGAGCAAAAAGATCTCTCCTCAGCCTCCTTTTCTCCAGTCTAAACAACCCCAGTTTCATCAGCTGCTCCTCACCAGACCTGTTCTCCTGACTTTTCAGCAGCTTTGTTGTCCTTCTCTGGACTGTCTCCAGCACTTCAATGTCTTTTTGCTTATCTGCTTTTGCCGCCTACTGCTTACCCAATCTACTCCACAATGAGAACCTTCTAATTCTATTCTTATTCCATAACATCACCTGTTTTTCTGGTGGTCTGAGTGTCGTTCTTCATTTTTCCTCCCATCCAGGTACTGCTATGTGGATATTTGTTAGCAATGACTGATGTGGAATCTACATATGCAGACTTCATTGCCTCAGGAAGAACAGGTAGAAGAAATGCTTTACATGACATACTTGTGTCCTCTCCGGGTGGGAATTCCAGTGAACTGGCCTTAAAGTTATCAGAGCTTGATATAAACAAAGCAGGTGAGTAATATTTTTGACCTTTTATTGTATTTATTTAAAACTAAAATGAAAAAAGAGTAGTAGTACATAAACCATGGTTTATTTGCAGGCATCATTCCCTTGTCCCTGTTTTTTTTCTGGTAAGCAGGGGTTGTCTGCAATAAGAAGCCCAGCTTTCATAACTGGGAAGTGTGGGTATTTGGAAATAGAACGTATTAATGAAAAACAAAAAGTCATTCTGCAGGAAGTGCCTAGTGGCTGGGTCCATGTCAGGTTAAATTTATAGAAAATTAAGTATGAGGAAGAAAAAAAGGAAGGCTTTATTCAGACCCAGCTCTTCATAGTATCCTTTAATGGAAGCTGTCTGGTTTGAAGCCTGCAGGAAAAGCCATGTGTCTGTTTGAAAGGTCATTGTGAAGCTCAATTTTGTTTTCAGCTGCCAGAGGAGAGAGCAATAGCATTCTTGTTTGTCTTACTTGGATCTTTGTTTCTGGGTAAATTGTTTCCCCTTTCTGCTGGTATTATGTCTTTTAAGGTGATTAGCACTAACACAATTCCACATCTCACTTTACCTCTAATCTTACCAAAATCTTTAGCTGATTGTGCACCTTCACTTGAGAGGAAGGAAGGACAGTGTATGTTGAAGGGCTTACTTGAATTATAGGACTGGGCAATTATTTTCATGTTATGTGGGTGGGAATCAGTGAGTGGACCTTACAGATCTTTGAAAGCTCTTTTCAACTCTTAAGAAAGGTTTCACACTTGTTTTAGTAACAACAGGGGAAAACAAACACAGAATCACAGAATCAGTCAGGGTCGGAAAGGACCACAAGGACCATCTAGTTCCAACCCCCCTGCCATGGGCAAGGGCACCCTACAACCAGGAACAAACTCTCAATAAATAGCTGCCCTGTTTGTGTGTGTTTTGCTGAGACAGCAGCCAGAGTTCTGAAACACAGCCTCATTGCTGCGCAATCAGATGTCAGCAGCCTGACATTTGGAGTGCTGCTTGGAGGAAGAAATTACTTTTCTTGGCTTTTAGGCTAATGTACATTCTAAACCATTCCTCCTGCATCTATCAATTGGGAGTCTATACCTTCTAGAGAGAGACTTGGGAGTACTGGAGAGTCCAATGGAGGGCCACAAAGACCCTGAGGAGACTGGAGCTTCTGCCTGATGAGGAGAAGCAGAAAGACCTGAGGCTGTTTAGTCTGGAGAAGAGCAGAATGAGAGGGGATCTGATTAATGCTCAGCAATAGCTAAAGGGCAGGGAGTAAGAGGATAGGATTAGACTCTCTTCAGTGGTGACCAGCAACAGGACAAGACTCAATGGGCACAAACAGGACCCCAGGAGGTTTCACTTAAACACGAGGAAGAACTTTCACTTGAGGGTGCTGGAGCCCTGGAGCAGATTGCACAGAGAGGTCATGGAATCTCCTTCTCTGGAGACTTTCCAAACCTGCCTGGACACATTCCTGTGCAACCTGATCTAGGTGACCCTGCTTTAGTGGTGGGGTGAGGTGGGTTGGGGGGTGGTGGTGTTGAACTAAATGATGTCTAGAGGTCTCTCCTGACCCCCACCATTCTATGATTGTAGCTGGGCAGAGCCTTTATTTTTTTTTTTCTTGCTTAAAAAGAAAACCTGTATTATAATGTGTGTAGGTGTGTCTATTTATTGTAATGTGATGATACATGTAAAATGTTGGAAAAATATCAAGTAGGTGGCATTTGAAATGCATACCAACCTTCCTTCTCACTTAAATTTTTCTCTGTCCCAAATGCACAAGTTTCAAAGCTGATTTTGGTCTTGTCCATTTAGAAAACTTAAACAATCCCTACTTTTAAGTCAAGCTGCTGGAATGACTGCAAAGCAGAGGTGTCTTCTTTTGCCAGCTATAGGAAGAATTTGGCTTCATGCCTGTGATGTGTGGTGGGATGTACTTTGTATGTGCAGTCAGCTCTGTAGTGATGAGAATGGTTTCAATAACTGTAAGCCTAATTTTTAATACATGATTCAGGAGTCTATTCAGAGTTTCTGGGGACCTTCTTTTGCAATTTGGGTACCTTAATCTTTGCAGAAAATTGTAGAGAGTTGCTTATAAAATTACCCCAGATAGCAGCTACACTAAAGTGCCTGCACACTCCTTCAGGAGGTTATGCATTTGGAATTAGATACAAGGACAATATACTTTCACTTTGTATTATTAATATACCTAGATGATGGATAAAAGCCTCCAAACCAAAAATACTAGAATATGCATTGTGCTGTTGTTCTTCTGAGTGTGTTATCCTCTGCATCCCAAATTCCACTTCAGAATTGTTTCCATTTATCTGATATGTGGGGCTAAACTGTAGCAGTTGCTCTGTCACCCCTCCCCAGCAGAGAAGGGCAATCAGGAAAAGGAGGGAAGACCCACAGATTGAAATAAAAACTGATTTAGTGGAATAGCCAAACTGAACCCTGCATCAATACAAAGCATATAAAGGTATACTCAGCCCAACAAAGGTCCAGCAGTCACAGCTAACAGGAAGACAGCCCTCAGGAGCAGGAAAAGGAGCAGGATCAGAAGGGGCCCTAGCATAAGGTAGATACTGAGTTTCAACTTCATTTCTTTCTGATCTAACCTGATCTAGTATGAGATGTCCTTGCTCATGGGCGGGGGGTTAGAAGTGGATGCTCTTTGAGGTCCCTTTCAACCATGACAATTCTGTGATTTTAATCTTATTACATCTACATGCAGCAGAAGTGCAAGAAGAGTTCATTTCAACTGCATGAAGTAATGGCAGAGCAGGATAATGCATATGGGGGCGGGGGGGGGAGGAAGAGGTTATTGTAAAACTAACGTAAATTAATCTGTCCAAGCACATTGACTACCTTCACTTGGAAAAGCCTACAGATATATTTCTTGTAAAGAACAAGAACAGCTTTGAAAGCATTAGGCAGTGAGGCCTTGTTTAGAGGCCACGTTGTTTTCCATTATGTGCTATTTTACCCCTGAAGTGACTGCTGGCTAATCCCCTCATTGATGAGCCAACAACAGATAATGAAGAGCTTACTAAATAATTGTGTGTAATACTTGAAAGTACTGTACGATACTCTCCCTTCAAAACAGCTCTTCCAGTGTTCTTTCTTTGTGGCAGCTAACAACCTGTTAACATCTATGGAATGGACTTAAGAGAACTTCAAAATGCAGGTTCAATGTAGAACCATAGAATTGAATCATAGAATCATTTTGGTAGAAAAAGACCTTTATGCTCATCAAGTCAAACTACTACCTAACTCTACCAAGTCTGGTGCTAAATCATGTCCCTCACCACATCTGTGTCTTTCAAACATCTCTGGGAATGGGGATTCAATCACCTCCTTGGGGAGCTTGTTTCAGTGGTTGAGAACCTTTTCACTGAAGAAGTTTCTTCTCACATCCAACCTAAACCTCCCCTGCTGCAACTTGAGGCCATTTCCTCTCATCGTGTCACTCTCATCGTCTCCCCTCAGTCTTCTCTTCTCTAGACTTAACTCTGTAGAAATGCACTTTATACATGGTGCTCCTTTTACTAAATTTAGATATTTGATAAGTAGAAAACTGCAACAGAAATTTTAAGACAGAAGGTAAAAGAAAGCATTATAGGGAAAAGAGTACATAACTCACCTGCTCAGCTCTCTCTCAAGATAATCAATGCAATTCCAAGAAACTTTACATTCAAGCAAAGGGCAAGGTTCTGCCTCTGAATTGGGGTAATCCCAAACACATACAGGCTGGGCAGAGAGTGGATCTCTATCCATCAGTGCTGAGGCAAAGGACTTAGGGATACTGGTTAATGAGAAGCTCAACATGAGCTATCAATGTGCACTTGCAGCCCAGAAAGCCAGCTGTGTCCTGGGCTGTACCAAAAGAAGTGTGGAGAAAGGGGATTCCACCCCTCTGCTATGATGAGACTGCACCTGGAGCCATGTGTCTAGCTCTGGAGCCCCCAACATAAGAAGGACTGCTTGTTGGAACTGCTAGTGTGGGTTCAGAATAGGGCCACATTCTCCTGCAACACTCTGGGCTTGTGGAAGAGTGTCTGGAAAGCTGCCCAGCAGAGAAAGACCTAGGGGTGTTGACTGACATGGTTTAGCACCAGACTTGTTAGAGTTAATGGTTGGACTCTGGGATCTTAAAGGTCTTTTCAACCAGAATGATTCCATGATTCTTTTGGCTCTACCACCTCTGTTTTGACCTCTTTACAGTTTAGTTTGTGGATTTTTCTTCTTTTAACTACTGTATCAATACAAGTTCAATACAAGTTACTCAGAGTCTTTGAAAGACCAAGAGACAACTGTGTATTAACATTATTCCTCACCTAACATTATTCATTATTAGCCCAATATTCAGGAACTTGAGTCTTATATGCTCTTAGCTTCCAGCTGTCTCAACCTGTTCAGCTTTTAATTGTTAGATGAAGTACAATACTTTGCATATAGGTAATAACAGACCATTGTCAACGCACTCCTTAACTATCTTTAGCCAGAATTTGAGGTGCCTGCTCACTGTGCTTTCTGTTTCTCAGGTGGTTCTGTGGTTTGCAGTGTGCAGCTGGAGTGAGTGCCCCCGTGGCATGGTACTGAGAAGGGACAACACAACAAACATTTAACTGCTGCTTTTATTGACATTGCCTCTTACAGATTCACAGATTGCATTGAGTTGGAAGGGACTCTGGAGGCCATCATGCCCAACTTCCCTGCAGTCAGCAGGGACACCTCCAGCTAGATCAGGCTGTCCAGGGCCACATCAAGCCTAATCTTGATTGTCACCAGGCATGGGACCTTAACTACATCCCTGGGCAACCTGTTTCAGTATTTTAGCACTCTCACTGTGAAGAGCTTGCTTCTTATGTCCAATCCACATCTTCCTTGCTTCAATTTCAAACCATTGTTGCTCATCCTTGGAGTAATGAGGGTTTTTCTCTTATTGTCATGGTATCACAGTGAATCAATTCCAATGAATGAATTTCATAGTTAAAATACCCTACTATTTTAATGAAATTCTTAACTCTCTAGCCACTTTAGGTCTGAAATTAAAATGATAGTGGGGATTGCAGCCAGAGATTCAGTTTTGAAGGTGTCTCTTGAGGTGCAAACACAATTGCCTTAGTAGTAAAAGGTTTTATATTTAACACACAATTTCTTTTTACTTTGCTTTTGAGACTGGTACTTGAACAGTTGGGGTTGTGGGAGAAAGACCTTTGCTTTAAGGTGGATCACTTGTCCTTTTCTTCTGTGTTGTAGAAGGAGAAGGAGATGCCCAGCGAAATCCAAGTGAGCAAACAGGGGAGGCCCAAGGGGAGGCAGCAAAGCAAGAAAGCTGACATCCAACTTTGACTGACTGGAGCAGCTGCTGGATGTTTTCAGACTACAAGAGCATGATGGAATAAATTTGTTTCCATGAGCAAGCTGGTGGAAAAGAAAGTGCATGTGTCTTCATTGCTGGAACCCACTCAACACAACACTAAAAATGGGGGTACAAGCTGTGGCAGAAGACAGAATTTTCT
Source organism: Psilopogon haemacephalus (assembly GCA_013396835.1). Lineage (NCBI taxonomy): Eukaryota > Metazoa > Chordata > Aves > Piciformes > Megalaimidae > Psilopogon > Psilopogon haemacephalus. The sequence continues at coordinate 52,140 of VWZI01001958.1, forward strand.
CTACCTCTGTCATTAGCAATGGTTGAACATGTTACTGGTTTCTTGAGATAGTGTCACCAGATGGATCCCTTCGTAATGACTACTTGATGGGAACACTTTTAAGAAGTAGAACAGGTAAATCTTGTAGCAAATGGCCTTTGTAATGCCAGAGGATCTTATTGTGTATCTTAAGCAAAGGCTCGTGTGATCCTGAGAGCTTAAAATTCTCTGGCCAAAGTGTTCACCCATTAAAGGACTGTAAAGAAAGCACCATTTTTAAAACTCTGTCTGTTTTACAGCCCTGTTCTTTACAATGGGTTTTGTACCGTACAACTTAGATGCTCCACACTGCCCCTTCTCGACTGCTGACGAAGGATATTTCTGTTACTGTGAATTTTTCTACCACATGTTTTGAAAGGGCTGGGGTTTGGTTTTGTTTCTTTTGCATAATGTGGTGATGTGCACATGATAGATTTACAAAATCAACTGCTAAATTTCACTCTGCCTAACCTAAATGACTTGGCAGCACTCATCATTTGGTACTAGATGAGCCTCCAAAATGAGTTGTTAACGTGAATACTTCAGCGTGTTTTGTGTCCTTGGTACGGTTTTGCCACTTGCCTGTAGTTGGTTGCATATCAGAGACTCAGATTGAATCTTTTTCATTCTTATTCCCTATTTTTTTCTAATTTTACTCCAAATTTCTTAATCTTTCTCTGAAGTATTTTTAAAAAATGTTAGTCCAGGTATTTTATTGTTATGGTAGTTTCAAGAATACATTTATAGCCTTGTTTGGGTTAAAATTCAAACAAATTCTGTGGTGCTAGAGGTTTTCCTGGTTCACGTTGTTCAAGGTGGGCCTTGTTTACATGAGGGAAGTTAACTGGCACAGGTTATTGCCTATTACATATTCTGGTAGAAGTCTTTTTGTTTGAAGGATAGTCCAACCAGTGGATCAGCCAGGGGGACTATGTTTTCTGTTCCTTGCCTCTGCCTCAGTGGATCAGGCTGTTGAGTTTGCACAGATAGTAGCCTGTTACTGATGCATCAGATGCATCTGAGTGCTCAAAGCTGCTACAGCAGCCTTTTGGCTCAGAGGTGGAAAGGGAAGGGGGCGACTTGGTATCTAGCACCCAAAAGACTGGACTTTTTGCTTCTCAGCTATTCCAACATGACGCTTCAAACTGGACCTCCACTGACATACCAGGATGGTTTGTCCATCCAGGGGATTACTTAAAGTACCTACAAATTAAAAACCTATTCTGCAGTAGCTGTGCTGATTGATTTTCTTTCCCTGATCCTGCCCCAACAGATAAGGAAAGACATGCAGAGATGTGGTACTAAGGGTTTAGCACCAGACTTGGCAGTTAGATGATGGTTGGACTCATGGATCTTAAAGATCTTCTCCAACCAAAGCAATTCTGTGATTCTATGATTCTATGAAGCTGAATGCTGCAGAACAGGGCAGTCACCCCTCAGTGTGACTTCGGTGAGTGATGAAAGTGGCTGACGAGTAATCCATGGCAATCACATCAGCACCAATCACTGAGTCAGAAAGATTTGTTTTCTTTTATTAACAGGTGGTGATGTCACTTTATATATAGTATATATATATATTATATCTATTTTTGTGTTGTTGTTGGTTTCAAGTGTTATGCACTTTTTAATGTTTGTAAACTTTTACTAATACGAATAGTGTGATTGCTTCCTGAATATACTAATCATCAGTTACCAAATCACCTTTGTGGCCACAGCTGTTTGTTTCTACCATATGTATCATAGTACTTGTCACCTGAAATTCTTTTGTGAGATGTGTGGAGAAAAAAAAATACAAACAACAAAACCAACAACCCACAACACTTCTAATCAGTATTATGAGCTCATTTATTAGTGTTAAAAGAAGCAAAACAAGCCAGCAGTATGCTTGTGGCTCATTAGTGTAATATTAACTCTCACTTTTTCTGGTTTGGAAGCTGAATGCCTTGCTGTCTTATTAGCTGTCAAATGCCCTGTCTTCTTGGTAACAGAAGTAGCCCATTTGCTTTGAAAACCTTCTTGCCCGTAAACTAATTATTTATCCCTTTGATTCACTTGGTGTTCCTTTCAAAGTTAACACATAATTATTGATTTTTTTTTTTTTATCATTTCTCCCATTTTGCTCTTGCATCAAGTTCTTCAAGCTGAACTGGTTGCTCTTTCATCATGAACTAGCTACTGTCAATCTATTACAAACACCAGAAGGAAATAAGATTCTAGGGCTTTTTGTAGTGTTATTTTATTGATGATCCATGAGACATCATCAATAAAATGTTGCATACAAGGGCAATAGTGGAATAAATAATAATGATAGTGCATTAAAGAGTTGACTTCACTTATTTTCCTTCAGTGCTCTTATTTTGGTACAATTTCCTTCTTAAATCTTCTGTGTTGTGAAATAAAATTATTTTCATCCTTTCCTCTCTATTTGGTACCTGTTTCTGCAGTTTCTCCTCTTGTTGTCGTTTGGTTTTTAAAACAATTGTGGAGACCTTTGCTGGTTTTTGAAACAGAACTGAGTTATTTTCCCCTTTTCTAGCCTGCCACTCTGGCTTCTGTTCCAGCATCATCTTTCTCATGATAGGTAAAACATTAAAATACTTGTTTAACAACAAAGACCTCTCCATAAACCCTATAAACTCAGAAAAAGCTAGGGCTGAACTGCTAGCTTAATAGAACACTCTACTTAAGGATTTGGTTTGGTGGGAATACTGTGGGGCTGGGGGTGTTTTGTTTTATTGCCTCATTTTAGTTGTATGTTTTCAGTGCTTCCTTCACCCTGACATAACCTCCAAAGACAATCTCTGTGCTCACGTTCTTGTTGCCTGTAATAAAATTCATGACTGTTTGCAAGCCTTGTGCTTGCAGGCTTTGTATTCGCCATCCATCTGAAACACAAAGAATACAGAACTAGAATTAAGACAGAGATACTGGCATTTCTTTCTTCTGTTCATTTCCATTTGTGTTGTCCACGTGCTTCAAAAAGCAACCTCACCCCACCCCTCCCCCCATTATTTCCTCAAATGGTCATTTAAAGCCAGAGCATCACTATGACCTTCCATATCACAATTCATCAAGAAGCATAAAAAATGGCGAGTGTACCTGCTGCTAATCCCTGCTATTTCCCTTGTCATGTTTGTTGGTTTTTTCCCCCCACAATTTTAAAGTGTATCCCTCTATGAATGACAGGACCTGAGGAGTAAAAGGTCTTGCAAATGAATCATGATATTATCTGGTGTCCAGAAGGAAATGAGCAGCTGCTGAAGTGGTTATGCTGGAACTGTTGCAGTATGAAAACTTCCCTCAGCTAAACAGTGAATAATTCCAGGAACGCTTAATGTATTTCAGAAACATTCAGTGAATTTTGCACAAAGGAAAGACTGAGAGCTCTTGTTGAGATCGAGTGCAGTAATAGCATCTCAATTTTTGCCTTAGCTCAGCAGTATTCCTAGGTTAAACAGGTCCAGAGGAGGCTGTAAAGATGATCAGAGGGCTGGAGCACCTCTCCTGTGAAGACAGCCTGAGAGCTGGGCTTGTTCATCCTGGAGAACTGAAGGTGTCAGGGAAACCTTAGAGCATTTAGAGCATTTGAAGTGGGCTACAGGAGAGCTGGAGAGGGATTTTTGACAAAGGCATGGAGTGACAGGATAAGGGGTAATGGCTTCATAGTAGAAGAAGCACTGAGATTAGACATTAGGAAGACGGTTTTCTCTATGAGGGTGATGATGCACTGGAACAGGTTGTCCAGAGCAGTTGTGGAGGCCTCAAGCCTCTAAGTGTTCCAAGCCAGGTTGAATTGGGCCTTGAGCAACCTTGTCTCGTAGGTGGTGTCTCTGCCCATGACAGGAGGGTTGGAAATAGATTACCTTTAATGTCTCTTCCAATCCAAACCATTCTGTGATTCTGGTTTTGCCTCAACTTTGTTTCACTCTCTCTTTCTGGCTGGTTTATTTTCTGTCCTGTGCTTCCTTCATGTAATTAATACCCTAGAAATGTCTGACTGTAGAGTGCTGTATTAGTTTCCTTTATATTTAACTGCCTAAAGTGTTGTAGTGGAAAGTTTGTTTCTCTAACACCTTTTGGTGTACAAAAGGGGATCTACTTCAATATTTAAAGCATGACACAGGCAATAGAACCATGAAGGGTGTGTGAAGTCAAGAGGATAGGTCAGTGATATGAGGAGAATATATCTTCATGGTAAGGCAGGTGGAGCCCAATGCAGAAAATAGCTTCTTCCATCATCTGCTGGGCAGATTTTTCACCATACCACATGCTGACAAATCCATTTCATTATGTCCTGGGTTTAGCTAGAGCAGAACTGATTCTGGTCAGTGTTGTGACTTCCCAGCTCAGTCCCTGCTTAGTGCCAGCACTTTGTGCAGCTCAGGGCAGGTTTGCACAGTGAGAAAGTGATGGGGAGAGTTAGCACCAAGGGTGGGCTGCAGAGCAAGGGCACTGCTACATCTTCTGTGCCACCTTAGGGTGTAGAGTAAAACGCTGCACCTGTGGGGAGGAGCAGACAATTCAGGTGACACTAAGCTGACCAACATACTTAGTACAAAGCTGAGGCATCACCACTATCAAGGCTTCGTATTTAGTGGCCAGTGTTCAAGGAGGAATCTGTCCATTCTGTCTTTGATCCTGATCCATGAGTTCCCAAATCTGGTTCTAGAATCCAGCTCCTGAATCTGGTTCCCATTTGCAGCAAGTCTAGTCTGGGCCTTCCCCACTGCCTGCATAGCATCATTGATGATATTGATGAATTGCCATGAGGGTTTGGATTCAATATTGGTTTTGCATCTATTTATATCTATTTAATTTTATTATTACTATTTTCACTAAAACTGGCTTAGTTTTCTTTCCCAGCCCATCAGTCCCTTTCCCTTACTCTCTTTGTCTTTCCTTTGAGAAGAGAAAGATGTTCACGGACAGCCTCTGTCACTCCTGTAGTACCCAGCCCAGCCCAGCCCTAACCCTTCACAAATTGCTAGCAGGCTTCCATTTGTATATATATTTTTTTTTCACTGAAAACAAAAGCACCACCAGTGTGATTGTATAAAGAAGTTCAGCATTGCAGTGTGCACCTCAGCAAAACAGTGTATACCTTAGCAAAACCATGTGTTTGTCTTAGCTGGGTAAGTTAGTTAGCACTTGAGACCTCAGGTTGTAACTATCTTGCCAATATATCAGACGTACAACATGGGAATGTTTTGTCATTCATTGTCAGTCCATTTGCACTCTTTCCTATCAGCTCTTCCCTATCAGCTCAGTCAACTCATGAGCCTGTGAAATTATTTCTGTTGTCCAATGTTCTTTTTGGTTCAGGGATTTGACTGGCTATTGATGTCAGAACACATGCTGGGAAAGCTCAAACCTCAGCTACAGTACAGATAACCTATCTGCTGCTGCAGTATTAGTTAACAGAACAGGACATAAGAGTCATTGGGGTAAGGACGTACTAGGGAGAAATCTTCGAACTGCTGTCAACTCATGGGAATCCAATAGCTAATCCTGGAAGAAGCCATGCCAGGTTTTTAGTGGAAGGGTGTTACGATTAACAGATCTGTGGCCTGAAAACCACATCCTCAGTGAAATCTGCTAAATTAGAATTGGTGAAATTAACAATCTCTTAAATGTCAATAACCCTTACAACATGCTACTGTATTTCAGGGCCTTTTTCTGTCTAATGATTTATAGTTCAGTCTTGAATCACGACAACCCTCTGCAATGCTACAGTCTTGCGGCAGAGTGGCTAGAAAGCTTCCTATGAGGGTGTTGATCAACAGCTGGCTGAACACGAAGCAACAAGAAGGCCACCAGCATCCTAGCCTGGATCAGCAATAGTGTGGCTAGCAGGATCAGGGTGGTCATTGTCCCTCTGTACTCTGCACTGGTGAGGTCACACCTTGAGTCCTGGATCAGTTTTGGGGCCCTCAAAGGAGCAAGATGAGTGTTAGTTTCTTCTCCCTAGAAACGGGTGCCAGGACAGGAAGAAACAACCTCCAGTTGTACCAGGGGAGCTTTAGGTTGGATATTAGAAGAAACTTCTTGGCTGAAAGATTTCTCTGTCTAGGAGGTGGTTAAATTCCCATCCTTATAGGTGTTTAAAAGAGGTAGAGACATGCTCCTGAGGGATGTGGTTTAGTACTAGGCTTGGTGGAGTTAATAGTGGAGATTTTTCCAGCCAAACTGATTCTACAGTTTCTCCTCAATACCCTCAGTCTGCTTGCACAGCCACTGTAAAAGCACAACTACTGCATGTTGCCCTCCCTCAAGAGCAGCTTTGTAGGTAGAGCAGCAGCAGACTTCACCTTAATTTGGTTGGCATAAGATCTTCAGGAGATCTCATGGAATACATCTGAACATACAATATATCACCAGGCAGGGCTGATCAGATTTTATCAACTAATTATTTTTTCTATCTGATGTTTCAAATTCAGTCAGATTTGCTGTTCATGCTAATGTATGCTTCTGAATACCCACATAGTAATAAGTAGGACACTACTTCAGGCAGTGATGTGTAATAGAGTGTCTTGGAGATGTGGTGGTCGGAGGTTGCCTGGGGTCCGGTGACCATGAAGTAATAGAGTTTTCAATATATGGTGAAACCAAGAGGGGCATCAACAAAACCTCCACACTGGACTTCCGACTTATTTAAGACTTCTGCTTATTTTAAGGAACTAGCTCGGAAAGTTCCTTCGGAAACAGCCCTTAAAAACAAAGGGGTCCAGGAAGGCTGGACCTACTTCAAGAAAGAACTATTGAATGGGCATTCGTGAGGTCCTGTGGATCTGTACAGGTGTTACACCTATATTGATACTGAAACTGTACTATATATTTAAATATCACAGACCAAGTGGGAGGACACAACACAAAAACTACTGTGTGATATTTATCTTTCTGTGGCATACACTCATCTCTTTACTAACCCTGGATACACAAGTGCCAAAAGGGCACAAATCAGTGACTCAGGAAGAGATCTTTGTTTCCACAGCACCATCTCTGATCCTGCAATGCAGGCAAAATGTAGGGTGTGTAACATCTGATTATAGTCATCATTTCCCTGGCAACAGACTGATATCCTCAATACGTTATAGAGTATACTTCAGAGAACAGGGCATGCTGGAAGGGAAGAAGACAGATGACTTAGCATCCTTTTTTTTGTCTGTAGCTCTGCTCATCCAGGAAAAGAATTAACTCTTTCTGGATACAAACACAACATTCTCATTTGGTTGGAAGGACACACATCAATGCTACAAAATAATAATCAGGATCTAGAAACTGTTACCGCCCTTATGGGGAGGAAAAAAACCCGGCAAACACTCCAGAAAGTAGCCAAATAGCACACGGACACCTCCTGGTGGCACTGTGAAGAAATGTAAAGGAAAGGATGATAAATTAAACCCATCTATAGAAACAGAGATCCAAATAGCCGTGGTTAAGGTGTTGAGTCAGTTATTTGACAAAATAGCAAAGGACTGCAAATTATAGGCTTGGCTTTTGTCCTTCATCTCCTAAAACACACCGTTTTCCAGAGCTTCTCCAGCATCTGCATCCCCACAAATAGGATCTCTATAGCTGCTGGAATTAAAAGTAGGTCATTAAAGTAGGCTTTTCAACTGATTCCAGCAGCAGAATTGGAATCAGAAATGCCTTATTCTTAGCTCTTCATACAGACTCTGTACTGCTGAGAGGACAGAGAGCCCACAGAATCCCAGTCGTGATTCACCAGCCACACCAGCGTGCCTTCCTGGTGATCTTTACTATCAGGAAGTGAAGAACCTCAGTATGTTTTCATGTGAAGCTTATTTGATGTCGTCACCATAAAAGCCAGGAATGCTCTTCCAATATTTGTTTGAAGTTTGTGCTTAATGGAATTCTTGGGAGGGGAAAACCAACAACCCCCCAAAACCCCAAAGAAACAAACAAAACTGCAAACAAACAAACCACAAAAACAACCAGAAATGCCATCAGTGTAAATTGAGAAGAACGAGAAGGGATATTCCAAACATGCTTATGATAGACCTGTCTTTCCTGATGATAATCCCATGATCAGGGCCAAGCAACTAGACGTTAGAGGCAAATAATGAAAGGATTTGGTGGCTGTAACCATAAGTAGCCCAAGACGTTTCAAAGGAACACAAGAGAATAGCATTTCAGTGCAGGAAGAAAATTATGTGGAAAGGTGGATGAATAGCCACTTCATTTTTGTAACCTTTGAAACAAGCCTTTCTATAGTTTCTCACAGAGAAGCTTAGTGTTGGAGAGCATGAAAGGCCAATGTGTGCTCCTAAAACATATAAGTCATCCAGGCATGGCACCAGGAAAGACAGGTAAAACATACTTACCTGTTACTGTGCTGCTGTACAAGTGCAGACAGCTCGGAAAGCTTCTTTCCTGAAGATTAACAGGACCATACAGCTGTTAGGGCCCTACCACCTCTTCCACCTCACCTGCCAAAATGTGTCCACTCTCTGATGCTCTCCCATCTGGTTTTCATTTTAGTTTCTTCAATGAACTGCAGCTTTTCAACATGTTTTCACAACAGACCAGAAGAGGCCTGTGTCAATCTCAAATGCTCAAAACACTTCAGTCTCAGAGAGAACCTTCACTGCAGTGACATTGCTGCATGTTTGTATACACACAGCTAAGAAGATGGAAGCTTGTTACTGTCTCTGGTCTCAAATAGCTCTCTAGAGAATTACTATTAATCCATGATACTCTGGTACTCCTGCTTTGTTTCACTGCTAATTCCACTGCATTTCAAGAAGGTTTGGCAGGTGTTAGCAGCTCTGGAAAAGTCCAAAATCTACAAGACTTGCCTTTCTAAAGGCAGTATCTGCTAAAAGAAAGGACTGTCAGCTCACCTCAACCACATCACCTTTAATTTTGATAACACACAATCAATGTTCCCACCATTCCGGAGAGTAAACCCAGTTTCTACCTTCTTTCCTGAGGTCTGAAAAATTAACTAGTGCTGCAGTGGGTTTCAGTTTATATCAACAACTTTCTCATTACCCTCTTTACCTTCTACATCTCTTTTTAAAGTTCTGCACAAGAGAAAGCTGCACAGAGAAATTACAGTGCTTTTAAAATAGGCCATTTGTGTTTTCAGAGATTCAGGGCCCAGAGAATGCTGTAATATTAAGAGTTACTACAGTGATGGCAAATTCTTGTTCCATTGTACCCACAAGTATGGCAAAACCTTATGCTTGTATGAGTCAAAAAATAGAAATTGCTGTTTATGAACTCCTGTTTGCTGAGTGGAGACCTTCTCACTCTCTACAACTCCCTGAAAAGAGATGGGGTTGAGGAGGATGATGTTCCCTGCTCCCTCCAAACAAGTGATAAGAAGAGAGGAAATGGTACCAAGTTGTGCAAGGGGAGATTTAGGCCGGATATGAGAAGAAACTTGCTCACTGAAAGGGTTCTCAAACATTGAAACAGGCTCCCCAGTGAGGTGAGGTGGTTGGATCCACATGCCTGGAGGTCTTTAAAAGAAGCTGAGATGTGCTGCTGAGTGACATGATTTAGCATCAGACTTGTCAGAGTTAGAGAATGGCTGGACTTGATGGTCTTCCAACCAGAAGGCTTCTAAGATTTGTTTTTATTTATTTACATTACATCTCTATCATCTATGAGTAGAACGGTTTAATTTCTTTAAGCAGAAAACCTGCTTGATTCACCTCCATCAATCATTTATCTATTCAGTCATTATTTGTTCAGCTTCAGCACTAGGATGAGCAGAACACGTTTGTTGTTTTTTTTTTTTCATGAGCATTCTAATACCTAACTAGGCCAGGCAGGCTGAGATTATTTTCATCTTTGATCAAGTAGATGAACAATTCAAAACTGTATGCTTGATCACATGTACATTATGGAGATGAAATAGCACATTAGTGTTTATATTCCAGTAAAGATAGCACACAAGCTTTTTACAGGAAAAGTAAGCAGTTTTATCTTAAAAGCTGTCATGCTGGAGTTTGACAGCTTGGGCTTTGAAATCCGTGATTTCTGTGAAGCAGTCTGTCAGGCTGCATCACAACGAGGTACAAACACACTGTGCATGTAGTGAAGGTGCAGCAGGCCACCTTGAAACTTCACACATGGAAAAGTCTATCCCTTTCAGATACCATCTTTTAGATCACTCATCCTTACCAGAAAGCAGAAATAACACCATGACCCTGTGTTTTCTGCATCAGGCCCATACTGTAAATCAGCTTCATATTTCAGCTGGATTTAAATCTTTGTTAAGATGGATTTCTTCTGGGGGTGGTTGCTTGCATAATTGCTCCCTCAGCTCCACCTGGGAGCTTTTAATGTTGGATCAGAATCATTTTTCGTACAAAATGTCTTTATCCTAACAGAAATAACCTTAATAGAGTCCAGCAAAGATACTTCAGAGCTCAATTCTTTCCTCAAATGCATGAATACACCGTTCTTACTGTTTACAGTGTTAGAAACAGCATCTGGGAACAGTGCATTGTCCTGAATGTTAAGAAGACAAAACAACAAATCTGAAACAGCAATAAAACCCCAGCCCTTCAAATAAATCCTTGATTATTTTTATTCCACTCAGATTTATTTGCCAGTCAGCTTGGAGAGTGTCTTGAGGGATGACGATGATCATTACTGTTATGCATAAAACCACATTGGTCATCTGTACTACAGCAGCATAAAATTCAGCCTCATTGCTGTTTCCATAGTGTTTTTATGGGTTGGACTTTAAATATCACCTTGTTCCAAACCCCTGCCATGGGCACAGACACCTCCCATTAGACCAAGTTACTCAAGGCCCCATTCCACCTGGCCTGGAACACTTACAGGATTGGGACATCCACAACTGCTCTGGGCAACCTGTTTCTGTGCATCACCACCCTCACAGGCAAAACTTCCTTCCTAATGTCTAATCTCAGTGCAACTTCTTACAGTTTGAAGCTATTACCCTTCACCTTGTCACTCCATGCCTCTGCCAAAAGTCCCTCTCCAACTCTCCTGTAGCCCACTTCAAACACTAAAGGGATGATAGGTCTTCTCCGATGCTTCTCTTCTCCAGGCTGAACAAGTCCAACTCTAAGACTGTCTTCATAGGAGAGGTGTTACAGCCCTCTGATCATCTTCGTAGTCTCCTCTGGACCATAGGATCCATAGGGTAATGTGGGTGTTTCCTAACCAAACAATGTTTTCTGTTAAAATGTGAAATTGGGAAGGGCTGGAGTTTCAGAGCTGCAAACACAAACCCTTAAACAAAAGCAGGAGAATTTGCCTGGCAGGGCATAGATAGGATACTTGGACAGCAAGAATCAGTATCCAAATTCAGTGCAAACTGGAGTAATGCAAAGGTCCTGTAAATTACTATGTCAAGTAGAGACCTGGCGCTGATCTCTCTTCATCCACAGAAAACAGGGACCTCAGTCTTCCTGCTAGAAATGAGAAATCTGTTACAGCAAAAATAGCTGCACAGTAATTGTACATCATTGGCAAGAAAAATACCAATTATCTCAAAGAGTGTCAGTGGCAGCATTTGCTTCTGGTTTGTTTCTGTTCCTGGCAAAAAACAATAATAATTTTGTTAGCAATTACTGGATGTTTATGTGTTGGGCAGATTAACTGAACTGGCATATACAGTACTGCAGAATAAAACACACAAAAGATGACTGATTAAGATAATGGATGATTAAAGACATCAGCTGGTGGAAATGGCATCTGAGATTTCAGTGGTGGAATTACAGGCAAGCACAGAACTAGGAAGAGCTAAATTGCTCATTCAAATCCAAGGCCAATGGTCCAAAACGCTTGGGGTCTGAATGCAGAGAAACTGAAAGACCTAAAAGAAATCTACTCATCCACAATACATTATAATTCCAAGACACAAATATGAGTGCAAGGAGATGTTCGGGCTCTGCCACAACTGTGCTGGACTTGTACATTTGGAATTAATTAGAATAATAGAATAGTCTTGGCAGGAAAAGACCTGTAAGAACATCAAGTACAACCATTAACTTTCCAAATTATGGAAACCAAATGGTTGAGATCGGAAGGGACTTCTGGAGTCATGTGGTCCAGTTTCCCTGCTCAAGAAGGGCCACCTAGAGCTGGTTGCCCAGCAGCATGTCCATGTGGCTTTTGAGCATCTCTAAGGACTGAGACTCCACAACCTCTCCAGGCAACCTGTGCCATTGCACAGTCATCCTCAAAGTAAAGAAACATTTCCTGATGTTCAGAGAGAAGGTCCAGTGCTTGCTTGTGCCCAGTGCTTCTGGTTCTCTCACTGGGCACCACTGAGAAGAGCCTGGCTTTATCCTCTTTGCCCCTTCCTCTTGTATGTGTAGACATTTGTAAGATCCCTCTAAGCCTTCTTTTCTTCAGGTTTAACAGTCCCAGCTCTCTTAGCCTTTCCTCAAAGAAGAGATCACAGAATCACAGAATGTTAGGGGCTGGAAGGGACCTTAAAAGATCATCTAGTCCAGCCCCACTGCTACAGCAGGACCACCTTTTTTAGTTTACAGTCCAGTTTTCTTTTTACCCTTTTTTTTTTCTCTCAAATTCCACTTCTCCCCCATCTCCTTCCTTTCCTCTCCATATCCTCTTCCCCCCACATGTTCCTCCTTTCCTCTCCATCTCCTTCCTTTTCCCACCATTTTCCTCTTTTCATCTTCATCCTTTTCCTCTCCATCTCACTCCTTTCAGCACCACCCTCCCTTTTCTACCATACCTGCCCCTTTCCCACCCCACACTGCATTTCCCCCTTTTTCCCCCCAAACCCAGAGCACCTGGGTGCTGTTGGAGTCTCCTCCCAGGTGTGGCCACTTTGCCCTCCCTGCCCACTCCCCTTTTTAATGGCCCCCAGGAAAGGAAGAAGCCACAAGCTGTGCCCAGCTGGGCTGAGGGATTTTCCTTCTCTCATCACTGGTGAGAGCCCATGGTGTGCATTGGGTGAATGGGAGTGGGCTTTAAAGGCCTGCTGGCCCCCTGGTTATGCAGGATAGAGGATTGACAGTCATTCTAACATCACCCACAGGTGCTGGTTGGGCCTCCTTGCTTAGGCTGAACTCCTAACTGTTTCTTTCTGCTCGCTTCTGATGGCCTGAAGTACTTTGCAGAACTGGAAGCTCATGGGTGAGTAGTATGGTGTTGTCAGAGAATTGTTTCTCTTGGAAAAACAATTCTCCAGGATCATCAAACCCAACCTGCAACCCAACACCTCCATGGCCATTCAACCATGTCCCAAAGTGCCATGGTCACACATTGATTAAACAAATGTGCTCTGTTTGATGCATGAATGCCAGATACCATTTCTGTGAGTCTTCACTTTCCAGGCATTTTCCCCCTACCTAAATTAACCAGTTGGAAAAGACCTTTGAGATTACCAAGTCCAACTTAACACCTTATAATTGCCTCATCCAGCCTCCTCTTAAACATTTCCAGGGATGGTGACTCCACCTCCCTGCACAGCCCATTTCAATGCTGATCACTCTTTCTGTGAAGAACTTCTTCCTAACATCCAGCCTGAACCTGCCCTGGTGCAGTTTGAGGCTGTGTTCTCTTGTTCTGTCACTGGGTGCCTCAGAGAAGAGACCAACCCCTGCCTGCCTACAACCTCCCTTCAGGTAGTTGTAGAGAGCAATGAGGTTTCCCCTGAGCCTCCTCTAGGCTGAACAATGCCAGCTCCCTCAGCTACTCCTTGTAGGGCTGTGCTCCAGTCCTCTCACTAGCCTTGTTGCACTTCTCTGGATACGTTCAAGCACCTCAACATGCTTCAGTTCCTTCATCTTCATAGACCTTCACTGGAAGAACTAATATGTCCATGTCTGTCTTGTACTGAGGAGTCCAGAAACAGAGCCAGCACCCCAGGCATGGCCTCACTGGTACTGACTAGACCAGCTGGATCACCCTCCTTGAACTGCTGGCAATGCTTTGTTTAGTGCAGCCCAGGAGACCATTTGTTTCCTTTGTCATAAGGGCAAATGCACCAAGCCTTGAGGTAAATTGATATTGCAGGACTGAGTAGTAGAAAGGGTGTGTCTGTGGTTAAATACCAGCTAAAGGCTAAATTCAGCAGAGTGCTGACTTGCAAGACACAAGTGGGGCTTGCTGTACAGTGACACAGCCACAGTGCTCCGAGCAAAGCTCTGCATTTCTCTGCCTATGCTTTATCGGAAGAGCAGATGGCCCTGCCTCCCAAAGCCTAGCTCAACAGCTGCCATCTAGCCCAGCTACAATACAGAATTCCAGCATGGTAGGGGATGGAAGGAACCTCTGGAGATCATCTACACCAATGCCCTTTGCTAAAGCATGGTCACCCAGAGCAGGTTGCCCAGGATTGCAATGTCCAGGCAGGTTTGGAATCTCTGTGGAGAAAGAGACTCCATAGCCTCTCTGGGTAGCCTGGCCCAGTGCTCCAGCACACTCACAGGAAATAAGTTCTTCGTCACGTTTAGGTGAAACTTCTTGCATTCTAGTCTGTGTCCGCTGCCCCTTGTCCTGTCTCTGGGTACAACTGAAAAGTGTCTGCAGCAGAAGCTAAAGTTAATTTGCAGGGAAAATAGACACAAGTAGTCAAGTCCTGGCTGACTCTGCTCTCCCAAATTGTTTACAGTGTATAAATTGCATACCAGAGATAATACAGACGTAGTCATCCAAGACAGATCAGAGGTGGAAATGAGGAGCTGACCTCATCTGGCTCTGCTTCCAACACAGAAATTAGTTAGGGGACTAGTAACTAGAAGGAAGCCATAGCCAGACAGAAACTGAACTGGCAAGAGAAATTTTTGTCAGCAAAGTTTTAGCAAGAACAGCTTGAAAATGTGGGCAGAGAGCATAGGAAACACCACAACCTGAATGATCCACTAAAAGTCAAGCCAAGAAATAAACCAGAGAGACTGATTTTAAGGCATTCATAGGATTATTAGAATTAATTTCTGCTGATGCTCTTACTTGCAAGACATCACTAAGCAATGTTTTCCTGTTCCGTTGTTAATGAGTCTAGGCCCACAAGAAGCAAGAATTTCACACTGGTGGAAAATTAAGTGGTCCCTCAAACCAGAGGGAGGCAGCCATAGCTGCAGAAAAGAGGATTCTGTATTGCAAAGTCTTCAGGAGCTGTAACCAGTTTACTGCTGTAAAACGTTTATACTGACTTAGTGGCTGTTACATGAGAAGGGGCTGTTGGTGAGAACTGAGCCTTCAATACATGGCCAAAACTCTGCTGCATTTCTGGTTTATATTAGAGCTATTGCAAAGGTTTGTGCCTCCAACTTTGTCAGATGTTACATGTGATTTATTAACCTGAGATCATCCTGCAGTCAGTGCCCTCATCACCAGCATTCCCCAGCCTGCCACTTTGAACAATCACATCTTGTGATTGTTTTACCTTTTTGGAGTCGGCTCAGAGAAAGTCTTTATTGGGGCACCAAAAAAGAGAAGCAAACATTAATTTTGCCAAATAGTTCCAGCAAGAGACCTGAATTCTGAGGCAGGCAAACACTGAGATCTTACTGATCTTACATGACATCACATTCAAAAATGTTAATTTGGACTTGAGGCTTCATTCGATTTCCCTGTATCTCCTTTTGTTTTAATCAGACCTTTCAAAGAACCACTTACCCAAAGGTACCTAAGTCAGTGGAGGGAATCAACAGAGGGGGAAAACCAGCACTGCATGCCAGTAAACACTTGTTTGTTTCCTCTCATTACTGCCTATGGTTGGCTTTTGAGTAAATCCTTTGCATTTTAGTTGATTCTACTTGGCACTATCTGATACACATAAGATCTAAATGGCCTTGGCAAATGGACATAAATATCTACAGACCACTTAGAACACGTTCATAAGGCACATAAGGGGTATAGATGTACACACATCAAAAGAAATATTTATCTGAGGAATTTTGCCCATTTAATATTAAATTTATATATTATGTGTTGAGAAAATAACATTGAATCCTGTTTAAAATCAACAAACTCATCAAGAATAAAATGAAAGTGATACAAGGAAAACACACACACGAAGAAACCCAAGCACCATATTGTAGTCATAACTTTGCAATCCATGTGGAATACTGTCTTCCCAAAATCTCCTTTGCTACTCAGAACTACATGAAAGCCAAACTCACATATTTAATTTGCAAGTATTCAGCTTTCTTCATGCAAAAAGGAACATGATTGTGACTAAGAGTCAGGAAATGTAATTTCAAGTCTTCTGTCTGCTTGTTATTGTTTTGGTGATTTCACTTTCCCTTTTCATGTGTTAAACCACCAGCCTGAGTAGCAGCTTAAGATCAAAAGGTTTCCTTATCTGTTGGCCATTATTTATGTAAGTAACAGCTTCAACGTCTAAATAGTTTTGTTTGTTCGGGTTTTGGTTTTTTTGGTGGGTTTTGTTTATTTTTTTCGGGGGGGGTGTGTGTTTGTTTGATGGGGGTTTTATTTGTTTGGGGTTTTTCCACTGAGAATCTTGGCGCAAAGATCAGCTTAACTCAGAATCTGAGTTCAACGTGTGTCTCATACTACTGGACAACAACGGAAGCCTTCACTCAGTTTCAGTTTTGAGACCAATATTCTACATCAATACCAAATTTCACAGTTAACTGAACTTTTGTTCATAACAACGACATGGAACTGTTGGAGAGTGATGGCTTCAACCTGAAATAAGCTCTACTGAGGTAAGACATTAGGAAGAAATTGTTTCCCTTTGATGTTGATTAGGAATTTTCCTCCCAAATACTATTTGAAATTTACCAGACTAGCTCAGGTGGCTTGAAAGTAAGATGAAGCTATATTTACAGCAAAGCAAAAATTTACAAGCATATATATACAGTATATTTACAGGCATATACAAGTATGTACAATTATATACAAATTAGAAATAATATAGAAATCCAAACTCCCTCCCAGACAAAGAAACTGCCCAGAAGGGTTCAAAACTACCCTCTTTCTCTCCTTCTCTATCTCAGGTAGGCAAACAAAATCAAAACCCAGCAAAACTTCCATGTTAGTTGTTAGCCAAGATTAGAGGTGAGATGTTAGAGCAGATTGAAGGAGAAATGAATAGGGCAATATCTCAGGACAAAGCGAGGAAAAATTGTTTATATTTTGGCTCTTTTATCCCTCTCAGCAAACCAATGAATGACAGACATCAACATTATTTTCTTTTCACAACCAGTGATCTAATTTCTCTTATTAAAATATTCCAGTTAGACTCACCCATGAAGAGGGTGAGACACTGGAGCAGGTTGCCCAGAGATGTTATGGAGGCTCCAAGCCTGGGAGTGTTCCAAGCTAGACTGGATGGTGCCTTGAGCCACCTGGTCTGGTAGGAGGTGTCTATGCCCATGGCAGGGGGTTGGAACTAGATGACTTTCAAGGTACTGTCCAGCCCAATCAGTTCTATGATGTTATTGATACATAAAGCTGTCTCTTTCTGTGAGTGTGATGTTCCAGTCCTGAAAAGCAACCTCGAGCCATCTCCCATGTGTGAGCCATTTGTCAAGCAGTTCCTCATGTGATGGAAATATGAAGATTTTGATCATCTGAAAGGCATGTATTGATCATAGAATATAGTTAAGAAAATTAAATGGGGACAGGTTTCTGGAATTTAGAAATATTTATTGTGGCCAACAGTCATCCAAGGTAAGGACAGCTACTGGGGGAAATGGGCTATGAGTCTCATATACAGTTTAGACAGGCCAATAGGAGCTGTGGAATCTCTGTCTTGCTGTATATATACCATAAAGGAAAACCTCTAGACTGAGCTTCTCCAAATCATTACTCACTTTGGAAAGCAGCTTAAGGATCCTGAGTTTGACAACGCATTGCCCTGGATCTTTGCAAAGCTATGCAAATCCTTAATTTGGGGTAGAAGTGTCATAAACGGGCTAAGTCCTGGAAAATTATCAGAGTTTCATTAGCACCTCAAATGCTGTTCCTTACTATTTGAATCCCTGCCACAATGACTAAAACCTTCATGAAAAAGAAAAACCTGTTCACTGTCTTTCATGGTAATAATGAAAACTGAACAAAGAAGGATTTCCCAAAGTGACTTTTTAATTAATACACTTTGCCCTCTACCTACCTTCTGGGAATTCAGATAGGCTTGTACATGGGGGCCTTGAAAATTTAAATATTCCTAATAAGCTTTTTCTTACAATTAGCACTAATTGAGGACTACAGGCAAGAATTACTGCTCTCCTACTAAAAGAACTCTTCAGTTGAATTACTACAAGAGTGCCTTTTGTTCTTATAGCCACAGTTAACATCCAGGATTCAAGAAACCCTTTTTCCACTCTTCAGAGCACCCCATACATCCCAGAGCAGAGGGGAGAAACCAAGGCTCCAGAAGAGAGTGAGAACAGATCCTTCTTGTTCAGGATATGGTGTTAGGTCTCCTCTAACTAAGATAAAAGTTTTCTTTTGTAAACTGAGGTATGCTTGTGGTGTCTGCAAAGCTGAAGTTTCAAGACTGAAGAAACACAAAGATTGTGTTCCTTGCTTACATATTACTTACAGTTTACATATTTGCTTGCATTTTCTCTTTCAAAGCAGGCTTCCTTTCATCCCACCACCTCACTGCCCCAGCTGCACTTACTTACTTTGCAAGATCCAGGCTACCAAAATCCAGTAATTCCAGATTCTTGCATTAATAATTAAATCCTGGCATCTTATGACTCTATATTTTTATGCTGAGCTATCAAATTGCATAATGCACACAGCTTTTCTATGAATCTGCTTCTATATCCTGATTGGAGCCACAAGCAAAGTTTCATGTGGTGTAATACATCTCCTGGTTGTTTTTTTTGGTTGTTGTTTTTTTGTTGTTTGTTTCCTTCCCCNCTACCAGCAGACTAGTCCTTAAATAAATAATTAATGTTTTTAAAATGGGGAAAATCAGAGTATAGAACATGCAAACCAAACACATTGACTTTTAGGAAATCCTCTCCTGTTTGTGTTCCATTTCCAACACCCTTCCCACTCTTCAGCTTATTGGTTTAGGACACCATCTTCTTTTCTAAGGCACAGCACAAGCTAGAGCTGAGAGATTATTGTGAAACAAAGCAGTGCTACAAAGATTTTTTTTTTCAGAGTCACACTATAGGAGAGCTTCACAAAGACCTTTATGTGTTTTTCTTCCCTAAGTGCTTGCTTAGGAAATTAATTTTGCTGGGGAGGCCTATAAGAATTGGTCACATCTATGTATTGTCCAAATTGAACACACAGTTGGTGAAATACTCTACTCTCTAGGAATTTCCAAATGCCCTATATAGCAATTAAAATTATACGTGTGGTCCTGTAGATGGGATGAGGTGGTTTCACTCTCTTAGGAGCTGAGAAAATGAAAATTTCAGCTAAATCTTTATTTGTATTATGATTCTGTAGTGGTTTTTCTTTGCTGTGCAGAGGAAAAGGTCATAGTAATTCATACTAAGAGCAGAATTTTATTGGCTGAACTTAAATTTTGCTTCAGAATAAAACATTCTGATATATTGGTTTCCCCTCATCTTGTCACTCCATGCCTTTGTAAAAAGGTCCTCCCTACCCCTCCAGTAGAATCCTTCAACTACTGGAAAGCTGCCCTAAGATATCTCCAGAGCTTTCTCTTCTCTATACTGAGCAATGTACCTGGGACCTGTGAGTGCATTTGTGCAGTTCTCCTGCAAAAGGACTTAGTAGATTCTGGCAAAAAGACTTGGCATCACTTCTTCCCTGCATTATGAAATTCAGGACCCTTTCAGACCTTTGCCTAGAAGGGCAGAATCTTGGTCTCTTTTGAAGATGTTGACTTGTGCAACCAAAGATCCAGACTAAGCTATAACTTATCTATGCTCACAAGCAGCAGGGAAAAGTGGTCCTTGTCATTTAGCAATCTCATATCTTATGTGTGTGAGCAGACTCCTTTTTGCCAACTAAAGCACCTTCTCTTTACCGGCCAGCAAAAGAGACCTTTTGAAAACCTTCTGAATCTGAGGTGATACCTCTATGCTCCTGCTTAATATCAGAGTTTATTGTAGACTACCTCTTCTTTTTGGAATCCCTTCTGGAATTTAGTCACAGGTAATTGTTCTACGTTAGTTTTGTATTTCAACTCTTTAAAACAAGTGTGAGCAAGGGAGATGTGAGTTTTGCTTTTATGATCATAATTTATTTGGTCCTTCTCAAAGGTAGTGAAGATTCTGAACAGATGTTCCAAGTGTGTTACTCTTCAGAGACAAAAATTCCTATCATCATTGCTGCCACTGCAGAACAACTGATACGGAAAAGAGCTAAATATATACGTGGTGCCTACAAATTTACCACAACATACCAAATGTAACCTAAGATGCAGTAGCAGAAATATGCCCAGCAAAGAAATCCAAGCAATGTTGTAACATCACCTCTGAAGGACAGTTTAAGACACTGACCATGTATGAACTAACAAAGAATTAAGTGGAAATTATAACTAAAAAAAAAAGTAAATTTAGAGGAGATTTTTTTTTTTTCTTTTAGGCTAAGGAAGCCAAATACTGAAAGCCTGCTACTTGCCTATACATTTTGTCAGAGGTAAACAATAAGGAAAATACTGAAGCCAGAAACTCAATGTTGGCACAGACATAGTGCAAAGAAGCTATTAGTAAATACAGCATAGAACTTGAAAGCAGTCTTGAGGGTAAGAAGGCTCAGCAGAGGGACCCGGACAGGCTCTATCAATGGACCAAGGCCAACTATATGATATTCAACAACGTCAAGTGCTGAGTCCTGCATTTGGTTCACAACAAGCCCATGCAAAGCTCCATGCTTCAGGCAGCATGGCTGCAAACTGCCCAGCAGAGAAAGACCTGGAGGTGTTGTTCAGTTTGGGGCCCCTCAATGCAAGAAAGACATTGAGGTGCTGAAGTGCAACATAACCAAAGCTGGTGAAGGGTCTGGACAACAGGTCTGGTGAGGAGCAGCTAAGAGAACTAGGATTTACTTTGGACCATAGGAGGTTGAGGGGAGACCTTCTTGCTCTCTACAGCTCTCTGAAAGCAGGTTGAAGCATCCTGCATTTGGGTCAAGGCAATCCCAAGCACAAATACAGGCTGGGCAGTGACTGGCTGGAGAGCAGCCCTGCGGAGAAGGATTTGGGGGTGCTGGTGGACGAGAAGCTCAACATGAGCCAGCAGTGTGCACTTGCAGCTCAGAAAGCCAAGTTGATCCTGGGCTGCATCAGGAGAAGTGTGGCCAGCAGGTCAAGGGAGGTGATTCTCCCTTTCTACTCCACCCTGGTGAGACCCCACCTGGAGTACTGCACCCAGTTCAGGAGCCACTATTTCAAGAGGGATGTGGACATGCTGGAGTGTGTCCAGAGAAGGCCCATGAGGACGATCAGAGGGCTGGAGCACCTCTCCTATGAGGACAGACTGAGGGAGTTGGGGCTGTTCAGTTTGGAGATGAGGAGGCTCCCAGGTGACCTTATTGTGGCCTTCTGCTATCTGAAGGGGGCCTACAGAAAATCTGGGGAGGGACGTTTTAGGCTATCAGGTAGTGACAGGACTAGGGGGAATGGAGCAAAGCTGGAGGTGGGGAGATTCAGATTGGATGTGAGGAGGAAGTTCTTCACCATGAGAGTGGTGAGAGCCTGGAATGGGTTGCCCAGGGGGGTGGTTGGGGCCACTTTCCTGGAGGTGTTTGCAGCCGGGCTGGATGAGGCTCTGTGCAGCCTGATCTAGGGATCCCTGCCCATGGTCGGGGGTTGGAACTAGATGATCCTTGTGGTCCCTTCCAACCCTGACTGATTCTATGAAACGAGATGAGTGTACCTCCCAGGTAACAAGTGATAGGACGTGAGGAAATGGCCTCAAGCTGCAGCAGGGAATGTTTGGGGCTGCTTGGCACGGGAGACTGCTGGGGAGCAGTGGCCGCCAGGGTGGAGAGCCAGAGCGCAGGGGCAGGCAGGCTGCAAGGATGACTCGCAGGCAGCGGGGCTGTGCCGGGGGCTGTGCCCGCGGGGTGGGCCAGGCCGGGCCGCCCGGCGCCCGGCCAATGGGAGCGGCGGTTGTTGGCGTGTCCGGAGGTGGCGGCGTTGCCACAGCAGCAGCGGCGGCGGGGCTGGTGGCGGCGGTTGGGGTGCGCCATGGAGGGGCTGGAAGGTGAGGGGCAGCGGCTGCGTTTCTCTCGCCGGGGACGGTCATTGTGCTGTGGCAGGGCGTGCATGGGCGGCGGCGGGAGCGGGAGCTGCGGCCCGGGCACCGCCTCTCCCCGTTCTTGGAGCCTCCTGAGGTGGGGCGGCGGCGGCCTTAGCTCGCTCCGCAGCCGGGAGCGCCTGGGGAGAACCGAGGCTGAGGGTGGGGGAGTCCCGCAACCTGCTTTTGCGGTGGCAAAGAGCGACGGGAGGCAGCGGACTGGCGAGAGTGGCCCGGCCTCGCTGCGCTTTGTCTGGGGGGCTGCTGAGCTCTCGCAGCCGAGCTGCGGGCTGTGGCCGTTCCCCGCCGGCCCCTTCTGCCGCGGGCGCGCTCGGAGCGAAGGCAGCCTACTCGGTGTCTGGGGTGGGGCTCGGCATCTTTGCCACGCATTCTGGGCTTTTTTTGCAGATGGCTAAGCCGTGTGTTAGGATACACCTATGACGCTCGGGAAGCCTTCGTGCTGTTAAGACTAGGTTTGTGCCGGCAGAGTATTGGCAACTTTACCCTGTGACGGTTGTGTTAATGAAGATCTCGTCGCCCTCCAGAGACGTACATCAGGGCATTGGTATCAGCTTGGGATTGCTGAAGTTACAGTTTGTTATGTGAGCGCTTCAGTAGGCCTGTCATTACAGTGTTTTGCAAGCTACTTTCGCCGCATTACTTGAGGAAAAAAACCGCAGACTTGTGCTGAGTAACATCCAAAACAGTCATTAAGTCTTCTGTACTCTGCTTCACTACAGGTAACTGAGTGCTTAAACAGGGATGTGCACAGCATAGCCTTTGTTCTTTATGCCCTCTGGTACAGTTGGAGAAGCAAAGTGATTTCTGTCTTTGGTAGATTTTACAGTCATCAGACTCTGCTTTTATGCCTAGTAACTTCGTCAGGAGTGTACACCTGGACAGCATGTTTTGGCATTAAAATCCCAGGAGATTCTCTTTTATTTGATTGATTCTTTAAGGTTTACTGACTATTAATTCCTTTTAAATTTGGATGGTGGTGTCCAGTGGCTTATCCAAAAATGCTTTATCAGGTACTCAGACGACAGTCCTGTGACAATCATGTTGCTTGTGGAGAAGGGGAAACCTGTTTTAATTTTGAGTAAACTGTGTGACTGCAGTGGGGACTGCATGTCATCTACAGCCTGCCCACCAATTGATTTGGCTGTGAGCAGACTCCCACCAGCTATGTTGTATGACACAGCACCTCCAGAACAGAGGACAGATCTATAGATAACAGCAGAAGCATGAAAAAAACATAGCATTTTTGCAGCAGAATTTGTCCAGCCTCTGACTTTGCTGGCAATGGTTTACATTTCAGTTGTACTTCAGTAAGTATTGGGGAGTGGTGGACAGAAGAACTGCTAAATCATGGGTGAAATCTGTTTACTCTGTGAACCTTTTCTGGAAAGTGCTTTCAAAAGCTATAGCATATCAAAGCATGTTTCCATGATGTGAAATGTTCCTTTGCCCAGGGAGGTGGTTGGTTCATTATTCATGGAAGTATTTTAAAGATGTGTAGACTTGGTGCTATGGGGCCTGGTTTAGTACTGGACTTTGTGTAGTTTTAGATTAATGGTTGGACCTGATAATCTTTTTTTTTTTTTTTTCAGCCTAAATGATTCTGTGATTTTGAACACTTGAGATAGGTTTGAGAACAGATAATAAGCCATGTGTAACATTTTTAATGTCCTTGCTTTGTGAACACTCACATCTTACACTGGTATCCAGCATCCTTGAATGCTAATCAAGGTCTTGCAACTGAAGTATTTTTGTGTTTCCATGGGTCATCTCTACTGTGTTTTTCTTTCTCTAAGCAAATGACTGCAACCATATACTACTATTTTTTTTTTCTTCAAAATATTTGAAGCAAGTGGTTTTGCTTTTATTTGAAGATTTTCAGCTTTAGCTGTCTCTTCTGATGCGTGTTCAGTTAGGCTCAGGTGAAGTCTCTGTAGAAAGGCAGCCACAAGATGGGAAGAATACAAGCAAACCAATTGACAATAGCCATAACAGTGTTTTGATTGGAAAAGACCCTTCAGATCATTGAGTCCAAACATTATCTAACTCTAACAAGTCAGGTGCTAAACCGAGTTCCCCAGCATCACATCTCAACCTCTTTTAAACATCTCCAGGGATGTGGATTCAAGCACCTCCCTGTTCCCTGTTAAGAACGTTTTCAGTGACAAAGTTTCTTTTAATATCCAACTGAAACCTCTGGTGCAACTTGAGGCCATTTCCTCTTCTTCTGTCACTTGTTAGGAAGGAGAAGAGGCAAACACAGCTCACTACAACCTGAGTTCAGGTAATCGTAGAGAGAAAGAAGGTCTCCCCTCAGCCTCATTTTCTCTCGGCTAAATGACCCTAGTTCACTCAGCTGTTTCTCGCCAGACCTGTTCTCCAGATCCTTCAGCAGCTTTATTGCCGTTCTCTGGATTCACTCCTGCACCTCCATGTTCTTCTTGTAGTGAATGCCCCAAACCTGAACACAGTGTTGAAACTGTGGCCTCACCAGTGCTGAGTACAAGAAGAATAAAATAATAAAATAAAAATTACTAATAATACATGAAATTATTCATGATAAATGAAAGAAATTTAGTTGTGTATTACAGATTCTCCCAGTTACTGCTTCGCCTCCAACTCAGGAGAATGTAGCTTGTTGCCATTTTAGATTGTTTAGATGCACAGTTGTATATATCTGACATGTGCTGCCTCTGAAATCTCTCTGTGGCTGCTCACTCTCTGTGTTCGTTCTTAGCAAAATCAATTCCCAGCAGCTCCTGGCAGCTGTGTGTGTGAGGGACATGGTCACAGTGGAGGGCCGAACTTTGTCTTCTGGCAGCAGTCAGCTGGTATATTTGTGTAGCAGTGGAAGACCCTTCAAGTGAGGATGCTTGGCATGGACTCTAGCTGACGCTTTATCTGAAGCTCAGCATTATAAATGGAAGATCTGTTTTTTATGTCTGCTAAGAAAACTCACCAGTTTATAATGATTCTCTCTACAGTGCACAGAGTCCATTATCTGTTAGTTGGCTCATGGAGCTGCTTTAGTGACATCAAAAAAAGCTAAATAATATATCCAGTCTTGCAGTTGCGTTTTCTCCTGTTCAATGAAATGGCAAAGCAGGTTTCTGTGTGTTTCCAGAATTTCTTCTAAGATTTACTGTTGTGGCTTTTTTGAAGTCTGTTGCTTTGTTCCTTGTATCAGTGCTGTTCTGTAGGAGATTGGTACAGAAAATTGAATTTCTAATGTTAAAATTTTGTGGGAGGAATTGGTCATTACAGAGGACAAATCTAACTCAATGTTTGCTACCATGCATCCTTGTTTGCCAAGTTTTCAATTTTCATGTGGTTTACTGGTGAAAATACTTTGAGCAGCAAACTCAATGTGCCTGAAAATGCGGTATTCTCTGAGGCGAGTTTAAAACTCGGGTGTCTGAGTAGTCCATGAGCAGAATCTCAGGACTTTGTGTGGTGGGTTAGCATTCATGTCCTTATTCTTTCACTGATGGATGGCAAGAAGAGAAGCTGTCTGCTGGCGTGTTTGTTGCTCTCTGTTTTGCTCGAAGAGGAGATGGAGGAGGGGTTCCAAGCATTGCATTCCTGACTTCCTTTAAGCCGGAGCAATCCAATGGTAGCGTTTGATCGGCTTCTCTCCAGGCTGTTGTTTTTTCTGGGAGGATGCCGGCAACAGCTGCTTGAGCCGACTAAATGCCGCTTCCCACATTTGTTTGCGGCCCGTTCTAGCAGATCAGGGCTGCTGCTGCCTGAGGAGTAAGAGGCTGTGTCCGAGGGCAGAAGTCCAGCTCTCTGTGGTAGGTAATGGCAGAGCTTACCCAGTCCCAGACGTTCTCCTTCAGCCCGCTGCACTCTAGCAGCCGGGAGAGGCTGGATGTGGTTGGAAAGGGATGGGTGGCTGCTTGCTCAGGAAAACAGCCTGCAGCCTCTAAGCCAGAGGTTTTCCTTGCAGATGCCAAGTAGGGACTGCTATGATTAAGCATTTGGGCTTTGAGCAGGCTGGGTGTGTCCTTGATGTCTCTTAAGTCTTGCTGCCTAGCATCCTCTGCTTAGAGCTGAGATTTGTGTTCTAATAGTATTTGTCCCTCAACCCTTCACTGGCAGCCAGAATGTCTGAGACACCCCAGTCTACTCCAGAACAGTCCAGGCATTCCTATTTGGGGGTTTATATGTTCAATATGACTCTTGGGAGCAAGTGCTTCTGCTTGCTTTGACAGAATTCCTGAATAACCTAGTGCCCAGTCGTTATTGTCTTCTTTTGTCCCCTTCCCTAAGAGTGTAGAAAACCTTGGTTTGAAAACAACAATTAATATTACTGCCGGTCTTCCTTTCTCTTCTCTCTTGTCTTGCCTTTCACTAGATGCTTCCTTATTTTGGCATCCATTTTCTTAATTCCATTTGAGAAAGTTTTTCTGCCTTTTTGGAACACTTAAGCTTTTATTTCATATATATATATATGTGTGTATGTGTATATGTGTGTGTATATATAGAGATAGGTACATATATGTGTGTATATATATACACATATATGTATGTATTTTTTTCCCCTAAGGTATCTTATCTATCCAACAGAAGGACAATTTAATTTTACGATGCTCTTCATAAGTCATCATACTGGAAGGTACTAAAGATGGAAATGCAAAACTAATATTACCGTGTGTATATATATATATATATATATTTAAGAAGTTGTTTCTGATAGCCATTAAAACAACAGTAAATAGGACTTTGCACTCAATTGCTGTTTTACTTGCATCTCCACTAAGTGATCTAATTTTGACACTATCTATTTATTTTTCTAAGGCAATTACATTTTACCTGGCTTGTGGGTTTTTGATTTAGTGTTTATGTTCTGGGGCAGAAATTGAAATTTCTTTTTAAGGAAACATTCTGCAAGCTAAGTTTAGGCTGATGGGTTCGGGGAAATGCACTATGAAGAATGTTCCACCTTTAAAGGAAAATTCCTGTGTAGGCAAGTGTTGTTTCAAATTAGTTTCTTCAACATCTAATCATAGATTTGACACACTTTTTCTATAGTTTTTGTGGAGTTATCACATTTTTAAATTGAATTGCAGAAACTAGATTGCTCAGGCAATTGAATTTAATTGGTTGACTGTAGTGGGGAAGCTGAATGTATTTTTCCTGTACACACACACTGTGTGATTGTTCTCAAAAGCAGTTGTTGCAGTTTAGTGAAACTGAGTTTCACTAGTGTGTTAACAGGAGTGAGGGAGTGAGGAATGGGCTTACGTTTGCTCCTCTCCCTGGAATTTCTTTAAAACTGAATTCTAAGGAGAGGAGTAAACTAGGAATCAATATATTGTAAATCAAGTTTATCATGGTATTGTTTGTTATGCAGTATTCTGCTAAGCAAGCAGGATTAGACTGGAATTGCTCTGTCTCAATTCTGTATGGGTGGTAGACTATGTAAATCCAGAATGACTTTGGGGGTTATTGATGCGGAGCAGTGTCACTTGAAGGTTGGTCATGGCCAGACTGCCTGCTTACTATCATCATAGTGATTGTAGCCTCCTATAGGAAAATAGTGTGTTTATGATGCCAGTTGTGTAACACCTACATAGATTTGGCAGGTCATGTGCTTTCTAGTTGCTTTAATTGATCGTAAAGCTCATTAATAGAAGACCAGATAATGTATCTGAAGTCAGCTTGATCAAATAGTGCTGCTAATTTGCTTTTGGTTTTTGTGTTGTGTTTCCAAATGCATTACAAGAGAAGCTCTGATAGATCTCAGTGACCATCATGACTGAGTGCCTCTAACGTGGCTGTGTGTTAACACTCGCAGGGTGGGAGGAATTGGAGGTCTGCATGCAGTTGAAGGGCTGGCATCTTGTGTAGGTGGTAGGACAGCTCACAGGACCGCAGTGTTGTGGTGGATGAATACAGGCTCTTCAGGAAGAACCAGCTGGATGGCAAGGGAGAAAGTTGCCTTTTATGTGAGAGAGCATGGAGAATGCACATAGCTTTGCTATGGAAACACCTGAATGCTTATGGATGAGAGTTAGCAGGCAGACCTGTGTGGGAACTTTTCTGAGTGTTTGCTACAAGCCTCCTGATCAGATAACTGGATGGAAGTCTTGCATTGAGAGACCCTGGTCCTCATGAGACACTTTAACCACCAGAAACCTGCTATAGGGTCAGATCACAGGATGTTAGGGGTTGGCACACCCCCCCTGCCAGAGCAAGACCGTACAATCTAGCACAAGTCACAGAGGAACACATCCAGACAGGCCTTGAAAGTCTTCAGAGAAGGAGACTCCACAAGGCACAAGCAATATAGGAGTCTTCTGGTGTGTGTTGATGGTAGATTTCTGATTAAGGAGCTGACAAGGGGAGGTAGAATCATAGAACAGTTTAGGTTGGATTAAAGGTCGTCTAGTCCAACCTGCATCCCACAGTGAGCAGGGACATCTTTAACTAGATGATGTTGCTGAGAGCCCTATCCAACATGACCTGGAATGTATCAAAGGATGGGGCTTCTGCCATCTCTCTGAGCAACCAGGACCAGTGTCTTGCCACAATCATGGTAGAAAATTTCTTCTTGTATCCAGTGCAAATCTCCCTCTTCTAGTTTAAAATCATCACTCATTTTCTTGTTGCAACAGACCCTGCTAAAATAGGCTGTCTCCAGCCTTCTTACAGTGATTGTCTCCCTGCAGCCTTCTTCAGGCTGAAAATCCCCAACTCTCTCAGCCTGTTGTCAGAGTAGAGATACTCCAACCCTCTTATCATTTTTGTGGCCTCCTCTGGAATTGCTTCAACAGGTTCATGTTGTGCTGAGGGCTCTAGAGCTGGGTATAGTACTCTGGGTGAGATGTCACTAGGTCAGAGCAGAGACAGAATCCCATCCCTTGTCCTGCTGCCTGCACTGCTGGGGATGCAGCCCAGGACACTGTTGGCTTCTGAGCTGCAAGCAGACAATGCCAGTTCGTGACTGACTTTTCATCCACTAACACCACCAAGTCCTTGTCTGCAGGACTACTCTCTTGTTGCTTCACTGCCCAGCACGTATTGATACAAGGGATTGCCGCAACCCAGGTGTGGAACCTAGAACTTGGCTTTGTGGAATCTCATGAGGTTCATATGTGCTCAGTTTACAAGCTGGTTCAGGTCTCTCGGGAAGGCATCCTGTCCCGCAGGGCTGTCAGCTGTGCCATTCAGCTTTCTGTCATTTGCAAATTTGCTGAGGGTGCCTCGATTCTGCTATGTAATTCATGAAGATATGAAACAGCAGTGGTCCCAGTACTGTTATGGGCCTTCGGGTACTCATGTTGGGCTTCCTGCCTATAGACATGTGACATGTGAAGGCCAGGGGCAGCCTTACCCACAATGTCTATGGGATGATTGAATTCAGGATCCTGAGAAGAGGGAACTGGGTACCTAGCAAGATCTCAGTCCTGGACTTCAGGGGAACAGGCTTTGACTTGTTTAGGGATCTGCTTGGAAGAATTCCATGAAATAATAGCCCTAGAGAGGAGTCCAGGAGAGCTGGTTATTTTAAAGTATAGTTAGTGCGACCCTGGTATGTTTTCACATTCGTACACTTAAAATAAGGTGGGAGGGAAGGAAGGACAGAGAAAAGGGAAGTACACCATGGTGTGAGCTGTGTGTATGCTGATATTACAACCATTCTTGACTGCATACACATTTTTCAGTCTCAAAAGCACCTCCTTCATAGAATCCTCCTCCAGGCTGTCACTTTGAAACAATGGAGCTCTCCTTATTTTTGAGGAGATGACACCAGAGTCACCACCATCAGACTCTGGCTCAATGCAAACCCAGTAATTATGACAACTACAATGCACTTGCATTGTCAGGCTGAAAAATTGACATAAAAACATGCAAGGGCGCTGGGAAAGCCTTACTCGGGTTTTCAGTTTGAAGGGATGGAAGTGATCCTGCTTTGTGTGATCTTTTGGAAGCAGAAGTGACAGGTTTATACCAGATTAGACTGCAATGTCAATACAGAAGTAGAAGAGAATTCATGAGGTTTTCCTCTAAAATTAGGGGTAGATAGATGGAAGTAGATTGGTTCAGTATTTGTCAGACAGTTGTGAAGAACCTAATTGCACAAAAATTGCACAGTAGGGGAATGATTGAACAGTAAAAGACAGAGCTTACTATGATTTGCTTTTCCTGTGACTCTTCCTGCAAACTGCTGAATAGCACAGGCGAGAAGGAATTTGCTTGGTTGTGTATGTTTTCAGTTACAGAATCATAGAATCATTTTGACTGAAAAAGACCTTTAAGATCATCAAGTCAAATCATTATGTAACTACCAAGGCTAGTGCTAAAGTATGTCCCTCAGCACCACATCTCTGCCTCTTTTCAACACCTCCAGGGAGGAGGATTCAAGTATCTCTCTGGGGAGCCTGTTTCAGTGTTTGAGAATCCTTTCAGCAAGGAAGTATCTTCTAATACCCAATCTAAGCCTCTCCTGGTGCAACTTGTCCTATCACTTGTAAGGAGGGAGAAAAGACATCCATCCAGCTCCAGCCTCCTTTTCTCCAGACTAAACAACCCCAGTTCCCTCAGTCATTCCTCACCAGACCTGTTCTCTAGACCCTTCACCAGCTTCACTGCCCTTCCCTTGACCTGCTCAAGCACCTTGATGTTTTTCTTGTAGCGAAGGCCCCAGCATTTAATATATGGCCTCACCAGTGCTGAGTACAGGCAGACTGTCCTGCTCCTGCTGGTCACACAGACAAACACAGTCTACCACAGAATGGCAAGTCCTGGCTGTTGTTAAGCAGGGTGGTGCGTTTGTTTGGCTTTGAAGAATTCCTTTTTTCAAAATAAGGAGTATCTGCAAAACTTACGCTGTCAGTGGTATAAGATTTTCCTACTTTTGTACATTCATTGGCTTGATGATTGCAGTCAAAGAATGATGGTCAATGTCTCAAAATCTTAAGTTGAGACCAGTAGTGAATGATGTTCCTCAGAGGCTGGTATTGGGACTGGAGATGTTTAACATCTTTGCTGGCAACATGAACAGTAGGTTTGGAGCTCCTTCAGCAAGCACCATCAACACCAAGCTGTGCAGTGCAGACAGCACACTGGAACGGAGGGATCCATTCAGAGGGACCTGGACAGGCTGGAGAGTTGGGCCAGTGCCAGTCTCATAAAGTTCAGCAAATCCAAGATCAAGGTCCTGCACCAGGGCCAAGGCAATTCCAAACAGTGGTCAGTGAATGGATAGAGAGCAGTGCTGAGTAGAAGGACTTCTTGGGGTGCTGGCTGATGAGAAGCTCAACATGAGCCAGCAGTGTGTGCTTCCTCATGGGCTGCATAAAAAGAAGTGTGGACAGCAGTTCTGTTAACTGTGTTAGAAGTGGCAATAGCTCCTGAGGAGTGTGAGTGGATACCTCAGCAGCAGAGGAGGGCAGGAATGCTGTTAGGAAATCCAGCTCTGGAACTAAGCTTGAGAACTAACTGTTATGTTGTGTGTAAACAGTGCTGGGTCAGGTGAGCATCTATCAAACCTCCTCCTTGTAATAGTCCATTTAACCATGAGCTAGAATTCCAGAGTTCAGTGAACAGAAGCAAAGGGTGGAAAATGTTTCTCTTGCTAAGGCAGATACTTGAATTCTCTCAGTCACATCCTTAATTTTATGCTGTACACCACTAATTCTGATTTATTTCGGGTAATTTATTAAAGACAAGAATAGTGTCCCTTTCTATTCCCATAACATATTTCTTCCTTGTTTCTGCAGAGCTGAGAGTTGTAGCAGCATAACATGGTAAAAAAGGGATGGACTCTGTAGCAGAAGCAGACTTGCAGTGATGTCTATTAAGAGTCCCAAGAGTAATGATTAAAGTAATGAAACAAAATAAAACTCTGCATATCCTGTATGAGAAAGTGGCCAGAAGGCTTCTATGACTCCAAGTATACCATTTAGCCTTTTTGTTACCGATGCTGAAAGAGCAACATTGGAAACACTTTTGTAAATGGGCAGTATTAATCTGAATAGAATGTGTAGTAAAAATAGCATGAATTGTTTTTTTTTTCTTTACAAGAGAAATTGGAACAGTTTGACTTAATAGAGAAAAATAAGTGATGAGGTGTGATATAACAGGTGATTCTCTCCCAAAGAAACACAAATACTACATATAATTTAGAATGCATTTGGGCTGTTGTTGTGTCTTACACTGAACCTGTCGTTGCATATTGACATAGAGGGATCCTTTTAAGGGTGCAGAGTCTGGTACTGAAAATTCTCAGAATTGATGATGACATGTCATGGGCCAGACTGCTTCCAGAATGACATTAAAGACTTGGGTATCATGCTTTCCTTTCTGATCTGCAGTCTCTGCACGGTTCAAAGAATGTATATTTGTTAAGTAACAAATGTTCTTACTGCTTAGCAATTGAGGTTAACAAATGAGGGAGAAACTGCTGTCACAAATTCAAGCGGATTTTCTTACAGAATTCTGTTGCTGATTTTTAATTTGTTTTTTCTTTTTTTTTTTTTTAAGGTGAGATTACTGTGCAAACTGGAGATTTGTTGCCATGCAGGATTTGTGGAAGGACTTTCTTTCCCGCAGCACTGGTAAGTTGACATGAGATTGGATTTGGTGTGTTTGGTGTGGGGCTTTTTCCCAAATAATTACCAATTCAAGTTGTCGTCTTTTGAAGTTCCACAGAAGGAGGTTAATTTTATTTCAGCATCCCAGAAATTTCTGGAGATAGATGCTTCTAAAAGCATCTTCTCTTTGGTCAGAGGATTGTTTCTTGCCTCTGCACTACACAGTCTCAGCTGTGTTCTGTTGGCCATCTTTAAAATAATGTTCTCCAGTCTTAAGAGGAATTGGTCTGTCCTTAATCACATGGATTTCAGACACCTCCAGTTTGTCTTGTCTCTCAGTGCAAATGCTGCTTACCTACCATCAATTTATTTGCAAGGAGCAAATACAGATGCCTCTTTGTTTTTATTCACTGTTCAAGTCTTTGTGACCATGTATATGAAGCTCAGTTCTAAAGGTAGTGATGGCATAAATGTTTGAGTGAAAGCAGTCAGGTCTTCACAGAATCACAGAATGTTAGGGGCTGGAAGAAACCTTGAAAGTTCATCCAGTCCAATGCCCCTACTAGAACAGGGTCACCTATACCAGATCACACAGGAATGCATCCAAGTGGCTTTTGAATATCTCCTGGGCATCCTGTTCCAGTGTTCTGTCACACTCACAGTTAAAAAATTCCTGCTCATGTGTACGTGAAACTTCCTATGCCTCAGCTTCCACCTGTTTGCCCTTGTTCTGTCAGTGGGCATCACTGAGAGGAGCCTGACTCCATCCTCCTGGCACTCAGCCTTTACATATTTACAAACATTGATGAGGTCACCCCTCAGTCTCCTCTTCTCCAAGTTAAAGAGCCCCAGCTCCCTCAGTCTTTCCTCATAAGAGAGATGTTCCATTTCCTTAATCATCCTTATGGCTCTGTGCTGGACTCTCTCAAGCAGTTCTACGTCCCTCTTGAACAGGGGTCCAGAACTGGACATAATACTCCAGATGTGGCCTCACCAGGGCAGAATAGAAGGGCAGGAAAACCTAAGTCATCCAGGAGAAATCTTACTCATCCAGCATTGGGTATAGTGAGAGAGAGGGAGATAATGTCTTCATAATTGATGTTTTCAAAACTAAATGCTATAATCTTCTGTTCTGATTTTGCCTGCAGAAAAAGCATGGACCCATTTGCCAAAAAACGTCTGCCAAGAAAAGGAAAACATTTGATTCCAGCCGTCAGAGAGCAGAAGGAACTGACATTCCCACAGTGAAACCTCTTAAGCCACGGGTATGTTCTGATCTCCTTTGTGTCTGAATGTTTGGGCAAGCTGTGGGTTCATTATAGTATGGCTTGTTTCTGCTGGCTGTTTTTGATAATTGGATCAACTAAGATCTTGAATAAAAATCTCACTGTAGTTCTGTGTACTAAAACAGGGCACATAGCTTGAAGTAGGAGCTTCGGACTTAAAAAGCTTGCTCTTTTTTGACTTCTCAGCCAGAACCACCAAAGAAACCTTCTAATTGGAGACGAAAGCATGAGGAGTTTATAGCAACTATACGCGCAGCCAAAGGACTTAATCTTAAAGATGGTGGAAAACTCCCTCCACCGCCTCCACCGTCATATGACCCTGGTATGTAAAACAACAAACTTATTTGGAGTTTTTATTTCATGGTTTTTAACTTAATTTGTAAAAATTTGGATTGGAAAGAGTTTGGAATACAGTATTCACAAGCTCTTGAGGCTGATTATCTGATTACACTTGTGCAGATGCTGTGGTGTGAATGCATCTCTGGCTGGCTAGCACCCTGTGTAGCTTTCAAAGCCATAGAATCACAGAATGGTAGGGCTTGGAGGGGACTTCTGGAGATTGAGTCCAATCCTCTCGCAGATTCATCTAAAGAAGGTTACACAGGAGCACATCCAGGCAAGTTTTGATGTCTCCTGAGATGGAGTCTTCACTACCTTTCTGGGCAGCCCATTCCAGTGTTGTCACTGGAATTTCTGAGATGAAGTTTCTGATGTTCAAGTTTGTGCCCCTTGTCTTGTCACTGGGCACCACTGAAAAAAGACTGGCTCCATCCTCCTGACACCCTTTAAGTATTTCTAAACATTTATGAGATCCCACGTCAATCTTTCCTTCTCTAGGATAAAAAGACCCAATTCTGTCTTTCCATGAGTTTGCTTTTAGTGCAGCAAAAGGTAGTTGTGGCTAGCTTGCTATCATCATTTAAACCATGAGCTGGGCAAGTTGTTTCAATGCTTTGGAGGCAGCATCTATTGGAATCTCTCCTCGTTGTCTTTGATGCATTTCTAAAATCACCAAGGAATGAGCTAATTTAACCTGCTTTGCCAGCACCCAGCTCTTCTAAAGTTGATGTTTACATGGTTTTCAGTAATGTGTGGAATTCAGCATCCACATCTGTAAATAGTAAAATATCTGTTTGAAGCTGCAGTTCAAACACTTTACTTTGCGAGGGCAGTTTATTTGAAGGGGTGTATTTCTCGCACACATATGAGATCTCTGTCCACAGCAGTGGAACTGTCTTGAGAAGAGCAGACAAATTCCCACACTGTCATTTCTCTGAAGGACTCATCTGCTCTTTCTGTATCCTTTGCTCACAGTACTAGGCTAACAGTTCATGGTTTGGTGCTTGCAACCTCATTTCCTCATTCAATGAAGATGGTGCGGCACTGGACCACATTGCTCAGAGTTGTGGAGGCTCCATGCTTGGTGTTCCAAGCCAGGTTGGATGGGGCCTTGAGCAACCTGATCTAGAAGGAAATGTTCCTGGGAATGGCCAAGGGGCTGGAACTAGATGACCTTTAACTTCCAACCCAAACCATTCTATGATTTGATGTAGTCAAAATTTGTTAATTTAAAGAAGTAATTACATGAACCAGATCTGTTGCATTTGAAATCAAAATCTCACTGTATGATATCTGTCACCTTGGAGGCAGCAGCTATTAGAATCTCTCCTCATTTTCTTTGATGCATTTCTAAGATCACCTAGGAATGAACTAATTTAACCTGCTTTAGCAGTGCCCAGCCTATCTGAAATTGATGTTTACATGGTTTTCGGTAATGTAATGTGTGGAATTCAACATCCATATCTCTAGATACTAAAATATCTGTCTGAAACTGCAGTCCAAACACCTTACTTGGCAAAGGACTGTTTAGTTAAAGGGGTGTATTTCCAGCATACAGGTGAGGGATCTTTTAGTATTTTAAATGTTTACACAGGCTTCCTGGGTGTTGTTTTCATGTGTTGTTAGTTTTCTTTCCTTGTTTTTTGTTCCACCCTCACTTCTCCAGTGTTAGCAGTTGTATTTCCTTCAAGTAGTCCTATTTGTAATGTGAATAATCCAGAAAAATAAGTCACCAATTACCCTGGCGTGCATGTGCCTATAGATATCTCCTAATTTTGACTGATTTTTTTTCTTCAAGTTACATTTCTGTTTTGTTCTTTTAAAGATAGTTTCCAGTACTGCATTTAGTATTTCCTAGTCCTTACAAAACTGACAAATGAACTAGATTAAAAAAATATATATATTTTTTAATTTTATTAATTAAAATAGGTTTTTAATTTTTAAATGTAATTTTAAAATTATTTATTTATAAAACTATTTTTATGTTATTTTTAAAAATAAACCACTTCCTTCCAGCTGGTATTTCCCTGACATACCCATAGACCTCCTTGGCTGAACAACATCTCTCAGTCTGTTTCTGATGTTTGCTTAGATCCTCAACTACTCCTCTTATCCATCAAACAAGAAACATCTTTCATGTTACATATGGACAATATTCTTTTCCCCAGCAGTCTGAATTTAATTTTCAGATTCAAGAGGCCCACATTTTCTCTGAGGGTGGGGCTGGGGCTGGTCTTAAAGATTTTAAAACGCTTTATCATTTAGAACATGTTACTAATGATAAGGTTTTCTGTTTTCAAGATTACATTCAGTGTCCTTATTGCCAGAGGAGATTCAATGAAAATGCAGCTGACAGACACATCAATTTCTGTAAGGAGCAAGCAGCACGGATTACTAACAAAGGGAAATTGGCAGCTGATCCCAAAGGGAAGCTTCCTACTCGAACACAGGTGAGCTATAGCATATTTCCTAACTTGTAGCTTGCAGATCAAGCTTTTCAAATAGTTTATTGCTCTTAAATGGATTAACTACTTTGTCCTGTACTTATATTATTTGGGGCAGAATAAAATCAGGTACTAAGCATGGAGGAGGTGTTTACTTTCCTAAGAGAATTGCAAAAATCCATAAATGAGATGGCAGCAGCTGCAAACACAAAACCAGTTTTAAATGTGAAAGTGGAGATGCAGCATTTGTAAAGAAAACTGAATTTCTCTTGTTCCAGTCTTCTGAATACAATTCAAATTGCCCTGAAGTGGACAAGGATAACGTGACTACAGGACAACTGGCAGCAGTGCTTTGGTTACCTAGAGGCTTAGAGAAATTCAGAGAGCTGCAATAGTTACCTTATGATGTAAACAAGTGAAGGATTGAAGTGTATGTGTGTTCTCATTTGGTGTAATGCTCTTTTCTCTGGAAGCTGTGAGGAGTTAGACACAGATACTTGGTGATTCTTGTGCTTTGTTCTGAATCAGTGCTGGAAGAGGCCCAGATCACACAGGTGAAAATAAGATTTGGCAGACAAATATGATCCTGCTGTTCAGTATCCTTTTTAAAAATAACTAGTAATGAGGTGAGACTGTTGATCTCATGAGACAACTCTGAAAAAAAAGATTTAAAAAGCAAGAAATACACAAAGACATAGAGTTAAATGTAGAAACAAAACCACTGAGTTAAAGAATCTTTCTTACTGGTATTACCTGTATGTATAAGAAAGGAGAAACTATTTGGATGATCCCATTACAGAAGCATTTTACTCAGTAGCTAATGAACATCAGTTTTCCCATAGTGTCTAGATAACTACCTATCACATTATATAGATAGTTTGATTTAATTGGTTAAATTTCTAGGTTGTATTTTGTTACAGTACAAACCTGCTCCAGTTAAGAAGATGCCTTCTGTAGGATCAACACCACCACCATCATCATCATCACGCTTACCACAGCCAAGTGGTGTTAGCAAAACCGGTGTAGGTATGAAATGAATGTTGTGAATTTCTCCATTTCCTTTCTAAAAATTAGAAAAACTCTGCAGTAAGAGTACTAGAGT
This sequence comes from Psilopogon haemacephalus, assembly GCA_013396835.1. Lineage (NCBI taxonomy): Eukaryota > Metazoa > Chordata > Aves > Piciformes > Megalaimidae > Psilopogon > Psilopogon haemacephalus. The sequence continues at coordinate 90,018 of VWZI01001958.1, forward strand.
TTTACTAGCTGGGAGGTTTTTTACAGCATTGCCCACTTATTTAAATTGATGAAGTAAAGAAATTTATAGGAGGACTTCAGTGTGACATGACTGGATAAAATAGTGTCTAGTCATAACATAGGTTTTCAGTCACTGGTTCTATGACCTGTTTTTTTATTTTTTACTTACAAATATGACGGCTATGTACTTTATTCTTGATATTGATCTAGTGGTTTTTGAATACTCATTTAAAGTAAAGTTGGAAGAGGCATTGATTGACATCTATCCCACAAGACTCTTGAGCATATAAGATTCTCTTCTGTTTTATATATCAGGTTAAATTAGTGGTTTTTTGAACTGAACCTGCAAAATTATTCTGTGTGAAAATACATAAATGTATCAAATACCAATCCCTCATCTAAGATCTTTCTGTTGCCTAGTTCTGTAACTAGTCTGTATGCTGAGAATGATCATGAATTGGTGAAAATCTGTAGTCAAGCAGTGTGTACTATACTCATGCAAATGCTGGTCTTAATCTGATTTCAGATATTGCCAGGTATTAAAAATGTTCTGTTTCTACAGACTTCAACACTCTAGACTCCCTTCCTTTTTCTTTCTGAAGAAAGGAATTGAGATCCAATGTTTCTTATTAGAACGTTGTCTCAGTTACATATTTTCTGTAAAATTCTGAAAATATATTTGCTGTTTCCTAGTATCTTGACACTTGTTCACATCTTGGTTTGAATTTACAGTTACAAAGTATATAATAAATTGCATCCTTTCAGCAGCAAAATCTTACCTCCTCTTATATTTCCATATTTGCTTTCAACTGCAAGGTGCCTCTTCAAACAAAGCCCTGTCTTCATCTGGATCCAGTGGGAGCAAAATTCAAACATTATCCCCAGCTCATAAAAACTCAGTGGGAATGGTGAACCCACAAGCAGGGTGAGTTTCCATTTAATGTTGCCATTTATGGTTTATTTCATATTAATATTTTGCTAGTTCTAAAAGTCTCTGTGGTCCATTTCACTTGCAGTTATCCTTCCAATGAGTATCAGAAGTGTAGTGTTTTACAGTTATGCTTAATGTATGAATACAATTCATGTTTAAGGAACATTGGAGTAGGCAGAGATGCATTTTCTGATATTACAGTAACAGCAAATGAAATAAAGTGACAGGAATATATGTAAAGTAGATTAAAAAGTTACAGAAGTGTTTTGAGTTGTAGCTTTTTTTGTTTTCTTTTGTGAAAGTGAAAAGGTTTTAAAAGAGGATAAAACGTTAGGCATAATGTCTTTCCACAAATTTCAGGATAAAAAAACAAGCCTCTGCCCCAGAGCACAAGCCATTTGTGACAAGATCATCCCTCTTGGCACAGAAGGATGGGCATTTCCCTCTTCCCTTTCCTGTCTGAAAATACTGAAGAGAATGAGTGCAAATAATCCAATGGAAACCTTCACTGAACAGCAGCCACAAGAAGTTGCTATTCTAGTAATAGATTACCAGAGTTCAGGGAAAGGGCTGGTGTGGTCATGGCTGTTACTGGTGTTTTGCTGGGGTGGGGGGGTAGTCCCTGCACAGCAGCTGAGAGGAGGAATGTGTGCAAGGGATTGAGAGTTGTGGAATTTTACAGAAGTTTGAGGAGCAGTGAGAGAAAACAAAATGATTTGAGTTAGAACATTGGTGATTGAAGATGTCTTACTCCTTTATTATCAGATTGGTGAAGGCTGTCTAAAGTGGAGAAAAAGAACAGCTTGAGCTTGTGAGGAGGGGAGAAAAAAGACATTCTGAAAGAATTTATGGAGATAGCTTTATAAATCACACAGAACTAGTGCTTTTTAGTTTATTGCTCCTACACACAGATGTGAGTTACAGCTCTGTCATACCCTGCTCCTGACACCATGCAGCAGGAGGATGCAGTTCTGTGTCTTCTTCTTGTAGCCATATGTACAAAGCCTTTCAGGCACAGATCAGAGGCAGAGTCCATGAGTTTGTCAGAATTAGATTGGATTTTATTATTTCCCCTTCCCCCTGGCAATGTCCTACTAGGCTTTGAGCTACAGGTCAATTTCACTACTGCTTGTGGCCATCTGTGCTTCGTCAGAAAATCCTGCCCTCACTCATTGCCCTACTGCCGTTTTATATACTTTTCCTCCATTTTCGGAGGCTGTGTTAACACCTACTGACGACTGGCAGACAAATAGGTCTGCAAACCACAGTTTAAAAAGGAAAAAAAAAAAAGACAGCTGATAATTTGAAGGCTTGTTTCTGACCCCAGTGGTGAATTCTATCTGTCTGGGCTTTTTCTTGTGTTGGTTTGCTAGGGGACATGGATTTTGGTCTTTACTTCATACAAAAAAGTTTTGAGTAATTTTACCAGTCAATTACTTTGTATTCTGTAGTCTTCTGCTTCTGAAGCTTGTAGAAAGAAACCTGATGTGACCTAGACAGATAGCAGTTAATATTGAGAGAGTTACTGTTCACAGATGCAGTTCACTAGAAACAGATGACTTCTGTTTGGTGTAGCTCTCAGGTAATGATCTCCATTGAGAGGCAGTGGATATTATCTTGGCTTATCAACTCACTTAATTGCCTACACAATTTATAGTCTTTAACTCGAGAGATGTAATAATTCTGTTCCTGCCTGCTATCATCCCCACTTCCCTGCTCAGAAAATTTTGTTTCCTTCTTGTATTTGCTGACCAGTACTTAAGATTTCTTCTTGGTCATATTAATCTGGCTTCTCACAGGTGGCTGTTGAAAGTTATCTCTTTGCTTAAATGGTATTCCTGAGATGTAGCAATTCTTTCTTTTAGTTGCTTTGCTTTCATGTTTGAGAGAAGTATGTCAGGAGTTACGTGGAAGCAAAGAGGTGTAGGAGCAGTTAAAACATGGAAATGTTGGGTGCTGTAGATTAGTCACTTATGGTAGTTTTGGCCTTAACTCAGTATTGGGGTGTGAAGAGGGAAGATACATAGGATTCTATTGAATTATGTCCAAAATTTAACTAGAAACTGGGACACTTCAGTCAACATTCTAAGTCAGAGTGTGAGAACAGTTAATGCTGTAGTGACACAGATTTTAAACACTAAAATATCGTAAAAATTGAGCAATAGCTAATTGCAGATGGGATTACTTTTTTAAACAAAAGTGCTTTCAAAATGTTATCAAAATAACCTTCATGAGAATGACAAGATGTGTTGCTTTTGCTGTATTCACAATTTAACCAGAAAATGGCAAGCCATGTGCATGAGATCTGGGATTCTGTTGTGCCTGAGTCAGGCAGAGCTCATACTATAAGATGTCATCTGAGGTTAGATTCTGAGTCCTGGTGTAAAAAAACCAAACCAAAACAAAAAAACCCCTGCAGTTCCCCTAATTACAGTCAGACTTTTATTTTGGTTTCTGCGTATTTATTAAGTAAAACCTTCCAATTTTGCCTAGATGTCTGCAATTCCATATATGGTAGTGAGGTTTAATAGTAGAATTGCCCATTATACCATTATATGCGAAATATGCAGGATGAATGATGTGTGTGTTGGAGTGGCACAACTGAATCAGACACTGCTTGTCTCTGTAGAGTGATGGTGCCTGTGCATGGTTCTGTAGAATCATGATATATATTCTGTGTAGAATCATGGTTTGTGATAGATAAGCAGGAGGGCGAGAAATTACTGTTTTACTAGCTGATGTACCAGCCAGAAGGGATTAAGACACAAGCACGCAGTGCCCCTCTTGCTCTTTAGGTGGCACTCTTGAGCCGCTGCCTGAAACTATTGTGGAACTGGTAGAATCGATTCAGTTGGAAAAGACCTTTAAGATCATTAACTCCAACCGTTATCTATCTCTCTTCTTTCAAAATAAGAAGACCTCTTTGATACCTTTTTATTTTGAGAAGAACTCGCTCGTTTGATGCATTATTCAAGTTTGATTTTTACATTTCTTTAGTAAGTGGGAATTTTTTGGGAATTAAAAGCATCAAATTCCGAATAGTTTAGTGTGTTTTTGTTTTGGGTTTTTTTGGTTTTTTTTCTGATAACTCAAGTAAGAGTCTAGGAATCTCCTTACGAGTACCCCCTTTGTATATTTTAGTAGTAAGATGGACAACTTAGGCCCACCACTGCAAACTGAAACAGATGTGCCAAAGTTTTATTACACTGATACAAAACCAGACAGTACCATCCAAAGACCAAATGAGTTGTTGCCTGTGAAGAAATATTACATATCAGCATAGTTTATCTGTCTTACAGAAATGTTCCTACAAAGCTTTGGAACAGTGGAAGTGCAACCTTGACAGACATCTGCTGCTCATTCTGTCTTCAATATAAATGTGAGAGAAAAGTATAGAATATAGTTAGACTCCAAGCCTGGAAGTATTCCAAGCCAGGTTTGATGGGACCTTGAGCAACTTGGTCTAGTAGGAGGGGGCAGGGGAGTTTGAACTAGATCATCTTTAAGGTCCTTTCCAACCCAAACAGTTTTAAGATTTTATGATAAGTATCTGTTTCATGGTAGGTAAAGAGCTTAATGGTAGGGCAGGAATGGTGGAGGCTGACTTCTCTCATATTTGATTTCTTCTATCACTGGTTAATTAGGGATTAATACTAATGAACTAATGAACTTCTATCTTTGTAAATTTGAGATAAATCTGATGATGTAAAGCAGAAGTAAGCATTTAAGCCTGATAGCTGTGCAAATATCTGCCTTACAGGCAAATGTCTTATGACATAGAAATTTTATTTTCTTAGCCAAATATGGGAGGTGATTCTGACAAAGCAATTTTGTTTTCTAAGTCAGATACAGGAAGTAATTATCTCTAGTTATTCTGCTAGTATGAGACCCCCCAACTGGAGTATTGTGTCCAGCTTTGGAGACTCAAACACAGCAAGGACATGGAACTATTAGAGTGAGTCCAAAGGAGGCCACTAAGATGATCTGAGAGCTGGAACACCTACCCTGTGGGGACAAGCTTAGAGAGTTGGGGCTTTTCAGTCTGGAGAAGAGAAGGCTACAATGAGGCCTTTGAGCCTCCATTTAGTATTTGAAGGGGGCTACAGGAGAACTTGAGAGGGATGTTTTACAAAGTTATGAAGTGACAGGACACCAGGGCTAATGGCTTCAAAGTGTAAGAAACTGGACTGATATTAGACATTAGGAAAAATTCTTCCCATGAAGATGCTGAGGCACTGGACCAGGTTGCACAGAGAAACTATGGAGGCTCAAAGCCTGGAAGTGCTGAAGGCCAGGTTGGGTGGTGCCATGAGCATAGAATCATAGAATCAGTCAGGGTTGGAAGGGACCACAAGGATCATCTAGTTCCAACCCCCGACCATGGGCAGGGACACCCTTCCCTAGATCAGGCTGGACAGAGCCTCATCCAGCCTGGCCTTAAACACCTCCAGGGAAGTGGCCCCAACCACCTCCCTGGGCAACCCATTCCAGGGTCTCACCACTCTCATGGTGAAGAACTCCTCCTCACATCCAATCTGAATCTTCCCACCTCCAGCTTTGCTCCATTCCCCCTAGTCCTCTCACTACCTGATAGCTGAAAAAGTCCCTCCCCAGCTTTCCTGTAGGCCCCCTTCAGATAGTAGAAGGCCACAGTAAGGTCACCTGGGAGCCTCCTCTTCTCCAAACTGAACAGCCCCAACTCTTTCAGTCTGTCCTCATAGGAGAGGTGCTCCAGCCCTCTGATCATCCTCGTGGGCCTTCTCTGGGCACACTTCAGCATGTCCACATCCCTCTTGTAATAGGATTCAATTTAAACTGTGCTTTGGCTTTACTAATCAGATCTCTAGCTTCTTGGGCAGCTTCCTTATATATCCCCCCCATTCTAGCTGTCCTTTCTTCCTTGTAGAGTCTCTTTTTGTGTGAGAGCGTGTCCAGGAGCTCCTTGCCCAGTCAGGTAGGCCTCCTGGCATTCTTCCCTCCTTTCTTCTTTGTTGGTATACATTGCTCCTGGACACAGAGGAGGTGATCCTTGAATACTGACCAGCAACCTGGACTAATGGGAGGTGTCTGTACCCATGGCACGAGGGATGGATCTAGATGATCTTCAAGGTCCTTTCTTGCACAAACCATTCTGGTATTACGTATGTCTCCTCCTGTAAGATAGTTGTGGTGGTCCAAGAATGTAAGCAACCCCTAACCCTAACCCTAAATTTGTAATGAGAGCTAAAGTTTTTTAGTAAGTCCAGCTTATATAAAGGCTTCTAAATATACAGTAAGTTCAAGATCAAAGTGTGGAAAAAAAAGATACTCCAATCTTTTACGAAAGAAATAAAAGCTAGATTGTACTTAACCCTTGGATGAGGCCTTGAGTAATCTGACCTAGTGGAGGGTGTCGCTGTCATTGCTGGGGGATTGAAATTAAATGATTCTTCAAGGTCCCTTCCAATCCATTATATGATATAATTTGGAAGATGCCAAAGGCAAATGGACTGAAATTCATAATGGATTATGTGGCGCTTACATGGAATATAAGACTTAAATCTTCTACTGCTGTTTTAGTGCTGTAACCAAAGCTGAAGTGTCTTTGAGACAGAGCCAGAATAGTGGAAACTGGGTTTGAAGAAGCAAAAGGAATGAAAAGAGGAGTTCTTTCTAGATAAATATAATTTTACTTGTTTTGCTTTGTGTGTTTGGTTTCAGCTATAAATCCTGTGGACCATAAAAAATTAGGTCAGATTTTTATTTTTTATAATAACAATGATATCATAGTTTAATATTAGAATCATAGAATCATCCTCGTGGCCCTTCTCTGGACACACTCCAGCATGTCCACATCCCTCTTGTAATAGAAGCTCCAAAACTGGATGCAGTACTCCAAGTGGGCTCTCACCAAGGTGGAGTAGAAAGGGAGAATCACCACCTTTGACCTGCTGGCCACACTTCTCCTGATACAGCCCAGGCTCTGGTTAGCTTTCTGGGCTGCAAGTGCACACTGCTGGCTCATGTTCAGCTTCTTGTCCACCAGCACCCCCAAGTCCCTCTCCTCAGGGCTGCTTTCCAGCCAGTCAGTGCCCAGCCTGTATTTGTGCTTGGGATTGCCTCAACCCAGATGCAGGACCTTGCACTTGGTCTTGAACCTCATGAGGCTGGCTTCTGCCCACCTCTCCAGCCTGTCCAGGTCCCTCTGGATGGCATCCCTGCCCTCCAGCCTGTCTGCTGCACCACACAGCTTGGTGTCATCAGCAAACTTGATGAGGGTGCACTCAATGCCTTTGTCCATGTCCCCCCACAAAGATGTTGAATAATAATAGTAATTATTATTATTATAACTATGATGGTCAACATTTGGCTTAGAGCATTGCTAAACATGGTTGCAGTAGTCCCTATTCATTAAGCAGTGATTTTGTTTTCCTTCTTAAGAAAACTTCTTTAAGAGTATAGACACTTACTCTGCCCTTCATGATATAACTGCTGTTCTTATTCAAATGGCTACTGAGGTGCAGAACGAAACCTGCCTTCCTTGCAGGATCTCACTCAGGTGCCAGCAGCATTTGACAAGTGTGAATAGCCACGAGCTGTTGTCATATGCAGTGTGGCAATGGTACAGTTGTGATGAAGATTTCTGGACTTTGGCTTGCATGCCATTAGTCATGAGGAACTAATTTATGATGTTGCACAGAGCTATGAGCCATTGAGGGTGACAGTAACAGCTGTCAGGAATAGCTGAAAACACCCTGTCTAAGAAGGAAGTGTGAGATTTCACTCTTGTATGGCTAAGTCCAACCAAGATGTAGATGCTTAAACAGACAAGCTTCCTCTACAAATTTCTTTCCTTTTTTTCATTTTGCAAACAGCAGCAATTAAGTGAGTGCACAAAATAACCAACTCTAGGAAGGCAAAGACACCTTCAGCTTTAATTCTTTTGAAAAATTGAGAGTGAGTGTTAAATGCCTTAAAACATATGGACAGATTTGAAGAATACAAGGTGCATGCATGCAGCCTCATCTGTTTCAGGCTTCCTGACTATTGGCCTGATACAACTCTAGAACAGGGAGTGGTATAGCTTTGCAAAAACAACAAAGAAAACCCCAGCCACACAATAAAAACAGCAGAACTGGACAAATAGGTAGAAGTGGCATAGGCCACACAGATCAAGGGAAACCAAGCTGTGGTGGCAAAAGTTGAGACAGTCAAAGATGTCTGACTTTGTTGGAAGACATGCATCTCTAGAGATCAGATTGCAACTTAAGGATGCAATTTCAGAATTATTTTCAAATGTGCATGAAAGGTGATGGTAGAACTGGAATGAATGAAGTTATGAGAAGAGTAAATGGCCTTCAATTGCATCAGGGAGATTTGGGTTAGGTATTAGAAGAAACTTCTTCACTGAAGGGGTTGTTGAGCCCAGTAACTAGCTGCCCATGGAAATGATTGTATCCCCATCCCTGGAGGTGTTTCAAAGAGGCAGATATGTGGTGCTGAGGGACATAGTTCAGCACCAGCCTTGGCAGCGTTATAGAATGGTTGGATTGATGTCTTCCAACCAGATTGATTTTTTTATTCTAAGTTGTAGACAATGGTAACCTGCAACTTCTGTTGGTTTTCTCATTTTAAAATGGCAGAAATATTACAGTTAAATCCAAGATTTGTATTGAAGTTTCTAGTCCGAAAATAACTTTGGGACAAGGCCCTGCATCTGGGTTGAGGCAAGCACAAATACAGGCTGGGCACTGACTGGCTGGAGAGCAGCCCTGAGGAGAGGGACTTGGGGGTGCTGGTGGATGAGAAGCTCAACATGAGTCAGCAGTGTGCACTTGCAGCTCAGAAAGCCAAGGAGATCCTGGGCTGCATCAAGAGAAGTGTGGCCAACAAGTCAAGGGAGGTGATTCTCCCCCTCTACTCTGCTTTGGTGAGACCCCACCTGGAGTACTGCCTCCAGTTCTGGAGCCCCTATTACAAGAGGGATATGGACATGCTGGAGTGTGTCCAGAGGAGGGCCACGAGGATGATCAGAGGGCTGGAGCACCTCTCCTATGAGGACAGACTGAAAGAGTTGGGGCTGTTCAGTTTGGAGAAGAGGAGGCTCCCAGGTGACCTTACTGTGGCCTTCTGCTATCTGAAGGGGGCCTACAGGAAAGCTGGGGAGGGACTTTTTCAGCTATCAGGTAGTGAGAGGACTAGGGGAAAAGGAGCAAAGCTGGAGGTGGGGAGATTCAGATTGGATGTGAGGAGGAAGTTCTTCACCATGAGAGTGGTGAGACCCTGGAATGGGTTGCCCAGGGGGGTGGTTGGGGCCACTTCCCTGGAAGTGTTTGCAGTTGGGCTGGATGAGGCTCTGTGCAGCCTGATCTAGGAAAGGGTGTCCCTGCCCATGGTCATGGGATTGGAACTAGATGATCCTTGTGGTCCCTCCCAACCCTGACTGATTCTATAATCAGGAAAAAATTATTTCCCATGAGGGTGTTGAGGCACTGGAACAAGTTGCCCAGAGAAGTTGTGGAGCCTCCAAGCCAGGAAGTGTTCCAAGCCAGGTTGGATGGTCTAGTAAGTGGTGATCCTGTCCGAGCCAGGAAGTGTTCCAAGCCAGGTTGGATGGTCTAGTAAGTCGTGACCCTGTCCATGACAGGAGGGTTGAAACCATGTGGTCTTTAAAGTCTCTTCCAACACAAAGCATTCCATAATTTGATTAAAAACTCCTTGGGAAAAAAATCTGCGGAAAGCTATGTTTAAGCATTTCCAATGAAGATGTCCTATTAAACCTTTACTGAAAACTCTTTTACCTGCTCAAGGGACTCTGCCTCCCTCAGCAGACAGAATAGATAGTGCACTTTCAATGTGGCTTTTCAATGTTTTGTTTTTCTTGTACTAGATACCATATAGATCATGTTTTTAAGGCACTGGGAAACTTCTATAGTATGCACCAGGTGTGAAAGCATCCCGTGAGTATTCAGAGTACCTAGTGGGAGAGTATGTTATAGATAATTTAGAGAACTGAACAGTTGAAATACAGAAAAGATTATTGGTGGCCGATTTTTTGTGTTAATGCATTTCAGGTATCAAGAACTCCTAACATTATGTTCAATAATGATGGATTTTAAGTGCACCCTGAAGAGAATTTGATTTAAGGAATCCGTAGAATTATTGAATGGTTTAGGTTGGAAGTGACTTTAAAGATCATCCAGTTCCAATCCCCCACCATAGGCAGGGACACCTCCAGGGAGGGAGCATCCACAACCTCCCTGTGGGACCTGTTCCAGTGTCTCACTACCCTCACTGTAAAGAACTTCCCTCTAACATCCAGTTTAAATCTCCCCTCTGCCAGTTTAAACCCATTACCCCTCGTCCTGTCATAAAAAGGCCTCCCCAGCCTTCCCATAGACCCTTTTTGGATACTGGAAGGTATCCTCAAAACCTTCTCTTCTCCAGGCTGCAGAGCCCCAATTCTAGTAGCCTGTCCTCATAGCAGAGCTGCTTCAGCCCTCTGATCATCTTCGTGGCCCTTTCTGGACTCTCTCCAACAGTTGCATGTCCTTCTTGTGCTGGGTGCTTCAGAACTGCACACAGTACTGCAGGTGGGGTCTGACGAGAGCAGAGTAAAGGGGGAGAATCCCCTCCCTTGCCCTGCTGGCCATGCTGCTCTTGCTGCAGCCCAGGTCACAGTTGCTGTGTGGGCTGCACTCACACTGCAGGCTCATGCTGAGCTTATCATCACCCCAGACCCCCAGGTCCTTTTCCTCAGGGCTACTCTCATTTGCCACCCAGCCGGGAGTTGTGCTTGGGATTGCCTTGACCCACATGCAGGACCTTACACTTGGTCTTGTTGAATTTCATGAGGTTGGCCTGGGCCCACCTCTCCAGCCTGTCCAGGTCCCTCTGGATGGATCTCTTCCTTCTAGCAAGTCGACTGTGCCACACCAGCTTGGTGTCATCTGCAAACTTGCTGAGGGTGCACTCCATTCCTCTGTTCATGTCACTGACAAAGATGTTAAACAGCACTGGTCCCAGAACTGACCCCTGAGGGACGCCACTTGTCACTGGTCTCCAGCTGGACATTGTGCCCTTGATCACCACTCTCTGCATGCCACCAGCCAACCAATTCCTTATCCAGCGAGTTGTCCACCCATCAAGTCTGTTTTTCCAGTTTGGTGACCAGGATGTCATGTGGGACAGAGTCAAAGGCCTTACTCAGGTAAATGACATCAGTTGCCCTTCCCTTGTCCACTGTTGCTGTGACTTCATCATAAAAAGCCACCAAATTTGTTAGGCATGATTTGCCCTTGGTGAAGCCATGCTGCGTACCACCAATCACCTCTGCTTTGTTCTCCATCTGCCTTAGCAGAGCCTTTAGGAGGATCTGCTTCGTGAGCTCGCCGGGCACAGAGGTGAGACTGACTGGTCTCTAGTTCCCGGGGGTCATCATTTTTTTCCCTTCTTGAAGATGGGTGTTATGTTTACTCTTTTCCAGTCAGCAGGAACTTCACCCCAGTCTGCCATGACCTTTCAAATACAATGGACAGTGATTTAGCAACTTCATCTGCCAGTTCCCTAAGGACCCATGGATGGATCTCATCAGGCCCCATGGACTTGTGCACGTTCATATTCCTTAGCTGCTCACGAACATGATCTTCAATTATAGTGGGTGGATCTTCCTTCCCCCAGTCCTTACTTTTGCCCTTTGGAATTTGGACATAGTGGTTGGAGCACTTGCTGAATTAATGGTGTCAGTTCGGAAGAAGCAGAATGTTGATCCCAACTAGAAAATGGAATCAGCAGTGCTTCTGAAAATTTTGTTTTAGATTACTTGGAGTTGTCTGAACAGTTTAGTCCCTTCTGGTTTTTGCATCCCTGATCCATTATGGTCCATAGCATTCCTGTATCTACAGCTGAAAGACTGACATGACTGCTAATAAGTTTGAATTGTGATGTAACTCAGGTAGTGCTTTTCAGTCTGCACAATATAAAACCATCTTTGGAATATCCTTACTAAACAAGGAAGCAGAGAGAAAGACTTAGCAGTGGAGGCTGGTGTTCTACCCAGTGAGCCAGATTCTTTGGTGGTTCCACTCTACCTGTTGCATGTAGAAGCTGTTCTTGTTAAACCTGAATATTTTATACATAGTTTGACTTGATTTAATCCCAGATTTAGTTTCCGATTTCCAGTTTTGTATATAATCACATATTCTAATAATTGTAATTCCTCTCACAACAGCAACAACCACTGTGTACACTCTACATGCCATGTTCAGCATTAGGGGTAAGAGTCAAGCACTGTGCTTCATGTAAACCGAGACACGTGTTTTGCTGCCTTTTGGGAACGTGTGTGCAGCTTACGTGCTGCACTTTGAATTGATTGGCTAAACTTCTGGTGCTTTCTGCTATTGGACAGTTTAGTGTTCCAAAAAGGTAATTAATAGAGGATGATTTGAAAAAGTGCATGGTTCAATCCTCTTGTCCTATCACTTGTTACTAGGGAAAAAAGACCAACACCTACGTCACAGGTAGACAGAGGGTGAGGTTTGCCCTCAGCCTCCCTTTCTCCAGACTGAACAACTACAGTTCCCTCAGCTGTCCCTCCAAAGACCTGTTTTCCAGATCTTTCACCAGCTGCTTTGCCATTCTCTGGACCTGCTTAGTGAAAGCAAAAATTAGAACACACTGAACAACCTGTAGAAGCAGGATCTACCAGTGTGTTGGTGTGATGATAAGTTGAAACACGTGAACAAGAAGGAACTTGCTGTTCTGTTTTGCTTATTTTTGTAAAAGTCATCATACTTGGTCCAAACCATGCAGGTTCACAGCACAGCTCCTCTGTCTGCTTTTGGAAGGAAATAAGGGATATTTTTTGTACAACTAATAGCTGTGTAGATTGTTGAACAAATTTTTTATGTCATCTGTAAATTCATATTCTTGTATATATTTCTGTGTGCATAGAAATCATCAGATGTTTCTTCTGTTTTAGAGGCACAACAAAACCACGGACAGCAAACCCTCCTAGTGTGGCAAGAACCATGAGCACAGGTGCTCTAACAAACAAAAGGAAAACTATAAATTCAGACAGTTACTCAAGGTAGCTTTTAACTTCATGGACTTTGTCAGTAAAAAATCCTTAGTTAAAGGAGAGTACTTTTTACAAAAGCTGGGGGGAATTCTGCTCCTTGCAGTTTGTAGAGAACTGGTGGTCAATATTATTTGACATGGTTTAAGATACTCAACATATTTTGCCTATTTGCTAACAGAGCACCTTTGTCATCAGCTGTCTCTATGCACAGAAGAATGGTAAAAATGTCAAAAACCTGGGTGAATAATCTTTCAAATTGGAAGTGAATATTTGATGTGAAATGGAATGAACTTTGCATGCTGAAGCACAGAAATTGTCTGTTATCTGCCCTATCAAAGGGTAGGATAAAAATTGTTATTGTTGTTTTAGCCTTTCTTGTTTTGACAAGCTAAGTTTGAAGTTTTCAGACATTCCAGTTGGGTTAACTAATCAATCAAATATTTCTTCTAAAATTTTGGCACTGTGTTATTGTGCAGGGGAGGCAGGTACATGGAGATAAGAAGTGGGGCTGAGTAGAATTACAAGATATGCTACTGTATTATCCTATTACTGTAAGTAAGTAGGAAGGGTAAGCATGGAAGTGAGAGCTAAAATAGCAGAAATTCACTGCAAGGATTAGAACAACTTTGCATCAAGCTGTAAACTGAGTTACAATGTTCTTTTTCTTGGGATTTTCAGGTCTGACAGAACTGTGCATGACAGTGGAGACCACCCATCTTCAGTCAATGGAGGAAGTTCCAAAAGCAGTGAAGGAAATTTACCTGTACAGTTCTCAAAGTTCTGCCACGAATGTGGAACAAGATATCCGGTGGAATGGGCCAAGTTTTGCTGTGAGTGTGGCATTCGAAGGATGGCTGTGTAAACAGGTTCTGAACAGCAGAAAGAAAATGAGAAGTCAGAAACATCTGCCATGTCCCGCTACATGGAAAACTACAGCACTCCTCCTTCCACTTCAGACTTAATGAAACATCACATTGTAATTTTCTCAGTGCAATCTTCTGGTTACACAGTTAGTTATAAACAAATACATGGACTGTATATAAAAAGAGCAAACACTTAAAACTGTGCCATACTCTTTAATATCTCTTGAAAATCTGTAAAATTAAGGTAAAAATGTGTTAGGTAACTTAGGTAGCAGAAGTGGGTTATTGTTATTTTTCTTGTCAATTGTGCTAGCTAAAACATTATTCAGTCACTTATGTAGGATAATACTGATCCATAGGGAACTAGTCATGAAGAACTCGGGCTTCAGAAGTTTCTCTGTGGAAGGGCTTCCTTCATACATGACAGTAATTTAGATGCTGTATTTTAAGTGAAAACAACACAAGCAGCTCCTTATAAACTCCTTGTTAAAAGTGCAAAAAGTCCTGAATCTCTTTAAACTGTTTAACAGTAATATCCTAATTGGACTTTCCAGTTGCTTCTTAGGATGTTTTTTTTAAAGGGTCATATTGGAAAAACTGAGAATGCTGTTCACACGTACAAAAAAAGTAAGGTTTTTATTCGTGCTTCTCTTTTTACAATAAGAACATGTTAATATATTTAGGTATTTTTAGGGAAAAACATGATACTGTCATTTTATTATGTTCCTTTTGCTCAGGAATACTTGTCTTTCTCCTCTTGTGCTCCACCATGACTAGCATATCTAAAGGGTTTGTGCTTTAAAGGTTTCCAAAGGTCCTGCTCTTTTTTTTTTTCCCCCCTCTTCCCTAATTTCCTGAGGGAGAGACAATCTCAGCCTAGCCTACTTCAATGCTGAACTCCTGTTTTGAAAACAGCCTTCTCAATGGGTCCAATACAAAACAAGTTTGATATAGATGTGTGTTACTAGAGCAATAGACCTTGAAGTAAGTAGCAACTGTGTTTTATTCTTCCTCCTGTACAAATAGCACAGCTTACATACAAGTGCATCACGGAGTAGCTGTACTCCGTAGATTATGTGTTAATACCTTACGTGGTCTTTTTGCAGTTCTGTGCATTCTTGCACTCTGCACAGCAGCCACTTGAAGTCAGAAACAGACTTGACATTAATTTGTTGGGAAGAAAGGTCAAGCCCTGGAAGATGGTATTTTATTGATGAATTTCACAGGAGATTAAAACCATTCACAGGCCCAATCCTTTGAATGCATGAATCCTTTGAATGCATGAATTTGTTTTGTGAAGTTTTGCTTTGGAGTGCTGGCACCATTGTAGCTGTGCATGAAAGACCAATCTGAAAGAACTTAATCGTGCCTTTCCCACAATAAATGCACTCTGTGTTAGAAGTGGTTACTGTCAGCCCATAGGCAGCACTAGTAGCAATTAATATGTTCCTTAATAGCATTGTGGTCATCGTTTGCATCTCAAAATTTGTGATTACCACCCATAGGGCCAATTTTCATGAAAGCACAATTGAAGTAAAGTGTCTCTGAAGCAGGGATCAGGCTTGGAGGACAAGAGATTTAAGAGACTTTATGTAGTCAAGTTGCAGGCCACAAACTATTGATGTGTTAGTCAGTGTGGAATTGCCATGTGCTTCTTCTGTGAAGTTATTTTTAAACATTATTCTTAGATGCAGTCTTGTTCTATAATTTGTGTAAACTGGCTACAGAGCATGGTGGGGTGGCTGGCTGGTGATGATAGAATGACAAATCTTAACCAAGTTATCTTAGACGTGGTTTAGGTTTTAGGATACCTATTTTGGCACATTTATCTCAGTACTTGGAAAAGTAGGAATCCTCCGTCCTTTGAATAGATAAGCCTGCCTTAGAAAATTTGCCCTGGACTTGGACCACAGAGGACTGCAGACTGAACTATTGCAAGCTGAGTGTCCCTCAGCGAAGACTAGGTTTAATCAGTTGGTAAACCTACTGTGGAATCCATTCCTTGGTCTGACTTGATGACTTTCCAATTCTCATTTCTGCTGAAAAAAGGCATTTTACATTTTATTGACAGTGCAAAGGGAAAGATGAGTAAGGAAATGAAAAACCTTTCAGGCTTTCCAAGATGACTGTAGCTATAGAAGACACAGTGACTGTTTCACTTTTGAATTGCAGGTGGCAGGCTTCCTAGTTTCAAATTGATCCACATACAGTTACCATCGTTTTTGAGCTGTTTGTGGTTAATTCTTTGCTTCCAATGCAGCATTCAGTAAGCTACTTGAGTGACACATCATTTATTTCATTGACATTCTGTGGTCTGAAGCAAGGATGAGACAGGCTTGACCTGAACTGAGAGAAGAACTTCAGATTTCCTGAACTTTTAATTTGTTCTTATGAGAAAGTTTAGTGAAACACAAATGACTATTGATAGTTACATTGGATAACACGTGTTTAAATCTACAGTAAAGGCAAGCAGACAATGAAGCTGTAATTGGCTGTGCAGTTTACTCCTGTATAGTGAGGCCTGTCAGAGGTCTCATGTTTTCTCTTTATCATCTGATTTTGTTACGGAATGACCTGGCTTTCTCCAGTCTTTAGCGGACTCTAGGATGTATTACACAGGTTACCAGCACAGGTCGCTGGAATTCCATCTCAATGGAATATTTGTTAGGAAATAGGAGTTTTGTCTTCATAGTGTCCCTGTAAGACTGAATGTAGGAAACCAACAATATATTTAAAGGAAAAACAAACAAACAAACTGTTAAGGGAGATGGGCTCTGATTTTTTGAATCTTTAGGTCCATTACATGTATCAGGAAGTTCCCGAATCTAGTTTGTTAATAACCTAGATCTAAAGTTACTTTCTGTACCCCTTGCCCTAGTTTTCATGATATGAAAAGCCATGGATGCATACACAGAAAGAGAAGTTTTCCAAAATGTTTCAGGACACATACTAGTAATTGTCTGGATATAACCCCTAGTTTGTGAGAACTCAGAAGTTGCACAGATGTAAAACGTTGTTTTGCGAAAGCAGGATTGATAGAAAGCAGGATTGAAGGCTACTGAAGGAGTGTAAAGCTTCAGACTAATGCAAGTACTGTCCACTGAGAGGGAAATTTACTGATGTGGTGGTTTCCATGATTTTGCTACCAATGTCTGACCTTATGACAGATTTCTTTTATTATCTGCCACTGGGTGAGGGTATCTTCCTCACTTGCTTACTAAGGTTCTTCCACTTGATTTTAAAAAGGGAAAAAAGTCAAAGCTAAAATTCCATATAAAGAAACAAGGAGAAGGCTGGGTTTGAGGCCTGGCATGAGAGTGTTTGCATTCCCCTTCTGCCAATGTGAATGTTTGTTCTGTAAGTCACATCCCTGTGCCAGGAAGGAGTGCATGGGAATTGCAGCTACGCTGATGTAAGTACAGTGGAATTATGGACAATTCCAGATTTGATAACAAATGCAACACAGCATAAGGCTTCCTTCTTATACCATGTATCTTACACAAATTTATATTTATGCATGATATCCACACCCTAGGTAGTTTCAGAACTGGAATTTCTAAATATGTAGCAACTTAAGCATATTGTTACATGGATAATTATACCCTTAGTCTTGCACACGACTGCAGGAGGGTGGGCATGGGGAGGTTGCTCCACCAACATTTCAGCTTGTGAATCATTAGCAATGAATAGTGAGGCAGAGCTTTACGAATTTATACCAAAGAGGCTGGAAGAGGAAACCCACACCCCTGCAGGACCCTGAAAAGGCCACTCTGAAGGGTGCCTTTGGAGGGAAGGAGAGGAGATTCCCAAAGAACTCTCCATAGTGATCTGGTTACTGAACCTCTTCAGGCTGCTCAAGCTCTTTCATACATGCCACAGGTAGTGAGGTTCACAGGCTAGGAGCTTATAAGATCTAAATGATGACACAATCTTCAGGCATTGTGGAAGTTCTCTGTTATCTGAGAGTGGCTAGTTTCCAATTCATCCATCACAGCTGAGAATTGGTGCCTGAAATGAGGTGTGCAGAGAACAGTTTCATGATGCACCCTTTCCAGATGAGTGGAAAGAGGTACAGCTGCAGTAGTTTCAAGGCTGATAAGCAAGGCATGTGATGGTGCACACTGATGTAGGCTGTGTTGTTAGTCTTGAGTATAACATGAAATGGCACTGTCTAGGTATTGCAAAGTTCTAAAGAAGTGCTGCTTTCTGTGTGATAGACTTTGTATATGTGCAAAGAACAAACTTTTTATAAGTTTCTTTTAGCTGATAAATTTTGTGGATTTTAAGAGCACTTTTTGCAAATGTAAATCTTTTCAGTTTGAGCTATCAGTAATTATATCACTTTTATGACAGGGTTCAACTTTAATTTCTGGTGAAATTGGGTTTGGTGACTGGTGAAGATAGTTGTGTTGCCTTTCAAGTGCAGCTGGTTACACCTTGTGATGGTTTTGTTGCTGGGCTTTTGGTTTGTGTTCTCATCTACTCATTGAGTAAGGTTTGAGTTACTTAATTGTGTTCTTGGAAGAAATGTGAGATGAAAGATTTTCTAGCCGTATTTACCTGTTGCTTAGTTGATACTTTCGGGATTCACAACAGAAGATATTATTCTTATATACCAGTTTGATGTGGGGGTTGTTGTATCATTCCAGGACACACATTTCTGGACAGCCCTACTTATCCCCCTTTCATGTTGCCAGAAACCAGCTTATTTAGATTTTCTGTATATTAGTTTTTCTTCTTTTTAAAAACAATCAACAGGGAAATCACATTTCTCTGATGTGAACATTAGCTTTTGGGTCAGCAAATCGAATATTCAGCTTAACAGAGCTGAAGACTGGAATTCAATTTCAAAAGAGCAGTGCATGGTTTGCCATTGCTCTCAGTTTGGATTTGGATTTCTAGCAGAAGCCTGCGTGGGTTTGGATGTGATCTGTGAAGTGCTGAGTATTCTCCATGACTGTTACACTCTCTGCTTTCTGTGACTGCTTTAACTCTTGGTGTTCCTTCTCCATATTATGTCTCTTCCTATGTTTATTTATTGCTCTTCCATGTTTTTAAGTGAAGTGTTCGTTCACATGTTTGAGGTGATTAATTTTGTCAGCACTGCATTTATTATGTTTGCCTTGCCTCACAGTACATTGAGTATTTGTGGCCATCCAGTGGGTTTTTGTTTTGTTTTGTTTTTTGCTGAACTCCTGAGTTTGTCTGCATCTTATTTGGTACATTTATGTTTATTTTAAAGTGTTGGTTCTGTTTTAACTACAAAATGTAAATCACCACCTAATGCTAATTTGCCTCTGGTTAACAATAAAGTTAATATGCCAATAAAACTTTGTGTGATGCACACAGTTTTGTAACTAAATGTGAAATTGCCTTAAAGAAAATAGGACAGGGATAGGTAACATCATTTCAGCCTTAAGAATATTGTGATGCCTTTGGTCTCAAGGACACCAGACGTGATGTAAGCATGATCCGGTGTCCCCTGGTGCTTGAGAGAGAACCACCAACTTACTTTTTCCAAAGGATAGTTTCTTTTAATTGACTTGAGGTGGGATATGGATTCCTCAGTCACTTTGAAAATACTTTTACATGAGCTACTTAACCAAGTGTAATCTACTTACATATTAACTCTGCATCTTTTCTTTTTTATCAGCTACATGAAGAGTTTAGTTTATGGAAAGGCTATTACTGTGTTTCCTGTTTGGATTTTAATTGTAAAGAAGACTGTAAAGTACAATACACAAACTAAGCTTGAGCTGGATTTGTTCTACTTTGTGAAGTTAAAGCCCTGGTTTGTTGATTAAATGATTATGCAGAAAAAAAACAGAGAAATTACATTTTTCCTGGCAAGTGTGAGCAGAAATTGTAATAAAGGGATTATGTTCCTTCTTTTTGGGGGACTAAATACAGATGAGCAGAGACCAATTCTTTCCTCATTTTTTTAGGGCAAAGTTCCTCATTCTATTTCACCACACTGACTTAAGAAGAAGTGAATCACAGAATTGTTTTGATTGAAAAAGACCTCTAAACTGATCAAGGCAAACCAAGAACAGAGGTTTCCCCTTCACTCTGGATGAAATCCATTTATCTTCCAGGAGCCTGAAAAATCTCTTGTCGCTGCTTGGAATTTCTTGATATTCCTCATGCTGGCTTCCTTTTTATCCTAGTTCACTACAAATCCTTCCAATCAGGCAGAAGGAGAAAAAAACAAACCAAAGCAAAAGCAATAATGCCCTCCCTCCCAAAACCAACAAGAGCCTAAGCACCTGCCTCATGAAACCTATCATAAAACAGGTCTTTTCTGCTCAGCACAAATCTGCAGAGCTGGAACTGGGATGAAACAGACAACCAGCCAGGAAAAGTTTACTTTGGCATCTTCAGCTCAAGAATTACATCTGTAAACAGCTGCTTGATAGTGTAAGATTTGAACACTTTCTTCCAGTGACTTTCCTTGATCTGACTTCCTAAACACTCTGAATTCTTGCTTTATAAACCACAGAGCACCTCACTTGTTCTTAGAAACATGCAACATTACCTTGCTTCATAGGGGCTAGTCCTATCTTTCTGCTGTCTTATAATCCCTTGCAAAAACTGTTAATTTTTGTAAACTTATTTAAATACCCAAGTTGCTTTCCCTTGGCACATTCTCTAAATTCCATGTATTTCTAAGAAATGAAGATTTTTTTTTTCCCAAATTCATATTCACTTATTTATTTGGACACAGCAAAGGAGGAAGGGGGAGGGAGGGAGGTGTGGTAATAGTGCTGCAAAGTTTCCACCCCTTTATCCATTTCTGCAGAGCTGTTGATTTTTGTCACAGTTGTAATTTCAGGAGGGATGAGAGAACATTCTCAAATGGAAGGAATAAAATAAATTGCAGAAGACACTGATTTTAACAATTAGTTTAGAATCACAGAATCACTATCGTTGGAAAAAACTTCTAAGATCACAGAGTTCAACCATTATCTAACTACCTAGGCTGGTGCTAGACCATGTCCTTCAGCATGACAATTTTTACCTCCCCAGTTGAGAACCCTTTTTCAGCGAAGACGTTTTTCCCAAGGTCCAACCTAGACTTCCCCTGGTGGAACTTGAGGCCATTTCCTCTTGTCCTGCCACTTGCTGCTAGGGAGAAGAGACCAACACGCATCCTCACTTCAATCTCCCTTCACGGAGGTGTAGAGAGCAAGGAGATCACAGGACAATCTGAGGAAATAAAGAGAATTGGCACAAGAGGAGGACAGGGCCAGCCAAGCTGAAGTGCCTCTATGCAAATGCACAGAGCTTGGGCAACAAACAGGATGAACTAAGAGCCACTGTGCTGCAGGGATGCCATGACATAGTGGCTATTACTGAAACTTGGTGGAATGATTCCCATGACTAGAATGTAGGAAGGATAGGCAGGGAAGGAGAGGAGGGCAGATCCTGCCTGAGAAACCTGGTGGCCTATGACCAGGTCACAACAGTAATAGATGAGGGGCAAGCAACTGATATCATTTACCTGGACCTGAGCAAAGCCTTTGACACTGTCCCGCACCACATCCTGGTCTCCAAGCTGGTGAAACATTGGTTTGATGGATGGACCACCACAAGGATAAAGGACTGGCTTGATGGCCACACCCAAAGAGTGGCTGTTAACGGGTCCGTGTCCAAGTGGAGGCCAGTGACAAGCTGAGGCCCTCAGGGAACAGTCCTGGGACCAAGCTGTGTGGTGCAGCAGACATGCTGGAGGTGCAGGGAAGCCATGCAAAGGGACTTGGACAGGCTGGAGAGGTGGGCACAAGCTAACTTCATGAAGTTCAACAAGACCAAGTGCAAGGCCCTGCATCTGGTTTGAGGCAATCCCAAGCACAAATACAGGCTGGGCACTGACTGGCTGGAGAGCAGCCCTGCGGAGAGGGACTTGGTGGTGCTGGTGGATGAGAAACTCAACATGGGTCAGCAGTGTGCATTTGCAGCTCAGAAAGCCAAGGAGATCCTGGGCTGCATCAGAAGTGTAGCCAGCAGGTCAAGGGAGGTGATTCTCCCCCTCTGCTCTGCTTTGGTGAGACCCCACCTGGAGTACTGCCTCCAGTTCTAGAGCCCCTATTACAAGAGGGATGTGGACATGCTGGAGTGTGTCCAGAGGAGGGCCATGAGGATGATCAGAGGGCTGGAGCACCTCTCCTATGAGGACAGACTAAAGGAGTCGGTGCTGTTCAGTTTGGAGGAGGCTCCCAGGTGACCTTATTGTGGCTCTCCAGTACCTGAAGGGGGCCTACAAGAAAGCTGGGGAGGGACTTTTTCAGCTATCAGGTAGTGAGAGGACTAGGGGAAAAGGAGCAAAGCTGGAGGTGGGGAGATTCAGATTGGATGTGAGGAGGAAGTTCTTCACCATGAGAGTGGTGAGACCCCGGAATGGGTTGCCCAGGGAGGTGACTGAGGCCCCATCCCTGGAGGTGGTTAAGGCAAGGCTGGATGAGGCTCTGTGCAGCCTGATCTAGGGAAGGGTGTCCCTGCCCATGGTCGTGGGATTGGAACTAGATGATCCTTGTGGTCCCTTCCAACCCTGACTGATTCAATGATTCTATCCTGCTCAACCTCCTTTTCTCCACACTAAACAACCCCAGTTCCCTTAGGCACTCCTCACAAGACCTGTTCTTTTGCTGCTTTGCCAGCTTCATTGCCTTTCTCTGGACCCTCTCCAGCATCTCAGTGTCTGTCTTTTAGTGAGGGCCCCAAAACTGCATCCATTCCTCAAGGTGTGGCCTCACCAGTGCTGAATACAGAGGTGCGATCACTTCTCTGGTTCTGCTGCCACACTATTGCTGATCCAGGCCAGGATGCTTTTGGCTTTCTTGGCCACCTGGGCACACACTGGCTCATCAACTGTCTGTCAATCAACACCCCCAAGTCTTTCTCTTCTGGGTAGCTCTCTATCCACTCTTCCCTGTAATGACACCTGAAAATTCAACCACCCAAATTCATAGAAGAAAAATATTTTATTACCAAAGGAGTTACAATATCAAAGTAATAAACTGCAAAAGAGTTACAAACAACTATAAAAATACTTCTATTTATTAAAAATTAAATATGAACCCTTCATTAGTTAAATGCCAATATATTATTCTCTGAAAATATTCATGTTTGCCTAATACATTATACATGTTACAGAAAAGAATTTTATATAACAGATCACAATCTGAAGGTAAGAAATTCTAGCTCCTCCTGCAGCTAGCTCAGCAGATAGCCAAATACACAAGGCTAGTGCTGCTACCAGTCAGCCGAACAAGCTTACACTCAGACATCTCCTTGTTCTCCTTCCACAGGCCTGTCTTACCTCTACTCGACCAGTAGAATTGTGCCACATCTCTCAAAAATCAGTCCACTTCCCAAGTTTTCCCAGAAGTTAACCATTTTCACTGTTTCTCCAAGCCTATCTCAGTTTTCAGACTGGCTCTGAAAACATTATTGCATCACCAGAACAGCTCCAAGCCAACTGCTTGTTGAATTGTTCCTTTTGGTCCTTGATGCATTTTGTAGAGATAGAAAGCAGCTACTTTTCCAAACTGCTTTCTCCACCTGCAGTTTCTCAGATGGTTGCACACATTGCAGCAGACAAGTTAAGTAGATTGTTTTCCTATGACAGTATTATAAAGGCACTCAAAATATAGGAAAACTCAAAGTAGTTTCCAGAGGGTGGGACACAGCCTTCTGTTGGATTCTTTTGTTTCAAATGCTGGTCTTTTATTTCCACCTCCTGGACTCCAGCGGCTTCCTTCAGCTGTTTCTGTTTGTTCTGTCTCCAGGAACAAGGCACAGTAGCTTTTCCAAACTGCTTTCTCCACCTGCAGTTTCTCAGATGGTTGCACACATTGCAGCAGACAAGTTAAGTAGATTGTTTTCCTATGACAGTATTATAAAGGCACTCAAAATATAGGAAAACTCAAAGTAGTTTCCAGAGGGTGGGACACAGCCTTCTGTTGTATTCTTTTGTTTCAAATGCTGGTCTTTTATTTCCACCTCCTGGACTCCAGTGGCTTCCTTCAGCTGTTTCTGTTTGTTCTGTCTCCAGGAACAAGGCACAGTAGCTTTCCAACAAAGTCCTGGCACACAGTGTTGCTCTAAGTGGGCAGAATTACTCAGAGGACGCACATCGAATGCAGATAATGAGGTAATGCCACTTGGAAAGAGACGAGCAGGGTTCACCTGGAAATTACCTTTTCGAATTTATTCCAGCAGGATCGAAGACTAGATAGATTTTCTTTCAGTTCGCAAAATTCCTGGTTACATTTCTTTTTGGGCTGTTCACCTGTTTCTGTATCTTCTCTGTGGTGAGTATTTAACTGTGTGCAAACCTGAAAGAAAACAGTTTGTGACATTACTTGAGAAGTGCTTTTTCTTTCTATGGAGGTAGCTTCTGAAATGAAATTATTCTGTTCCATCTCAATAAATACTTGTGGAATTATAGAATCATTTCAGTTGGGAAAGACCTTTAAAATCATCAAGTCAAATACCTCACATGGTAGCGGAGCCAGAAAGCTGGGCTACTCACAGAAGGTTCCATGGCAGAACATCACTCTGATGTTCTCCCTCGAGCACAGCCCTCCAGCTAGACTCGGAGAACACAACTTTAACACACAGCAAACACAAAGGCCTGAAACCAGTGTATGTAACAGAGAATATGTGTGGCCTCTGTGAGGGCATGAAAAATGAGGCTCCATTATCTGAAGGACTGGGAAAATAATCACAGAGTCACAGAATGCATCAGGTTGGAAGGGACCCTCAAAGGTTAGCACATCCAACCTCCAGTGCAGTCAGCAGGGACATCTCCCAGATAGATCAGGTTGCTCAGAGTCCCATCAAGTTGACTTCCAATGTCATCAAGGATAGAGCCTGCATCACATCCCTGGCCAACTTGTTCCAGTGATTAACCACACTCATTATGAAGAACTTCCTCCTTATGTCCAATCTAAATTTACCCTGCTCCAGTTTCAAGCCATTGCCCCTTCTCCTATTGCTGTAGCCTTTCCAAACAATCTCTCTGCAGCCCTCCTGTAAAAAGCCAGTCAAATGGTGAGCCATACTTCAAGTCATGACTAGAAATGTGCTACCTTGAGACTGGTGTAAAAAGATAGACCTCTGCCCAGAGGTTAGTGCTGTCACCTAG
Organism: Psilopogon haemacephalus; assembly: GCA_013396835.1. NCBI lineage: Eukaryota > Metazoa > Chordata > Aves > Piciformes > Megalaimidae > Psilopogon > Psilopogon haemacephalus. Next base: position 115,018 of record VWZI01001958.1, read on the forward strand.
TGTTCAGAATCTCACTCAGAGACAAGACCGCAGTTCTTGTCCATGTTTAATGACTGTTCAGTATTTTTACCAAATTACTGGTATTTAAATAAAACCAGGCATCCACAGAGTTAGGCGGGAGCTTCACAGGTGTCCTGGTTTAGCTGAGCTAGAATGCCAGCCCAGCCACGGGCTGCAGGCTATCAGCAGTTCTGACTCAGCCGGCACAGCTGATTCCAGTCGGTTACAGGTGTGTCCCAGTTGTGGGATCACACTCAGTGTAAAGGAAGGAGTACTGCTGGACAGGAGAGTCTCCTGGTGATCCTGTTCTGCCCTCTCCTTAGGATTGTTTTCCTGTTTGCTGTGACTGCTGGACCTTTACTGGGCTAAGTGTAACTTTCTATGCTTTGTATTGACACTGCAATCAGTTTGGCTATTCCACTAAATCTTGTTTTCATTTCAACCTGTGAAACTTCTTTCCCTGATTCCCCTTTTCTGCTGAGGAGGGGGTCAGTGGGTGATAGAGCAACTGCTGGAGTTCAGCCCTAGGTACAAGCTAAATGTAGAGAAAAGGTGGCACTGTCTGGGACACCTTTTATGGTAAGGCAAACACTGTCTGCTCCACAAGTGGCGAAGCAAAAGAGAAACCTCAGCACTACTTTGAAGCTCTGGTCCTGGACTTTTTTTTTTTTTTTTTTTTCTTTTCCAATTTCAGGGAGAAAAAGTTATGTGTGAAATGTGGCCTTGAATCCAAATGTTTAAGCCAATCAAAGAATCACATCCTTTGGTCTCTATGGGGAAATTTTTTTATGCTGGCCAATATTTTTGTATTCAGTATGCAACTGTGTGCTACACATAAGAACACTTTTCCTTTGCTATGGTAGTCTGTAGATTGCTGTGCTAGATTTCAGAGACAAATCAACTAAACCTACAAATATATTTTCTTATCTCACTGTTGTTGAGTTTGAAATACTGTGCTTAAAATAAGATCAAAAGAATTATGGAGAATTTGGTGTTGAACCCCAATGAGAAGTAACAGCTATGATTTTACGTACTAGAGAAGTGAAAGGTCTTCTTTGCTCAGGTATGATCTTTGTCTTTCACTGCAAAATTAACTGGGGTATTTCAGCATTTAACCAGAGTATATATCTTTCCTGTAGACTTCCAGATCATTGTCTCACTTAGGCTCAGCACTGAGCATAATTTCTTTTACAAGACATATGCTATATATAAGATATGTGTGTGATAACTCTACTTTTGAGAGGTAGATCTTATGTTCCTTGGAGATCTTCAACACAAAGTCATTCACATGCTTCCAATAAATTGCAGATCATCATTGACACTCACCTTTTTTTTATATCTTTCACATTTGCACTGTAGAACCTGTAAAGTCCGACATGAGACTAGTGCTACTTTCCATCTAAAGTCTCTGCTGAGTCTTTGCTTTTGAAAGAATCTGAGCATGTTGCATGCCATCCTCTGTAGTGATTGTATTTCCTGTAAAGAGCAAGGGAAAAAAAATGCCATGAAAAGTCTGTACACCATTAAGTCTTTAGATTTATAAAAATCATAGAATTGGTTTTGATAGGAAAAGACCTTGAAGATCACTGAGTCCAACCATTTTCTAACTCTACCATGTGTGGTGCTAAACTGTGTTCCACAGCACCCCATCTTTGCCTCTTTGAAACACCTCCAGGGATGAGAATTCTGCCACCTCCCTGGCTGGGAACACTTTCAGTGAAGAAGTTTATTCTAATATCCAATTCAACCCCAGCTTAAGGCCATTGCATCTTATACTAAGAGAACACTGAGTTGTCTTAAATAAACCTATATCAGCACTAGACTTGGTAGAGTGAGGTCGAGTTTTGTATTTCCAATCTTTTCCAACAAAGCACAGGACTAATCTGACCTACCTGCCACCTGTTCAAAACATTAACAATATGATTTTGTAACAGAGATAACAATAATAGTGTAAGGATTTTAAGGAGCAATTACAGCTGTAACAAAATCAGCTGGCAACTGTGCTTTGTGCCACTGGAGATCTGCCCAAAGCATTACTGGTATAGCTTGCACATTTGAAGGGAAAAGCTTAGCCAATAGGATTTTTTTTTCCCCAGAAAAATGAAAACACATGTTGGGATTTTTTTTTATGTTTGCCTCCACTGACAAAATAAAATATGTTGTCTGTGCTATCTTGAATTAAGTATCTAAATGGAACTTTATAGCAGGGAAAGAAACCCACCATATTTCTTAGATATGGAATTGCTTAATATTTTAACTTAAACCCCATCCATTTACTTGACAAATGGTGTGATTTGAAATTCAAAGAAAGGAATATCCCCATTTGACTCTAAAAGTTCAATACTGCTATCTACCATGGAAATGCTCTTCAGGGACTGGACTGCCCAAAGAACTCACTTGTGTTTCTATTCTCTAAATTTTACCTGAGTGTCATTGCAGAAGAAGACTTTTTCATATTTTTTATTCTTGCAGCATCTGTCACGATACTCTGCAGACATATTTACCTGTAAAATATCACACATATTTAAACAAGGAAGTGCTTTTAAACAAGTAAGCCAAATTTCTCACTCACAGCTGGTGATGCCAACATTAAATTGTCAGCTTCTCCTCAAGTGTAGCCGCATCAGTCTACAGTTCTGATGTTTTCCTTTAGAAGCAAATTAAAACCCAGTCCAGATACAACTTCTGTAGGTCTTCACAGAATCACATACAGTCAGAGAGGTTGCGGTGGGATGAGACCTCTGGAGGTCTTCTGGCCCTACCCCCTTTCTCAAGCAGGGCCACAACAAGCTGGTCGCCCAGAACCATGCCCATATTGCTTTTGAATGTCTCCAACGATGGAGACTACACAATTTCCCTGGGCAACTTGTGCCAGTGCTCAGTCGCTCACACAGTGAAAAACTGTTTCCTGATATTTAGGCAGAACCTCCTGTGTTTCAGTGTGTGCCCATTGTCTCTTGTCCTGCCACAAGGCACCACTGAACCTGTCTCTGTCCTCTTTGCTCCTGCCCTTCAGAGAAGATTCCCCTGAGCCTTCTCTTCTCCAGGATGAACAGTATCAGCTCCCTCAGCCTTTCTTTACTGGATAGATGCTCCAGAAGCTTAAATATCTTTGTGGACCTTTGCTGGACTCTCTCCAGTAGCATCACATTTCTTTCATACCAAGGAGGCTCAAACATGAGCCAAATATATTCATTTTAAGCCTTTATTCTATTGAATTACTTGATTCTTTGGCATTTCAAATTCACGGGAATATGCAAATCTTACACAGACATCAAATTTGTCAATACTTGTCTCAAAAATACATGGTCTGAGCATCTAAAGAGCTGTAGCATTCACTTTGCACATGCACTAACAACAGCTGTGCGAAGCAGTACCACTTGCCCCCTTGGCATGACCTAAATCTTTGACCAATTGTTTGTCTTGTTGATTCTACTGTCATCCTTGTTATTAAGATGACAACTGAACCCAACTCAACAAAATTCCTTCACTTGCATCTTCAGCCTATCCTCAGATAAGCTAACACAACCTGAAGGGCTTTAAAAAAGGCAGCTTGTGGCAATACTGTGTTATATCTCCTTCCTTAGTCATGCAGATGAACACATTAGACAATTCCTAAAGTTCTTCTGCAGATTTGTGTAATGTTGCCTGGTTTTCAGAAGTTCATCTGAGGTAAACAGAACTTCATCCAGTAGGTGTTTTCAAAACCAAGAGCTTAGGGGGTAAAATAGTCATGGACAAAAAAATAAAACAAACAAACAAACAAAATCAATGAACCAAACAAAAAACAATAAAATCATCCAACCAACCAACCAAAAAACCCCCCAAAAACCCAACAACCCAAGCATGAACACAAACATTAGGAACTTAATGTGCATCTCTGCTTGTACCATAAGAGAATGAAGTTTAGCCACAGTCACACAGCACCAAGATTTAGACATAAATGAATAAATTAATAAATAATCACACTTAAGCCTATAGACCTGTGGCCTCATTTGCTAACTGCTATAGGATTGACCCATTCCAGTATTTGAAGGAGTTACAGGAGATTTAGAGAGGGGCTTATTATAAAGGCATGGAGTGACAAGATGAGTGGTAATGGCTTCAAATTGTAAGAATCCAGATTTAGATTAGTTGTTCTGAAGAAAGTCTTTGTCATAAGGCACTGGACCAGGTTGCTCAGAGAAGCTGTAGAGGCTCCAAGCCTGGAAGTGCTGAAAGCCAGAATGGATAGCACCTTGAGTAAACTGGTCTAGGAGATGTCTCTGCCCATGGCAGGGTGTTGGCACTAGATGATCTTTAAGGTCCCTTCCACCCCAAACCATTCTGTGATTCCATGATTAGTAGAGGCATTTATATGAAAATGGGATTCTTCCAGCAGTTTTTCAAAGATTCTAAAGAAACCTGAATTGTCTCACCCCCTCACATGAAGCCACCACTCCAGGATAATGTGTTTCTAAGTTACTTTTTTATCCTATGTTAACACAAGGAAGTTGGTTTTTTTTTTCTTTATTTGCTGCCATCAGAAACAACTTTGAAAGACCCGGAGCCATTACCTACCAGCTCATCGATGTCATGGCTTAGGATATTCTCATACTTCACACGGATTTCAGTTGTTTTATTTCCCATTGTACAAGTTGATGAGTTCACTGGAGACAGAACAAGGAGCAGTGGCAGAACCCGGAAGATAGATCTAAAAAAGGCTGGATTACAACAAAAGGAGGTAAGTCCATAGTATGTGCCACAGGCTGCATGCTGTATTAACAAATATGTTCCCTTCAAAAGGGATCTTTGTACAACCACATGATTGGTACCTTGAGGGAAGAATCCAGTTTCAGATTTAGATGCTATTTGGGTGTCTAAACTCCCTCATACTCAAGGATGAAGGAGTTTTGGTTAATAGCCTACAGCTATCAAGCTGCCCAGGCAGCTGGTGTCTGGGCTGAATTAATTTCCAGACTTCACTGCAAGCATTGGCAAAGTTTTTCCATTGACTGGACATATGTAGACAAGTGTTTTATTTAAGTAGGTGCAGAATTTAGGTGTCTTAATCTGCATCTGTCCATTTTTCATACAATGAATTCTGAAAATTCCCTTGAACATGCAAAAACTGTGTTTAAGCACATTTTCAGGCTGATAAAATGTACAAATCCATGTTAGTGTGTTCAGTCTTTTGGAGCAAATCTGTTTCTCACTTTGTTTCTTCCTTCAGTGGACGATCTTGCTTTGCTCAGACCCCTGGTCTACTGTCCTACTTGACATCCAGGAAAGCATGAGTTTTATGAGGATGGGCAGAAAGAAAAGACCAAACCTATCCTGAAGGTACCTGAAGGCTGCAGGTGATTGATCTGATGTTTGGAATGAGGGAGACTGGGTAGAGGACAATATTGAGATAAGATAGCTCATAACTGGACTTTGGCCTACAGCCAGACTGGGTGGAATGATGCTTAAATGCTTCCATTTGGTTTGACAAAAAAGGAGAGCTAGAAATTTAGGTTGGAGGTTCCTGGACTAGTGTGAGGCGTTTCTACCCATCTTTGCTACTCAGTAAGAAAGTGAGGTGACAGCCAGGAGAAGCATGTCCTGACCATAACTGCTGCTTTCCTTCCTCTCCAGTGAAGATAGGAGTACTGAGTACAGCCAGCACACAGAGATGGGCATCTGTGGAAGTCAGTGCCATGAGTCAACTCCAGCCTCAGAAAAAAATCTTGACTGACTAAGAGGAAAACAACGAGACTTGACCAGAATCTTTACTGAGTCATTTTACATCCATAAGGCAGAAACCACAGTCACACCATGGGTCACACACATCACGAACATAAAAACTAGATAAGGTGAATCTCTTATGATCTTCAGGCTCTGAATGGACAACTGCCTTCCACAGAGCTTTACCTCTGCAAATCTCTATGCTCACTGTGCCAAGTGAATTATCAGTATGTAAGGCAAAGATTCTGTATTTTAAATGGATTTTACAACAATATGGAAGAGCTCAATTACAGAACTATGTTTTCCCCACACGTAATTGCTGAACCTCTTGATTCTAGTTAAAAAAAACCCAAACCAAACCAACCAACCAACCAACCAAACAAAAAACCCAACCACAAAACCAAACCAAAACAAAAAAACAACCAACCAAAAAAGCAAACTGCAGTGCCTGTTTCCAAGTCACTGTTTCAAGCAAGCTGGATATCCTGCTGCAAAAATGTGCTTCCAAAAGACACAAGTAACAGTCTTCTAAATCAAAATCAGTCTAATGGACTCCATCACTCAAAACCTGCTTTGTCGAGCAACAAGGGTGAGAACTCAGCGTTAATTTATTTTATTTTACTTTCCCTGTAATGTCCAGATTGTGAATCTCTCCCAAAAGAGGAAGTTACAGAACCAAAGGAGAGAATTTAGAAAGAATCATAGAATCCTTTAGGTTGGAAGAGACCTTTAAGATCACAGAGTCAAACCTTTCTGTAACTCTATCAAGGCTGGTGCTAAACCATGTCTCTCAGCATCACATCTCTGCCTCTTTTAAACACCTCCAGGGTTGAGGATTCAGCCATCTCCCTGGGGATCCTGTTCCAGTGTTTGAGAACCCTTTCAGTGAAGAAGTTTCTTCACATATCCAACAGAGATGCTGCACAGTCGTGAAGTCCCTTTAACCAGCAGCAGGATCACAATGAAATCCATTCAGACGCTCCTAAAGGAGTCCTCTGGAACCCATTAAGCAAGAGTCATAAAAAACCCCTTCAGAATAAAAATTGAAAGGAATTTTCTTAAAAGTTAGGTCACTTCCAGAGAAGTGGAACTGATAGTGCTCTATATGACCAGCAATCAGAAAGGGAGCGTGTGTTCCTAGTAACACCCCGTTCTTCTAGTAAATTCCCAAAAGCTCATCGTTCGTATCTGGAAAACACCAAAAACTTCTCTGATAAATACCAGGAGTTGTCAGGATTCCCAAATGTTAAAAAGCCCCTCTTGCGTTTTCTGGTTAAACACACGCACACTCCGTCTTGTGTGTGGCAGCCTCAAAGCAGCACTCCGAAGGCGAGGTACGAGCTGGACCCCACAGACCCACCCGCGGCCCCGCCGGCCCAGCCCGGCCCCGCAGCCGCAATCCCTGCCACGGAGATTTCTCGGAGAGTTCTTCAGCCGCTAGCGCCAGCAAAGGTGCGGAAGGGCGCGCCGCCACTCGCTGCCGTCGCAGATACAGCTCCGGGGCCCGGGACCTTGGTGCCGCCGGCCGTGGCGGCACCTGCGTCGGGGTAGGTGGGCAGCGGCAGGTGCCCGCGGCGCAGCTCCCCCCGCGCCCCGCACCGCCTCGCTGCTGTGGCCGCTCCGGCCCTCACTTCCTGGCAGCGGGCGGGATGGGAATCGGGAGCTTTTACTTTCATTCTGAGGGGAAAGGAAAAATCCCGGGAATTTCCCTGGCCGTCACCGCGCGTTTAAAAGGGCACCGGGCGGCACCGCGCCGCCACAAGCAATCGAGGCGGCGGGGCTGGTGAGCAGGCAGCGCGGCCGCGGATGGTGTGGGGGGACGCGGAGCCCAGCGCAGCCCAGCTCGGGTGCAGGTGGAGCGGAGCAGCCCGAGGGACTCTGCCCTCCGAGAGGCGCGGTGCGGTGCGCGCTCCTTACCATGGATCATGGTCCGCGGAGACGGTGACAGGGAGCTGCGCCGGCGGCTCCGCGGTCATGGTGGCGGCGCCGAGCCGCCCATGGTAGCTGCAGCCCACGGGGCACCGCGCAGGGCGGGGGAGAGAGAAGTCGCAGAGACCGGGCAGAGATCAGCAGCCCCCCGCAGCCTGCCCGCCCGGGGAGGGGGTCGGGGCGCTGTCAGACGCGACTGCGGGACGGGCGGGATTGGCTTTTCCCATGGGTCTCCGGCTGGCAGCGCCTAGTTTCACTTTCTGCTCCGCCGGCAGCCGCGGTGCTCCCCCGCCGCGGGACAGGGCTCCGTGGCCTCAGCACTGCGAGCCGGGCGCGGACGGCTGGAGTGCCGCCGAGGGAGGAGGCATCTCCCCTCCGCCGCCGAAGAGGTCGGCAAGGTGCTCCTGGCAGCGGTCGGCGGGGTGAAGGCGGAGGAGGGAGGTAGCGGCGTGCGGCGTCGGGATCCCCGCGGGCGGGCCCGCAGCAGCTGTGCAAGGGCCGTGGCGTGCCGCAGGGGGGTTACATAGAGCCCCGGCTACACGCCCAGTGCCGGACGGAGAGGGAAGGATGGACCTTGGCAACGTGCGTGGAAAGAGCCGCTCATCCGCGGGAGCCAGTCCTTCAAATAATCCCAAAGCACAAAAACTGAAGAGAGGGCGGATAAACCCCACCCCACCCGTGTTCTGGAATCGGTCTTTTAGAGGAGAGGGAGTGCAATCTTGAGCTGCCCCTCGGTGCCTTATGCCGGGGTGGGACTGCCAGGAGGGAACCTTCCCGGGTCAGGCTTTCCGCAGACTGGTGGTAGTAGGTCAGAAGTGCGAGGTGGTTGGATGGGTGTCTGCAGGTTTCACCCTGTGTGCCCACTGAGGACATATCGTCGGGGAATCTGTGAGGCTGGTGAAGGGTCTGGAGAACAGGTCTCGTGAAAGAGCGGCTGAGAGATCTGAGGTTGTTCAGCCTAGAGAAAAGGAGGCTGAGGGGAGACCTTTGTTACAACAACTACCCGAAAGGAGATTCATGTCGTGAGATGGGTGCTGATCTCTTCTTGCTGGTAACAAAAGATAGGACAAGTTGCAACAAGGGAGGTTTAGGTTGGATATGGGGAACTATTTTTTTCCTGAACAGGTTGTCAGGCACTGGAACAAGCTGCCAAGGGAGGAAGCCCAGGAGGTTGGATCATCATCCCTCGAGCGGTTTAAAAGATGTGCTGAGGGATGTGGTTTAACAGCAGGCTTGGTAATGTTAGGTAGTGGTTGGACTTGATGAGCTTAAAGGTCTTTCACAGCCTAAACAATTCCATGATTAAGGCAGTGAATGGCACAAGAAGATATTTTAGCGTAGAAGCTTGAATTCTAAAAGACAGCTGTAGACAGATGTGTTTTCCCAGATTAATCCAACATGCAAAAAGTTATGCTTTGGTGCAGGTGAAAAGTCTTGGAACAAAATAGGGTAGGAAATGTCTTTGCAGCATCCCCTTCACATCTCCCACACACTTTTTGAGTTTCGAGTTCTTTTTACATCGCTTTTCCCACTCTGTGAGTGCAGAGAGCTGATTCTGTGACTCCCCTTCCTTCTTATAATGGTGTTTGTTTAGGCAGGGACAGGTACTGCAGTGTGAATTGGATGGAGGAAATATATAGTGTAGGCTAATGTGCAGACTGCTCAGGATAGTTTCCTCCTATCCTTTTGTGCTGGAATTCTGCTACAGAATTCCATTCACATTCATTCACATGAGAGGAAGCTTTCAGCCCTGTTTGCTTGTCTCTAGATTTCCCTCTATTTTGGATTGAGTTATGTGTTTCTTAACAAGTTTTTCTTTGGAAAAAAAAATCTTCTGCAGAAGTATTCTGACAAGACTAAAGAGTGTGAGTGTTTTTCAGCTTTGAGCATGTTATTTTAACAGTAATTTCACACCATTACTATGCTATTTGGGCAGTGACCAATACCAACATAGCTCCGTACAAAGAGCATGCATCTGTCCTTGCTGGATCACTTAACATGTGCCAGGTTGGATGTGATGGATAGCTCAGATCTTGAACTTGGACAAGGATTTTACCTCACTTGTAGCTACACTAGTAGCTACATCATCCACTTCTTAGATGTGTGTTATCACTGCTTTTAAAAATTACTGTCTGAAATACTGTCTGAAAATATCCCTCCATGCGTATGTGCATTTTGCTGGTGTGTGCAGGTCAGAGATGCCACAATACTCTTCTTTAAGATGGGGAGAAGGGGAACAGCACCAGGTGTAATGTGAGAAAAAAATATGACTGTTTCTAGGCTCTGGCACTTACATACTGCCACTTTCAAAACTCAGATGCTTTGAAAAAGCTGCACAATAAACTTCCAGTTGTGCAAAACCAGATTCACAAGATCAGCTTTCTTTCTAGGCAAGCAGTTCTGCTGGTTTCTCATGTGTATTCACAATAGGAGAGATTTTATTCAGATGCTAGCAAATTATCAGGATGTAAAACAGAAAGGAACGCATCTCTATGTGTTTCCATCATGCCAGTTTTCTGGCTGAAACAACAGGAAGCCTGATTATATGCTTCAGTTTATATTTTAAAACAATAGTGCAATTGATGGAAGAAGCCAGTGGAGTAGTTCTATGGCTAGTGGTAACAGAATGGTTTGGGTTGGGAGGGACCTTAAAGATCATCTGCTTGACATGACTCTGACAGGTGACATCGGAGTGTTAGTAAGATCTTCAGTGGTGACAGTCTTTTCTGCTGTTTGCTTAGAAGGTGAAGAGTCTGCCTGTTGAATGTTTGCGGAACTCTTTTTTTTACTCAGAATGGCAAATAGACGGTGCGATCTGTACTTTGGCTCTAATCATGTATTTAGGTCCCTGTTTGGTGACCTAACCCTAGACTGTGGCACACGCTTAGGATACAGTGTGTTTGTGTGTGGAGGGTGCCGAAATATTCAGGTTTTGACTGTAGCTTTTAGAAGTATTTTGAATCATTGCATGGACTTTTTTTTTTTTAAGGCACTTCTTGCAGTGATTTCAGTTTTGTTTTTTTTTTTTTCTTCTGAGGGAATTACTTGCAGAAAGATCAAATGCAAGTTTTCAGAAGACTGTTCAGCAGACATAGTTGCTTATTTTCAAAAGAAAGAACAGACACCAGCCAGTGGAAATATTAAAAGAGAGAATTTAAGACTGATTATACAAATGTCATCTTCGCAACCCATTTTAATTAGGAACTCATGATTCCGAAGGCAGAAAAGTTTATCCCATCCGAGATGACTGATATCCCTTTGCCCAATCTGTGAGGTGCAGTTGGTGCCCAGCTGTAAATGGAGAACTCTCCTTTTGGACTTGAATTAAACTGTGATTTGACCGGGACTAAACCATTTGGGGAGGGAATAAACCTGAAATATTCCTGCAGAATTTTCCGGACTCTCTGTAATACATCAACAATTGGTAAGGCTGATTTCTATAATAAGAAATATAGTAGTTTTACTATGTTAATAATTTGACTAAAATTGCAAATAAGAGACTTTGGGGAAGATTTAGTCTAAGGGCATTAGTGCAGATGTCTGCAGCTTTCTGTTTCACACAGCTTTCAGAAAAAAAGATTTAAAACCACAAAAAGGAGGTGCTGCAAATTGCATAGCTAAAAGGTGCCAGCAATTTTATGTCTTTGTGGATGAACATATTTAGTAATTCTGTTCAGTACATTTTCTAAAGAGAGCTTCTCTAGACAAGTTCCAATTTAAATATCCAGTTGTCTCCTGACCCAGTCATATTAACCTCCACCAGAATACCAATATTCTTGAGCAGCTATGTGATTGCAAAGCATGTGATTTCTTGTTAAGGTTCAGTTCTTGAAAGACTACTTCTGGGAATAGTGATGTCTTTCTGCAGCTGTTGCTTGTCATTTTGAAAAGTTGTTGTGTTCATGACTTTAAATTTGGTGTTAGGCTGCCTATACTGTTGGTGGATGATTGCTGTATTGGATACAATTAGTTGAAAAGTTATAAATCTTTTGCTTTTATTTTGAAGTAAAACCTACGTGCTGCACAGACTAGTGAAACTTAGGAAGGGGAGGCCACTGTTGCTGGACTTCTCATTTTTAAGACTGAACATGTCTGGTACTTAAATTATTCTCATCTAACTAGGAGGGGATGGGGAGAAGAAGAGACATATTTCCTCCTACCCCACCCTCCCAAAAAACCCCAACCTCATAAGAGGAACTCAACTGGGATTCGGAGTTAAGTTGTTTGAGCACCTAAAACTCTCATTGATACTCAGGTCTGGAAAGTTCTTACTTTCTGTCATATTTAAGCAAGATGAAGGCAGCTGATTTTGTCCTTGCACCAGAACACCCATTCTGGGTGAACATCCAGTGAATTACCGTTGCTACTTTTTCTCCACAAATGATTTGTCCTGTCATTAGGATGTATGCTGGAAAAAAAGCCACAAAGTCTCTCAAATGCTGTATTCTTTTAATGCAGAATTGCATATTGTGTTTGCTTGCTCAAATGTAATTTTGTTTGTTTGTTTGTTTCTTTGGCCTTTTTGTTTGTTTTTAGAGAAAATCAAGATAATTTTTAGAAAAAATCAAGATAACCAGTGGAGGTCAGAAGAGAAAAAAAATATTTATGTGGAACTATTAAGATCAGAATCATGGAAGTGTGGGAAGCTCACAGGAAATTGTTGTTATCAAGCTGTGGAAACACTTATTCCTTCAGTAGTAGGCGGCAGTTATTTTATCTTCCTGTCTTGCAGTACAGGAAGATACCAATAAAGATTTTATCAAGAGCCACATGCCAAGTAAAGGGATTTTGATAAACCACCACTGGGAAGGAGGAGTTTTCTAAAAGCAGCATTACCAGTGCTGAGGAGATGGTGTGGTGTAAGGCAGTAGTAATGGGAAGCAGGTTCCTTGCTTCTGGCTGACAGAGGTGCTACCCACGTTCCTGTCTGTGACAGCTGGGTGTGTAAGTCACATCACCTGCTTTCATCAAGTCCATGGTAATGAGAGACTTTAGTGAGGTTGTCCTCATGTCTGAGTGGAGATTTTTGTGCTGGCCGTTGTTTGTGCTTTGCACAGGGGTCTCAAATGTGGACGCTGTGGTTTAGTCCCAACAAATGACAGCACAAATTATAAAAATCCTACTTCTACTTCAGACAGCCACAGACGAAAGAAGTGGTTTGGTGGTGATGGTGGTGTGTTTTCTGTTAGTTTTCTGTTCTTTTGCTTATTCTGCTTTAAAAAGTGCAGTTTTCAGGAATGGGCATTGAGATTGGGTAGCAGCAATGGTCTTTGTGGATACTTATCCATATTGAAATGGTGGAAGTTTCACTGCGTTTCAGGTTCTTGGGGGTTCACTTGGTTTTGGTGTTGTTCTTTTCAGAATGTTTTTCCAAAATAATAATAAATTATATTTTTCCAACTTGCAGCTTTTTTTTAGGGGTGGCTCTTTTTTTTCCAGTGTTAGAAATACAAGTGCAGGAAAGCATTTGTTGAGCTTTTCTTTTTAATTTTCTCATTTCTCCTCTTGTCTCTTCTTCATTACCCATTATTTATATTGAGAAAATGTGGTTGGTGTGTAAAAGACAGTGGCAAACATCTCTAAAATATTAATTACTTTCTTTAAAATTTTTTTCCCCTTTTAGTTTATTTTGTTATTATTATTTTTAAGAGAGCTGAGAGGCTTCCTCTTGGTTTTAAAAGTGGGAAGAGGATCACCCTGGAAAGTGGCAGCAACCTCGGCAGCAGCTGTTGGACCAGGGGAGTGCAATTCAATCTCTGCAGTTTTGTAGAACCAGAATCTACTTGAGGACCAAGTTTCAGGTCTTAAGGCTTGGAAATACATTGCAAGGTGATGATGGTTATCTTCTTTTTTCCTTGCATGTATATTAATATATGTTTGTGTCCTATCACCACCATTCTGATGAAGACTTTAGGTGTTGTTACTAAATTAATTTAATTTTTTTTTTTTAATTTGTTTTCATTTATTTATTTGGTTGTTTTTTTAAAAAATCCCTTCTCTGAATAAGGGAAGGGAAAGGATATTCTGAGTTTTTAATTAATTTTTTAAAAGCTTACTTATTTCTCCAAGTGCACAACTATACTGAAATCTGATGACTTTTGTGAACTTCAGGTTTGTTCTCTTTTCTCTTCAGCTCACCATACCTTCCCAGCACTGACAACTTATAACTTCTTTCTTTGCTCCAGTGTCACGTTTAAATCCATACACTTAAAAAATACCTTACAGAATTAATTCTTTCCTACCAAGAAGCTGCTTTCGTTGCTTGCTAGGAGACTATGTTGACAAGGAAGTATGTTCTTAAAATGGATTTTTAAAAACCATTGATTTATAGAAAATGTTTTAAACAGAGGCCACTTACAATAAGTACAGATTTTGAGGGCCAGATCCTACAAGCCCTGATTCCAGCACACCTAACTTACATGATTACTTTTAAGTAAAAGATTAGCTTTCAGACTTGAAGCCTAGCTGCAAACAGAGCATCTACATTTTGAAGCTTTGGCTTATCTCTGACATTTATTTTGTTGCTAGTTGAAGTTAACACCATTCCAAACACATCTCTGTCTCTGAAGATCCCCCTCTTTACAGATGTGTCTTTCTGCCTAGTTTGCAGTGTGTATGGGATCTGTGCATGGTTAGAGTTGGGGGGGATTTGGAGAGGGGGGGCGGTGGTGGTTAAGAAGGAAGTAAAATTTAAATTAAAGTGTAGTATGCTGATGAAGTTTACCTGATAAACATAATCTGACAAACCTAAGCAGTACATGCTGAGGCTTGATTTTTTAAAATGTTTTGATCTGCTTTTTTTTTTTTTTACAAAGCATGTTCACTTAAATATTGCATGAGGACCCAGCAAATGCATTTCATAAAAGCAGGGTGCTAGTACCTTGGGTTTTGTGTGCTGGTAACCATTTTAAAGGTCTGACCTGGAGTTGGTGAATGGATATGTGTCTCCTTGTCTGTGCTGGTTGAGTCTTTCAGTGCCTTTGATTTGTGTTCTCTCCTTCAGCAGAGGTAACAACAACACTGGCTTTGAAAGATCTCACGTGATCTGAGATGGAAATATCTGAACAGCTATAAATTAGCCCGACCTACAAAAATGAATCAAATAATGATGTGAGCTCTAAAAAGAAAAGTAAGAATTGAGCAAGTGGTCAGTAGTAGCCTTCTAAATAGTTTTAAATTCCATTCATAAATAGATTTCAGAATATTCAGTCATTTTCAGAACATTTGACACGCAATGGTTCCATTTTTCAGAATGATGATGAAGGATTGTGGTTGTCTGGAATCTCTTTGCCTTGCACAACAATTACTTATAGAGTCATAGAATGGTTTAGGTTGGAACAACAGCAATATCAGAAAAAGCTAATGAAGTTGTTATCCCTGACTTACTTGATTTCTGGGCCTTTCACTTTTGGAAGAAAAAAAAAACAAACTTGCTAGTGATTCACAGGCCATTTCACAGGCAGAGTCCCATTTTGGCACCTGTTTTATTTGATGTGTTTCTATCTGTGTGCAGAGGGGCTCTGGCATTTTCAGTGTGTGTCATGCCCAGTGCTGTCTGACCCATCCGGTACAATTCAGTGCCTTTTATTGGTAGAGACCTCAGATCAGGGCATGGCTGTGAGCAAGGCAGCTGAAGATGTGTTTAGGTAAGACTGTGTGGCTGGGACATTCAAGGAGATGCATGGGCATTGCTACTGGGGGACATGGGCCTCTTTGGCAGTGCTAGTCTATTACTGGCAACTTGGGCCCCCTAAATTAGGACTGTTTTCATAAGGTAGTAGAGCTGCCACATTATCTTTCATGTATGTAGAGTCTTGCAGGTATCATGGCATCATATCTTCTGTCTTCAGTTACTTCTGAGGAACACCCTAGAAAAATCTCTTGGCCACAGTGCTCTCACATTTCTGTTATCACAGACTCATGGAATGATTTGAATTCCAGAAACACCTTTGCCAGGCTGCTTCCTCCAGATATCATCAAGACATCAGTGGTTCTCAGGAAACTGACGTGCACTTTAATTAGGTCCTCCAAATTGATAAAAATAGCTTCCATGTCCTGGGGGGTCAGCACCAGGTGCAGGCAGTTCATGTAGTTCTTCTCTAGGTCTTCAAGTGTTTTGTAGTATTTGGCCTCTGTCTCTTGAATCTCCAGCAAGCAGCAGTTTCTTTTGTCATCTTCTGTCATTCCCATTTTCTGCATGTATCTGATTATGGGCTGCTGAACATCCACTCTGATGATATCTTTGTAGATACCATCACTTTCATCTTCACAGGGGACACAGTCGTAAATGTCCTCCGTCAGGTCGTGCTCATCTGCCAGCTCCTCCAGGCTCTTGTACGCAACGTCATCATTTCCCATGGTCTCCTCTGGTGGGAAGGGCCTAATTCCTTTGGTTTGAGCAATACTGTGGAAGGAGAGTCTGGATACTGCAGAGATCACCTTCCCGAAATACTGCACATCAAAGAGGTCAAAGGGATCAATCAGATTGCTGTTCCTTAAGCCAAATTTGTCGTGGCACACTTTTAGGAAGGTCCTGATGTTCTTCAAGCAGAGAAACTGGGACATCTGTGGCCTGAAGTTGATGTCCTTGAGGTCGATGGAGCCGGGGGACAGGTTGTGGAGCAGCTGGCACAGCAGCACCCCATCCCGCAGCACATGCACCAGGTTGAAGACCACTGCCAAGGGCCAGACCACCTGGTGATTGGGGGACAAAACTTTGCAGTCGATCATCCAGTGCCCGCACTGCCTCCACTCCTCCGTGGCTGCTGGCCTTCCTCCTCCTCTTCTTCCTCCTCCTCCTTGCTCAGGAGCAGCAGGCGGCTGCTCTGCACTGTGGCTCCACCACACTATGGCCCCACTCCATCGCTGCCTGCCGCCTGGGGAAGCATCGCTCTGCGCCAATACTTGCAGGAGGAGGAGGAGGAGGAAGAAGAGGAGAAAAAGAGGATGAAGAGGGGTGGCATGGCTGCCTCTGCCCCCGCCACGGACCCACTGCCTTGGCGGTGGATGTGAGGAGGAAGTTTGGATGTGAGGATGAAGTTCTTCACCATGTAAGTGGTGAGGCCCTTGAACAAGTTGCCCGGGGGGATGGTTAGGGCCACTTCCATGGAGGTGTTTATGGCAAGGCTGGATGAGGCTCTGGCCAGCCTGATCTAGGGTAGAGTATCCCTGCCCATGGCAGGGGGGTTGAAAAGCGATGATCCTTTTGGTCTCTTCCAACCCTGACTGATTCTATGATTTTATTTGGGCTGGAAGGGACCTTAAAGATCATGTAGTTCCATGCCCCTGTCATGGGCATGGACACCTTCTACCATACCAGATTGCTCAAGGCCTCATTCAGCCTAGCTTGTAGCACTTCCAGGCTTGGAGCCTCCACAACTTAGAATCATAGAATCATAGAATGGTTTAGGTTGGAAGAGACCTCAAAGATTATCCATTTCCAACCCCTTGCCACAGGCAGGGACACCTCCCACTAGATGAGGTCACTCAGGGCGTCATCCAGCCTGGCCTTGAACACATCCAGGGAGGGAGCAGCCACAGCCTCCCTGGGCAACCTATTCCAGTGTCTCACCACCCTCACTGGAAAGAACTTCTTCCTAACATCTAGTTTAAATCTCTCCTCTGCCAGTTTGAACCCATTCCCCCGCGTCCTGTCATTACAAAACCTTGTGAATAGTCCCTCCCCAGCCTTCCTGTAGGCCCCCTTCAGATATTGGAAAGTTACTGTAAGATCTTGAAACTTTCTCTTCTCAAGGCTGAAAAGCCCCAACTCTCAGCCTGTCCTCATAGCAGAGGTGCTGCAGCCCTCTGAGCATCTTTGTGGCCCTCTCTGGACTCACTTCAACAGTTCCATGTCCTTCATGTGCTGGGGGCTCCAGAACTGCACTCAGTACTCCAGGTGGGGTCTGACAAGAGCAGAGTAAAGAGGGAGAATCATCTCCCTTGCCCTGCTGGCCACACTGCTCTTGCTGCAGCACAGGACACAGTTGCTGTCTGAGCTGCACTCACACTGCAGGCTCATGTTGAGCTTTCCATCACCCCAGACCCCCAGGCCCTTTTCCTCAGAGCTGCTCTCAGCCATTTGCCACCCAGCCTGGAGTTGTGCTTGGGATTGCACCAACCCAGGTGCAGGACCTTACACTTGGCTTCATTGAATTTCATGAGGTTGGCCTGGGCCCACCTCTCCAGCCTGTCCAGGTCCCTCTGGATGGATCCCTGCCCAGGTCCCTCTGGATGGATCCCTGCCCTCCAGCAAGTCAACTGTGCCACACAGCTTGGTGTCATCTGCAAACTTGCTGAGGGTGCACTCCATTCCTCTGTCCATGTCACTGACAAAGATGTTAAACAGCACTGGTCCCAGCACTGACCCCTGAGGGATGTCACTTGTCACTGGTCTCCAGCTGGACATTGTGCCCTTGATCACCACTCTCTGTGTGCACCACCCAGCCAATTCCTTATCCAGCGAGTTGTCCACCCATCAAGTCTGTGTTTTTCCAGTTTGGTGACCAGGATGTCACGTGGGACAGAGCAACCTGCCTCAGTGCCTCCCCATGTTCACAGCAAAGACTTTCTTCCTAATGGTTAATCTCTTCATCCCATTCGAAGCCATTTCCTCCTGTCCTGTCACTCCACGCCTTTGTAAAAAGTCAGTCTCCAGCTCTCCTGTAGCCCACTTCAAATACTGAAAGGCATCTCTAAGGTCTTCTTGGAGTCTTTTCTTCTCTTGGCTGAGCAACCCCAACTTTGATCCCTTAAGGTAGGTCTGGTACTAGTGGCACACCCATTCTTGGTGGTGGGGTGGGGCACTCCATGGCAAAATACCAATCTCAAATGCACATGGCATCCTTCTTACATTTATCCTGTCACAACTCAATATTCCTTGTCCCCTGCTCTACTTTATAAGGATCTTACCTGAATGCAAGCATTACCTGGTAGTGCTCATAAACTGGCAAAAATGCCTTGTCGAGTGATTATTGGTGCACACACTAGCAGGGCAAAACCTCAAACATTTGCTTCTGTGGATTTGGAGTGAGGGGTTCAGGAGGTGCCTGGACAACCTCCTCACAAACTAGAGCTGCTGTCCTTTCAATTTCCTTGTCATGTAAACCTCTTCTCACTGGGGACAGCCTCTCAACTATAATCAGAGGTCACTTTTAGTTTGACAAGCAGAAGATGTAAGAACTTCCCAGGATAGTGTGGGTTTTAGAAGTTCCAGAGAAGTGAGTCTCTAGGAGACAAGATGCAAAGAAAATACCAAATATTCTAATTCTGATAAAAGAAAAAAAAAGTCTTTACTGTAGCCTTGGCTTTTAGCACTTGGAAATGGTAAACAGAGAAGGTGCCCATAAAATGTGGACTCAATGTGTTACAAAGAGCTTCCCTGGCCCCATGGCAGCAGGTGACCATCTTCTCCTGATACTTCACCACAAGTGAGTAAAAAGGCACAAACAAACCTGTGTTTTCTCTTGCAAAAAGTACCAAGAATCCCAGTCTGTCTGACAAGAAGTATTTGGTGGAGGAGTAGTGCATGCATGACTCCAAAGCTTAACATGATTTAAAAAGCACTTGGACAGACATACCAGGAGCGTTCTGCCTTGAAACTGGATTGCATAAAGAATAAGATGAAGTGTGTGGGCACCACTGTTGTCATCACCACCAATTAAACTCCATCTCCCAAGACCTGATCTTTTTAGGGCTAGATTCTTGAAGAACTTTGTCATGTGGACATTTGTATGCACAGAGGTTAGCAGCAGTTGTGTAGTGCTAGCAATTACCAGTTTTTCCACTCCTTGAAAGATTATCAGCCTCTTCCTATCCTGTCCTTTGGAGTCCATGTGTGGCAGAAGGCTGTGTTGCCCCTGTAATAAGTGAAAAAGGATCCTGGAATAGCCTTTATCCTGGTTCTGGAATTGGGTTTCAGCTGCCGGAAACCTGCTTCTCATTGACTCTCAAAATCTTAGCCATTCCCCTGCAAAGAAGCCCTCCATTGTCAGTAAGTTTTGGTAGGCAAATGACCTAGAAGTCCACTTGCATCCTACAGAAAGCTTTCAAGCTTATCTAAATGCAGATCTACCCAGGCAGTCAAGAAATTGTTGTGGTCAGAGCAAGACAGGACAGCCCCATTAGGGAGGAGGAACAGGACTGATATCCTTCTGCTCCCTGTCCAGGAGGTGTTTCCAACGTCAGCTTCAGAAATCCATCAAGGCATTTTCCCTAAGGCATGTCTGTAGAGAATGAAATGGGATGCCTGTTGCCATCCCTTGGCTTTCTGAATTCAGTGAGATACCTCCCTCCCAGGTCATTCTGGTGCCAGGTAAAACTTCCCACCTGGAGTACTGCATCCAGTTTTGCAGCCCCTATTACAAGAGGGATATGGACATGCTGGAGCATGTCAGAGAAGGGCCAAGAGGATGATCAGAGGGCTGGAGCACCTCTCCTATGAGGACAGACTGAAAGAGTCGGGGCTGTTCAGTTTGGAGAAGAGGAGGCTCCCAGGTGACCTTATTGTGGCCTTCCAGTATCTGAAGGGGGCCTACAGAAAAGCTGGGGAGGGACTTTTTAGGCTATCAGGTAGTGAGAGGACTAGGGGGAATGGAGCAAAGCTGGAGGTGGGGAGATTCAGACTGGATGTGAGGAGGAAGTTCTTCACCATGAGAGTGGTGAGACCCTGGAATGGGTTGCCCAGGGAGGTGGTTGGGGCCACATCCCTGGGGGTGTTTAAGGCAAGGCTGGATGAGGCTGTGGCCAGCCTAATCTAGGGTAGGGTGTCCCTGCCTGTGACAGGAGAGTTGGAAGTAGATGATCCTTGTGGTCCCTTCCAACCCTGACTGATTCTATGATTCTATGATTCCTCATTTTCTAAAAGCATTTCAAAAGGCTTTCAGGTCCAGAAAAGTGACAAGTGCTCAGGATTGTCAAGGTTGGAGTCACTGCTGCTAAACCCTTGAGGACAGCTTGGATGAGTGCCTTAGGAAGAACCAGAGGGAATATGCAAAGCCAGGACAGCATCAGACCATCTGAAAACAAAATTGATAATTGCTCAGGGATGCCTTCCCTGCCTCATCAGCCTTATGCCCATGGTGTGCACTTGGGATGTGCTGAGGTGGAACTGGGTCCATACGAATGATAAGGTGATTGGTGTTCACAGAGAGCTGGGTGTGACAACCTCCCCTCCCCACCCCGGGTTGTCTGCATCAGCTGTGGGCACAGGAGAGTAGAAGGCTGGTTTGCTTTTCACTCCAGAAAGAACTTTGTGGTTATCTTACCATAGCACAAACAGATCATAAATATTTCAGACCGATATTTCTCTTAGTGTTTAAAAAAAAAGAAACACCAAAACCCCCAAAACAAAGCCAACCAACCAAAAAACAAAAACAGAAGAAAGAATCCCTGTACAGCTAATTATGAAAGTGTTGGAGATCCTCTTTAAATAAACTCGAAGGCTAGCCTGTTACTTTTTTCCGTAGTCAGTTCTCCTAGCTGTTCCTGGAAAGCCTGCCAGAATTAAATGAGCCTGGTGATAAACTCTGCAGGGATAGTCTGAGGTGTGAGCCTGGCTGTTATGGCAGGAGATGGACTGATTGCTGGTTGGGACAGAAGTGAGACCAGCTCATGACTTGCTTGTGATGACAATGCCAAGGATTGAGCCCTGCTCATGTGCTGGTCTGTGTTTGTCTGTCTGGGCCACTGCTCAGTACCTTGACCTCTTGCAGCGTATTGGCATCACTGCACTCAGAGCAAACAAGGAAATATTTTTTTTTTTAAGGATAAACAAACCCATGCATATATGGTACAGTGCTGGCTGGCACCATGGGTGTCAGCCACAGCTAGGTCCTGCATAGGTTTTTGCTTGTGAAGTTACATCACTGCCTTTGACTGTTCCTGTTTGCACAAAGGCACCAGCCAAGTGGGAGGAGGGAGAGGAGGAGAAAAAGTGGGTAGGCTGCAAACGAGTCTCATCTTTCACCCAGGCAGCTCTCTATATGTTACTCTGGAGGTGAGACAAGCTTTGGTTGTGGCATGTGAAGTGATTGCCCCATGCTGCATGTTGATCCAATGGACCCAGCAGGTAAATTAAATGGTAAGTTGGGTGTGAGCTGTACCTACTAGCATATATGACATGGAAAGGCATAGCTTATGCTGCAGTGTTTCATGGACCACGTGGAGATTTCTGCCACAAGGCTATCATCTAGGAAGCCTGCAGAAGTTAAGGATACAGTCAGGAATGCAGGATACCTTGGCCCCAGGAGAATTAAATTGCTGATGTGATGATGCCTTGCTCACTAGGGAAGATCTGGCTGCTGGTGCTTCCCACAGTGTTCATGCTTTTTAAAGTTCAATTATCCATTTCTTACAGTTTAGAAGTGCTGGAAGCAAGGAGTGGGATTCACAGGTTGCTTTTATTTTTCAGTGTCTCTGTAACAAGTACTTTAGAGTTAGAATTAAACAAATTTAGACGATACAGATTTGGGAAGAGTAAACAAAGCATGCTTCACTAAGGAAGGCATTTCTGGCTTCTGTTATTATCAGCATGTCTCAAAAATCATACTTTACTAAAAGGATCTTCACCAAAAAAAAGTTGAAGGTCTTTGATTCCTTTCCAAGACTGTTTGGAGTTAGGAAAACAAAATAGGCTTGAGTAGAATTAGAGCTGGAAAAGTGACTTGAGAATGGCTGTAATGATTCATTTTAATTACTCCTAAAATTGATAATCCAACAGTTTCTTGAGTGCTGTTTTATTCTCATGTCCCTTTATTTGTAAACTGAGGAAAGGTATGTTTGTTTCCGGCCTGACAATGTTGCTGAAAGGCCATTTCAGGAAAAGAGTAAATAAAAACAGGCTACTTCATTTCTGAAAGGAGGACACGAGCTGGAGAAAATTACTTGTTAGGGCATGTATAACTTGCTCACTCTAGCTGCCCACAAGCAGGAGAAAAATTGGCATCAATCACATAAAGCATTTTAAATGTTCCAGTTAAAACTTGATATGATCTGTCAGCTGCAGAAAATGCTTGTGTTGGCTTTTGAAGGTGTCTGTCAGTGTTTGCTGGCTCTGCCTGTGCCTGCAAATGTTGAAGGGTAGCCTTCTCTCTCTGCTCGAGGGCGCTTGCAATAGAGATGGCAAAAAGGACCTCTGCTGTGAAGCAGCATGGCAAGCAGATGGCAAAGGCTTGTGGAAAGCACTTTATTCTCCAGAGAGGACTGAATAAAAGGTGTTGCATATGATGGAAACATTTGCATGCTGTTTCCCATGTTATTTGTTTGTTTTTTTTTTTTCCTTTATCAGAAAGCACTTTGAGTTAGCTTCCTCTTTTTCACAGAACGGTAGGGGCTGGAAGAGACCTCTGAGGATCTTCTAGTCCAACCCCCTTGCTAGAGCAGCATCACCTAGAGTAAATCACACAGGAACGCATCCAGGTGGATTCTAGGCTCTGGAGAAGGAGACTGCACAACCTCTCTTGGCAGCCTGGTCCAGTGCTCTGCATCTCTTGAAAGTGAAGATTTTTTTCGTTATGTTTACATGGAAACTCTTGTTGCATTTTCTGTTCACTGCCCCTTGCCCTGTTGCTGGGCACTGCTGAGAAGTGTCTGGCTCCATCCTCCTGACACTCACCCTTTAGGTATTGGTAAGCATTAATGAAATCCCCTCTCAGTCTGCTCTTTCCCAGGATAAACAGCCCTGGTCTCTCAGCCTTTCCTCAGAAAGTAGATGTTGCAGCCCCCTCAGCCTCTTAGTGGCTGGACTCACTCCAGTAGATCCCTTTCAGTAACCAGTGAAAATTTTGTTTGCTTTCCCAATTCTGTGCCATCTGCAAGGCAAACAGTTTGTTGCCCTTGCAGGGGTATAAATACAGACTGATTTCAGATGGTTTCCTTTTTTTTCCCCCTCCAATAGATTGTTTGCCTCTTGCCCTGAAGGCAGAAGTAATGCTCTACATTTTTTCAAAGTAGAAGATAATTATGGAATTGTATGACCTCTTGGAAACCAGAAGAATTATTTATGACAAACATATATTATCTCTAGGGAAGCTTCAAGTCAAACAGGTCAGTAAGCACAAAACATCAGAACTCTGCCACTTAGGTACTGAGTAATCCTGCTGGTATTAATGCACCTGATATTTTTCAGTTAATTGAATCGGGTACCTCTGAAGATGCCACGTTATTCTGGGGTCTTCTGTAGAACTGTGTGAGCTGAGAATTATATATATATATATATATATATATATATGCAACAAATATACTCGTTACTTTTGACTCTCCTTCTGCTATGGCAGAAATGAATGCAGTTTTAATCTTACCTAAAATCACATTTGAGAATTCTGAGTAGTTCTTTAAAACAGGAAGCTGAATAAATTCAGCAGCTTGCAAAAATGAGAATTTAGCTGCCCAATAATTGTCCCAATCCCTTGTCTTCTGTCTCCTAAATTGAGTGGAGCTTAGCTCAGAGGTTGGGAGAGATGTGTTATGCAATGCTAGTTTAGTGTGACAGATTTTGGCCAATACATACCAGCTGAAACTTGGCAGTCTAGGTGGACTGTCTATTTAAATTCTGTCTAGACACCTTTACCTTTTTTGTTAGTTACAAAACATGTTTGAGGGATTACTTCAAATAATCTGCTCTGATAACAGGAGCTGTTGTCTTACCAGCTTGAAATTTCAGTGGCTGATGTTTTATATTTGTAAATTGCAATGGGTATGCAGCTTCCTCCATAGCTCATTGCTGGGTGCCAGTTTAATAAGGTCAGATATACTGTTTACTTCTAGAGGTTTTAATAAGTCTTCCTGTAGCTACTTCTTTTGGGGAGTTGTAGAGAGCCAGAAGGTCTCCTCTCAGCCTCCTTTCCTCCAGGCTGAATAACTCCAGTTCTTTCATCCACTCCGTACAAGACCTATTCTCCAGAGACTTCACCCTTCGTTGCCCTTCTCTGGACTCGCTCCAGCACCTCAGTGTCTTGTACTAGGCTTAGTTTTGGGGCCCTTACTACTCAAGGCATGACCTCTCCAGTGTTCAGTACAGAGGAGCAACCACTTCTGTGGTCCTGCTGGTCACATTAGTATCCTAATGATTTTTTTATTTTGGTTTTGTTTTTTTTTTCCCAGTGTTTTGATATATGAGACTGTGAAGTGCTGACTGAAGGGCATAAAATCTTCTGTTATAAACGTTAGTGATTCAAGCATGTATTAAATAATGAATTTGCTAGCAGCACTAAGTTATGCTGTAGCACAGTAGTTGTTGTACGTAGGTCTGGCAAGCTTCTTCCAGATTGAGACCATAACCAATACCCATTCTCTGAATATCACAGTGTCCTTCTATGTCTTTTGAAAAGTACAAGTTTCACATTCTTGTTTGATAGAATTCTGTTGTGAATTATGTATATGTAATGTATTTTTAAGTTATTCTATAGCTGGCTGTGGTGGTTTAGCAGTTACCTGCCCCCCCACCCTTTGATATAACCCAGCCTAGGACTAATAGCGGCTGGAAGTTGATAAATGAAGCTATATATTTACAGCAATGCACAATATACAAGCAAACATTTACAAGGTATAACAGATATTTACAGATATATACAGTAAAAAGGTAGTACAGAAACACCACAGCCCTCCCAGAGATCAAAATCCCTAAGAGAGGTGTCTAACCACCCCTACCACCTTTCTCCCCTTTCCCAATCTTATCTCACCATCTGTTGATGCAGCAGATAGGTGAAAGTACATTGGCCGGAGGGTTAGCAGTAGGGAATGAAGTTAGTAGAATTATTAAGAATCAGCTACAAAAGGCAGGGACAAAGGAGCCATGCAAGAAGCAGCCACAGCCCAGAGAGGTCTGAAAGAGTCTCCTTTATCTATATTTGAGTTACAACTCTTAAAACAATTTTTTTTTCTTCTCAGTAGAGCTCTGAGGGAAGTAGCATCATCTGTTTTCCTCTCTCAGCCTATAGTCTAATTTTCTCACTCAAATTCTCCAAGTAGTTCAAACCAGCACACTGGCTTTAAACCCATTACTGATATGCAGCCAAAACTCAGTGCTGGAAATAGTTTGTCTGTAGTCTCAAGATATAAAGCATCTAGAATATTTAGTTTTTTCCCTTAGAATTTCTTCCTTAATATAACAATTAGACAACCCCTGTTATCAGCCATTTTCTCCGCCAATGCAGTGAGGAGAAAAAAAACATTAAAAGGCTCAAGAGAAGAAATAAGGTTGTTGGAATCAAGATTTCCAAACCTTAAACTGATTTTGGAAATGTTTAGTTGCTGTCATTACTTTACTAAAGACTTTATTTTGCTGCAGGCTTTATTTAGAACCACTTAAGGCTTGGCTTGCAAGCAAATACTTTGTGTAAGGAGTCCTCCCCTACCCACTACATTGTCACTGCAAACTCCTCTTCAGCAGTGCTCTCACTGCATTTTTAGTCCAAACTGCTGGTTTCGTTGGTTGATGTGAGCAGCAAGTTGTCAGTTTCTCCAAGTTAATTTGCAGATTAATAGAAGACCAGATTGGAAGTGACCTCAAGGATCATTTAATCCAACCTTTCAGGGTAAGAATATTGTTTAAATGAGATGGCCCAGCACCCTGTCAAGGTGAGCTTTGAAACTCTCTAATGTAAGGGAATCCACCACCTCCCTTAAGAGTTTATTCCAATGTTTAATAGGTCGATTAGTGGGGTAAAAAAAATTCAGGCATCTAATCTGAAACTCCCCTGCAACAACTTGTCCCCATTACCCTTTGTCTTTACTGTTAGTCTCCCTTCTCATGCTGGCTGCCTTTTATGTACTTGTACATGGTTATGAGGTCTCTACGGTTCTCTCAGCCTTGCTTTATATGACAGGTACTGGTCCCTTGGTCTGTGGCGCTTCTCTGGGCCCTTTCCATCCTGTCCATATCGTTCTTATAAAGTAGTAACCAAAACTATGCACAGAACTCAGGGTGCAGCCTGACCAGAGCTGAGTAGAGTGGGATAATGACATCTTTATCCCTGCTTGCGTTACCCTGATTAATGCAACTCAGCATCCTATTGTTTTTTGGGTTTTTTTGCCACTGGAGCACACTGTTCACTCATGTGGAGCCTTCCCGTGCTTTGGGAAGGGATGAACAGGCTTTGTATGTGTAGGAGAGTGTTCTTCAAGAATTCCCAGCGCTCGCTGGCTCCTGTATTCTCCATGGAGGCTTCCCATGGGATCCCTTAAAGTTGAGCCCTGAGCTTAAATTTGTTGTTTTAAAGGCTAAAACCTTTGTCTTGGATCTAACTTTTGATGTGCTCATCTGTACCCCAGACTCTACAATATTATGATTGCTGAAGCCAAACCTGTCAGCAACCAAAATACTGCAGAGCCTGTTTTCCTGAGTGTAACAGTGCCCCATTTCTACTACTGCAGGCAGTAGTCAGATGGACGCACCAGGCTAGGAAGTTTTCTCAATACATACTTAACCCTGACCCCAGGAAGGCAATATAATTTTCTAAGGAGTGGAAAATTGGGAGCTGGGTGGAAGAAACCCAAAGTCTTGACTGAAGGAGTGGCTTGAATATAAATTTGCACTGGTTGTGTGTCAGATAATCAACACGAGAGGGAATGTTGAAACCCTGAATTTTGTAACCAACCCAAAAAGGCAAAGCTGGAGGAAACTGGATGTGGTTTGGTCCCTGTGCATTCGTGTGTGGATTTTTTCTGTACATGGCACAGTGCTACCACCAGTCTGTGCAGGGGCCGGGTTTAGGAGTGTATCTGAAGTGTGCTAACACAGCTGTAGGTTTCTTCATAATGGCTTTTCCTAATGGAGCAGAACCAGAAGTTGTTTGCTCTTTTCTAAACAGGAAAGCTCAAAAGTGAATGATACCATAGTGTGCTTTTAGTTTGGTCCCCAGGTTTGTGGGGACAAGTTATGATAGATGGCATTTATGAGCATGTATAATTGTGCATGTATGAGATTTGCAGAGATTTAAAGTACTACTGATGTTGAAATGGTGTTTTCTGGAGCCCTTTTAGTGCCTTTATGTCTCTCTGAAGTGCCTTCTGTGGGTTTAAAAAAATGTAGTAAGAAAACATTTTTGCAGACATGGACGCTCTAAATATTTGTTCATTAAAGGCTTTCGGAATCTCTCTGCAGAACACTTATTGGTGGCCTTAAGACAGCTGGCTGATCACATTGAGCAGGCGCTGCTCCAGATGTTAAGTGCTTACAGGATGGGATCTCATGGGGTGGATATGAATCTTGTGTAACTGCAAATGGAAGCAGTGAGTTTTCTAAATCCATTGAGACACAACCCTGTGATAAAAGCATTTGAAAACTTCCATTTTAATATTAAATGAGGGTAGCGTGCCCTGAAACAGAATGGCAGCTATGCAAGGTTTCCTTCTCAGTAAAAAAAACCAACCAAACAAACAAACAGCTGAGCAAACTTGAACAAACTATTTTATATGATTCTTTTTCTCTCTCTCTTTTTTTTTCATATCCACTCTATTCTCAGGATGTTTATACTTAATCGTCCTCCAAAGATAATACAAGCCCAGAGTTTCTGTAGGCTAACTCTTAATTTCTGAACCCTTTCTGAAGAAAGAAGGAAGAACAGAAGTACTCCAGGGGACTTTCTCCTGAAAGGAGGTTAAACACTACTAGAAGTAGCAAAACGCTTGAGTTCTGTGTATTGCACCAGCTTTGTAAAGCATGGTTCTAGGTAGGGGGGGTGCTTAAGCTGGAGGAGGATGGGTCCTTGTCCTTCTGACCCTGAGCTCTAATCCTTCAAATTCTTCTCAAACAGGAAAGGATTTCTCTGAGAAGTTTCCTTTAAATAAAGGATTAAAAAATATTAAATTGCCTTGGGATGAAAGAGGCATAAACAAAAAAGGATTTCACTACTTCAGTGCCACCTCATGTACCAGAGCTATTTATAGATTTTAGCTTATAAAACAGAAAACAAAGGCAGATTCTTCCAATTTTTGATATACTGCAAGATCAGCATCTTTCAGTATGAATTCTTGGGAGAAGTATAACAAGCTGTCAGCACTGGATAAAAATTATATTCTTGTTCAAAAGATCTATGTGAGTGGTACAACACAGAATAGTTAAGACATCCTGGAAAGAGAGTCAAGAAATGAATCAGTAAGCATGGAGAAAGAATACTCAAAATGTCAAAGATTGGACATCTGTTTTGAGATACGGGTTTCTTTCTTGTCTTTGGTTTGAGCCATGCTACCTTATCGATTGCTTTTGGGATTGTAGTAATTAAAACTATCTGACTATTCAGAAATGAGAAAACAAATACATGCCATGAAATAAATTGTGTAGCATCTCTGTCTTTTTTATGACCTTCATTTGTTTAAAGATAATATCGTAATATATTAATCTTTTTTGCCTTCTATTCCCAGTCTTCTTTCTTTCCACTTTTTAAGCTGATGTACCTTTATGTGAAAGTCCCTCTATTCTGCCCTGGTGAGGCTGCATCTGGAGTACTGTGTCCAGTTCTGGCACTCCCAGTTCAAGAATTACTTGGGAGAGTCCAGTACAGAGCCACAAAGATGATTAAGGGAATGGAACATCTCTCTTATGAGAAGAGCCTGAGGCAGCTGGGGCTCTATAGCTTGTAGAAAAGGAAACTGAGAGGTGACCTCATCAATATTTATGAATATGTAAAGGGTGAGTGCCAGAAGGCTGGAGCCAGGCTCTGCTCGGTGATGAACGATGACAGGACAAGGGACAGTGGGTGGAAGCTGAGGCATAGGAAGTTTCATGTAAACATGAGGGGGATTTTTTTCCCCGTGAGGGTGGCAGAACACTGAAACAGGCTGCCCAGGGGAGTTGTGGAGTCTCCCTCTCTGGAGATATTCAAAACCTGCCTGGACGTGTTCCTGTGTGATCTGGAATAGGTGATCCTGCTCTGGTAAGGGGGTTGGACTGGATGAGCTTTTGAGGTCCCTTCCAGCCCCTGACATTCTTTGATTCTGTGAATCTCTATTGATTATTTAGTAGAATTATAGAATCACTAAGGTTGGAAAAGACCTTTAAGATTGTGGAGTCCAACCGTAACCCAACTACCATCACCACTAAGCTATATCATGACACATTGTATCTACATGCTTCTTGAACACCTCCAGGGATGGCAGTGCCACCACCTACCTGGACAGCCTATTCCAGTGCCTCACCACTCCATCAGTAAAGAAATTCTTCCTAATACCAAGTCTAAACCTGCCCTGGCACAACTTAAACCCATTTCCTTTCATCCTATCACTAGTTACTTGGGAGAAGAGACCAACACTGGCCTCACTCCAACATATTCTGTTAATTTTTTGCTGTAGGTGAAGTCCAAATTTCTAGACTTTATACCAACAGTCTTAAGGAGGCAACAGGAGAGTTGTTGTTTTGCCTCTGATCTATTTCTAAATAATTTTTGTAGGGAGGTATGTCTGTAATTTATACCATTAAGAGGTATTGCCCTTCTAAAGTGGCAGAATTCATAGCAGCAGTGGCAGAGGCAGGATGTTGCATCAGCCAATATTTTAGGCACCCTCAAATGAAAATTGTTTCAAATTGTTTGAAAGTCAGAGCTACTTGCATTGTCTGCAGACCTGAAAGACAGAGAAAGTTCTGAGAAGACACATGTTTTATTTATTTTTAGTAGGGAAGAGTGTAAAAGGAAGGAGGAAGGAAAGCGTGAATGAACAATTGTACACCAGCAAACTAACTCAAATTTCCAGATAAATTCTGGACTAAAAATGCCAAGCACATGAAAATGCTTCAAAGATTAAAATGAGATGAATTATTATCAACAAGTTGCGTTGAGCCAGTATTATTTCTGTCTTTGATAGGATAACATGTCTTTTAGACAGAGGAAGCAGTAAATTTAATCTGTCTTGGCATCCTTTGATACTGTTGTTTCTGACATGGTTGTACAGTAAATAAGCCAGAGAAATGTGTCCAGGGCAATAACTATCTGTGTGAAAGATTTAGAAGCCTGGTCTCAAACAAGCTTGCCATAGAGAACACTGTCAAGAAAGCAGAATACATACTGGGGGAGGGTCTTGCAAGGATCTGGTTGTGTTCTGTACTAAGCTGTGTTTTGCCTAGGTGATGGAGGACATGGCATTGAGATGTTGGAGTTCTGAGATGCCATGTAACTGTAAGTAAACAATGTGTGCTGGAGGCCAGGGTAAATACTGAAAATAACCTTGGTCAGCTCTGGGGGCAGGAAAAGAGAGAAAAACATTTCAACAGGAAGATATGAAAAATCCATAGCTGGTAGGAGCAAGCCAATAGCAAAGCAAAATACAAATTTGTGAGTGTGACTCTAAAGCAGACAAATTAAAGCTTCTGTACCACCTCTTTCTGTGCATTTTCCCCTACGATATGTATGGATAGAGTGTTTTCTTCTGTCCTTCATGACCTCTGGATCTGACTGTGCCTTGGACAGCCTCATTCTCTCCTTCACACTTCAGAGATTTTTTGCTTCTCATTTATTTCCTGTGGTATATTACCTTCTTGATTTCAGATTAATTAGGACACACAACTTTGTCAAGCCCGTCTCTTTGTAAGTTCCCTAATTACATTTATTTATTTATGTGTCTATTTTTTAATTTATTTAGGGTGTTGCCAATGGTTTACCTTTTCTGAAGAAATGTACTACCTTTCTGTCAGTGAAATGTATTCAGTTCCTTGAAATTGATGTCTTCTCTCTTGATGTCCACTGTTATTCTTCCTCTTCTCCTCCTCTGTTTCATGTAGAAGTTCCAAACTAGCATGTAGTGATTCAGCTGCTTGATCTGCCAATGTGTGCACAGCTGATTCTCCTAGAGGTGCTGCTAACCTTTTGGGGGACTTGTCTCAATCCTTTTTTCACCTTCTCTGTCAAACTGCCCTCCCATTAAAATCAAAGCAAGAAGAATTTGCTTTTCTTTCCCAACCCTAGGAGACAGATTTTTGATGGGACAGGGTGCTGGGTAACCTCACCTACACCTACTTACTTCCAGTATATCTTCTACTAACACTCTGCCAGGGGAGTGCTCCCATGGCTCAAAGTAACAGCATGTCTCTTCCTTCACCCCAGATGTCTTCCTGAATCATAGAATCATTTTGTCTGGAAAAGACCTTTGAGATCATCAAGTCCAATCATTACCTAACTCTACCAAGGCTGGTGCTAAGTCATGTCCCTCAGCACCACACCTCTGCATCTAAGGAACACCTTCAGGGATAGCAATTCAGGCACCTTCCTGGAGAGCACGTTCCAGTGTTTGAGCACCATTTCAGGGAAGAAGTTTCTTCTAATATCCAAACTAAACCTTTCCAGTGCAACTTAAGGCTATATCCTCTCATCCTGTCAGCTTGTTACTGTGGAGAAGAGACTGCAGCCACCTCTGTTCAACCTCCTTTCAAGGGAAGTGAGAAGGTCTTCCTCCCTTCAGCTTCCTTTTCTCTAGATTAAACAACCCCAGTTCCCTCAGCCATTCCTCACTAGATCTGTTCTCCAGTTGTTTCAATGTCCTCTAGATACGCTCCAACACCTCAATGTCTTTTATGACCAGGTGACCTGCCTGGTGGACATGGGTAAGGCTGTGGATGTTGTCTACCTGGACTTCAGCAAGGCCTTTGACACTGTCTACCATAGCAAACTCCTGGCCAAGCTGGCAGCCCATGGCTTGGACAGGGGCACTCTGTGCTGGGTTAGGAACTGGCTGGATGGCTGGGCCCAGAGAGTGGTGGTGAATGGTGCACATCCAGTTGGCAGCCAGTCATGGTGGTGTGCCCCAGGGATCAGTGCTTGGCCCAATCCTGCTTAATATCTTTATTGATGACCTGGACAATGAGATTGAGTCCAGCATCAGTAAGTTAGCAGATGACACCAAATTGGGAGCATGTGTTCATCTGCTAGAGGGTAGGAGGGCTCTGCAGAGGGACCTGGACAGGCTGGACAGATGGACACAGTCCAATGGCAGGAGTTTTAACAAGCCCAAGTGCCAGGTTCTGCACTTTGGCTGAAACAACCCCAGCGGGGGACAGAGGCTGGGGACAGAGTTGCTGGAGAGCAGCCAGGCAGAGAGGGACCCTGGGGGTACTGTTTGACAGCTGACTGAACACGAGCCAGCAGTGTGCTCAGGCGGCCAAGAAGGCCAATGGCATCCTGGCCTGGATCAGGAATAGTGTAGCCAGCAGGACCAGGGAAGTCATTCTGACCCTGTACTTGGCACAGGTTAGGCCACACCTTGAGTATTGTGTCCAGTTCTGGGTCCCTCAATTTAAGGAAGATGTTGAGGTGCTTGAATGTGTTCAGAAAAGTGCATCAAGGCTGGTGAGGGGCCTGGAGCACAGCCCTGTGAAGAGCAGCTGAGGGAGCTGGGGGTGTCCAGCCTGGGGAAGAGGAGGCTCAGGGAGACCTTACTGCTCTCTACAGCTTTCTGAAAGGAGGTTGTAGCCAGGCGGGGGTTGGTTTCTTCTCCCAGGCACCCAGTGACAGAACAAGAGGACACAGCCCAAACTGCACTAGGGTAGGTTAAGCTTGGACGTTAGGAAGAAGTTCTTCGTAGAAAGAGTGATTGGAGTTGGAATGGGCTGCCCAGGGAGGCGGTGGAGTTGCCATCCCTGGAGGTGTTTAAGAGGAGACTGGATGAGGCACTTAGTGCCATGGTTTGGTTAATTAGAAGGGTTAGATAATAGGTTCAACTTGATGATCTCGAAGGTCTTTTCCAATCTGGTTAATTCTGTGAATCTGTGATTCTGTAACTTTTGACATTGAACAGCAAGTTCTTCAGCTACACACTCAGCCTGCACTAATTCCCCACCCAGTCCCAGTTATGCTGACTTGGATAGGTAGTCACTCTTAAGGTTTAGTACATTCTCAGGGTCTTCTCTTCAGTGTTGGAAGTGTTCTGTAGAAGGGCTGTCTGGTTTTGTTCCCTTGTCACCATTTCTACCATATTTTAAGGAATAATCATGACAGATCTCTTCCTCGCTATTAGTCAGATGTGGTTGGCAAGTCATCAGGAAAAGACATTTCCTTTGAACAGAGGAAATGCTTGTGGTGGAGTGCTCTTGAAATGCAGATTTGGAGGGAGGGGATGGGAGCGCAATCAAGAAAAATAAAAGTTGACAAGGACTGATGAAGATGCTTGATAGTAAGGGAGCATCCTGGTGTTGCTGGGCCAGAATGCCAGGCCAGCTGTGGGCTGCAGGCCATCAGCAGTTCTGAGTCAGCCATTACAGCTGCCTCCAGTTGGCTACAGATGTGTCCCACACCATCACTATCATACCCAGAGTAAAGCAGGAAGCTTGCTTAGAAGAAGGAAGTCTTTTGCTAGGGTGTTCTGCTTGAGCTACTCCTTTTCCTGCTCCTGAGGGCTGTCTTCCTGTTTGCTGTGACTGCTGGACTTTTGCTGGGCTGAGTATAACTTTATATGCTTTGTATTGACACTGGGATCAGGTTGGCTGTTTCATGAAGTTCATGATCTTAAAGGTCTTTTCCAGCCATAGCGATTCTCTGATTTTCATTTCAGCTTGTAGGTCTTCTTTTCCTGATTCCCCTTCTCTAAAACAGAGGGGTTGAGGTCATTGTGTGATAGAGCAACTGCTGGAGTTTAGCCCCATGTACGGGCTAAATGTCAACAGGTAACAGAGATCCTCTAGTGTAAAAGGAAACTAAGGGGCTGATACCTCGTGCCCACCAAAGGCCAGAATGGGATTGTTAGTCACAGGTAGATCCAGAGGCTGACCGCAGTGGGAAAGAGATAAGCTACTAGGTGCCAGAACAAATACATGTGACTACCTTACAAATAACTTCAGGCTAGATGCTGGGATTTGACTGGTAGTGAAGGGAGAAAATACTTCTGGAGCAGTTTCCTCTATTGTGGCAGAGATAAAAAGACACTAAAAGAAAAGTGTAATATCGATACAGAAATAGTCTCTTGAGCAGATTGTGGGAGACATGGTAAAATGGCCCAATAGTGCCAATAGAGTCCTGAGCTTCAGAGAAGATTTAAACCACACTGAAGTCTCATGCTCACTTTCATTTTCTTTTTTGGTGCTAAACATTCAGTGGAATTAAAAGCAGAGACTGGTTGAGTAGAACCACACACATGTACTTACTCTGATCCTTTCATGCTGTGAGTTTAACAGTAGATTTATGGGGAAAGAAAAAAGTGATTCTTTGATTGTAGTGATTATTTAAAGGTCTAACTGGTAACTCCAGGTTATGTTTAACTCATTCTCTGTCCCTTAGGAGTGACCACCCTTCTTAAAGTCAATGGTTGCCTAGTGACAAGCACTTAAGTTGTAATTTGGTTAGTCATATACAAATAAAATATTGTCTTATCCTGTAACGATGGTGACAAGCCTGGAGTTATGACTTCAGCAGAGTTTTGGAGGTTTTAATAAGACCTGTACATTGTTTGTGGCATTCCTGTGAGCCTCTTGGAAATCTCAGTTAATTCACATTAGGCACTTTGTGTTTAAGTTCATTAAGGAGGCACACTTGGGGTTTTGATTTGTTTGTTTTGGAGTTGTTGGGGTTTTTTTTCTTTTTTTAAAATCTTGTTATATCTGTTTTCAAAAATGTTTTTGCCAAAATAATTCTATGCAAATCCTTTCTGGGAGCTATTGATGGCTGAGCACCATCAATACAGTCACACTGTGCTACTTACTTCTTTCAATTCATCTGAGAATGAGGGAAAGCTCCTGGTGGGTGTGAACTTGCTGATTGTGAGTTGCCTCTAAGTACTTAAGACATTGCAAAGGCCAGGCAGAAGACCCCTGTTGTTCTTGTTTACTGAGCTTCAGCTGTGCTTCCACAAATTCATGTTATTGCAAAATAGACTCTTTACAAAGGGTGACCACATTTCTGAAAATCAAGGTGAGACTCAGAAGCATATCAGATCTAAGAAGATGCATTACCACTGTATCATCCTCAGTTTATGAGGAGCATGAACTTTAAAAATATTGTCAGATGTCAATAGTACAGAAGTTTCAAATCAAAACTACTAAGTTATCTTATTGAGCATTGTACTTGGCATTGCTATTTACTCTATTGCTGGCATGATTGATCACACTAACAAAATCAGGCTATCCAGACAGGCTGGATCAGATTGGGAATACATAGGCACATTCTAGCCTCCAATTCATGTGGGAGATGTAAGAAGTGTCCACTAGGAGCATCCACATTACTTATTTTGAATCATAGAATGGTTTAGGTTGGAAGGGACCTCAAAGATCATCCAGTTTCAACCCCCTGCCATAGGTAGGGACACCTCCCACTAGAACAGGTTGCTCAAAGCCTCATCCAACCTAGCCTTGAACACCTCCAGGGAGGGAGCATCCACAACCCATTACCCCTCATCCTGTCATTACAAGACCTTGTGACTTCCTCAGCTTTCCTGTAGGCCCCTTTCAGATATTGGAAGGCTTACTATAAGGTCTCTTTGAAGCCTTCTCTTCTCCAGACTGCAGAGCCCCAACTCTCTTAGCCTGTCCGCATAGCAGAGCTGCTCCAGGCCTCTGATCATCTTTGTGGCCCTCCTCTGGACTTGCTCCAACAGTTCCATATCCTTCTTGTGCTGGGTGCTCCAGAACTGCATACGGTACTCCAGGTGGGGTCTGATGAGAGCAGAAAAAAGGGGCAGAATCCCCTCCCTTGCCCTGCTGGCCACACTGCTCTTGCTGCAGCCCAGCACACAGTTGCTGTCTGGGCTGCACTCACACTGTCAGCTCATGTTGAGCTTTTTGTCAACCGAGATCCCCAGGTCCTTCTCCCCAGGGCTGCTCTCCAGCACTTTGTTAGGAAACAGCTGTTTTACTTATTCTATTTCCAGC
Source organism: Psilopogon haemacephalus (assembly GCA_013396835.1). Classification (NCBI taxonomy): domain Eukaryota; kingdom Metazoa; phylum Chordata; class Aves; order Piciformes; family Megalaimidae; genus Psilopogon; species Psilopogon haemacephalus. The sequence continues at coordinate 151,433 of VWZI01001958.1, forward strand.
TATGGAGGTGAAATTCAAAATTTCATTGTGCTGGAATCATTTCACACCTCGAGTGGAGGCTGAGTAACCCTTTTCTAAGGAGTGCTTCTGGGTAAAGTCATCCACCACTCTTATGACACACTTGTGGGTGATTTATTTTCTTGTTTATTTCACTTACCAGTTTCAGTATCTATATCACTGTACAGACAAAAATAAAACACATTGTAAACTAAATGAAGTAGTTTTTATATCGAACAGCAGGAGTTAGTGGATGGCATTTCAAGTGCTACACGACACTATTGTTATGCCGTCACTTTCCTTTATCTACAAGGCTGTACAACTGCCTTTTTTAAAAAATGGGTTTTATACAAAGAATTGGTAAATAGAGTTAAATCCAGCTGTCACAACAACCCCATGCAATGTTACGGGCTTGGGGAAAGCTGCCTGGTAGAAAAGGACCTGGGGCTGTTGATTAACAACTGGCTGAAGACAAGCCAGCAGTGCCCAGGTGCCTGGCAACATCCTGGCTTGTATCAGCAATAATGTGACCCCCAGCAGCAGCAAGGAAGTGATTGTCCACTGGTGTTCACAACTAGTGAGGCTACACCTTGAGTACTGCATTCAATTTTGGGGCCCCTCACTAAATGAAGGAAAGTGAGGTACTGTAGCATCTCCAGAAAAGGTCAATGAAGGTGGTGATGAGCCTTGTGAGGAGCAGCTGAGCGAGGTGGGATTATTTACTGTGGAGAAAAGGAGGCTTAGGGAAGACCTCATTGCTCTCTATAACTCCCTGAAAGAGGTTGGAGCCAGGTGGTTGTTGATCTCTTCCCCTTACTAGCATGTGATAGGATGAGAAGAAATTACCTCAAGTTGCACCAGGGGAGGTTTAAGTTGGACATTAGGAAAAATTTCTTCACTAAAAGGTTTGTCAAGCCAGCACAGGCTGCCTAGGGAAGTGGCTGAATCACCTTCCCTAGAGATACTTAAAAGCTGTGTAGATGTGGTGCTGAGTGGCATGGTTTAGCAGCAGACTTGGTAGGTTGGGTTAATGGTTGGACTCAAATCTTAATGGTCTTTTCCAGCCTAAATGACTCTATAAATTCTTGCTTGTGTTCTGTACTTCAAGTGCAGCAATGGGTATGACAGGCAGTGGGAGTCTGTTCCTTTCAAAGTATTGCTTATTTGGCTATTCTGTATCAATGAATAACTTCTCTAAACAGCACCTAGAAAACTTCCTGTGAAAATGAAAGGGCAGTGTGCTTTCTTACCAGACACAATGCTGCAGCATCTTGTAAGGAGTTACGTTCCACCCCTCACCTTGTGCGTGTTTCACATTTTTTTTCCTCTTTAATGGTGGAAAGGACTTCACATCATGAAGGACCATCAAATAAACATGAGCACTTAGGAGGATGATGTCATCTTTGTATTTTATGCATCCTTGGAGAGCCGAATGGAAATTTGAAGGAAGAACAGGGAAATGGGTGTTACATCTGTATGTGGCATTAGCTATTCTCTTTCCAGATGGCTGTCTTGCTTTTTATATCACTGCTAGGAAAGTGATAAAATATTAAGTTGAAACAGCTCAAGAACAAAACTTAGATATCGTCTTTAAAAATAACTCAGCTGGCTCAGTTGATCCTAGAGGTAATTGTCACTTGTGGTGCTGAGTGGTGCTCTGGCAGGAAGAGCATCTTCCATTTTTCAGGTATGGTGCAAGCAGGAGCTAGAGGCTGGCCAGCAAATGGACAGCACGAGCTGGAGAAGCACTGAAGTGAGAAGGGAAGCTTTTCAGGAGAGCTTCACAATTGAGGAAGAAATGAAGTACTGCTGGTGAGTGGTTTCGTGTAGGAAGACAGTGCAGGTAAAGGAACTTTGTGTTTTTAAATAGAAAGTAGTGTGAGGACCTTTTAAATCTGTTTCGTAAAAGTTTATTTTATTAGTATATAAACTTCAGGGTCGGGAGTATGTGAATGTGTAAGCATTGTTGCCTGTGGCTAAGCGTCCACGAGAGGGCGCTCGAAGTGTCTTTAAGACGCTCTCAGTGCCGCCTGACCAGTGGCGCAGCCTACCCTCGACCCCCAGCGCTTACTCTTACCTGCTCTTCGGCCGGAGCAAAGGCACAGGGGACTCACTGCTGTCAGTCTGTGCTAGTTCTTACTTACTTGGAATATTCTAGTAAGATTGATACAGAATCTGAGTGAACAGGGCACTGGTTGTGAAAGAATAATAATAAAGTCTCTATCATTCACTGGTTTGCTAAGAGGTATAAAAGGCAGTGCGTAAACTATTCATTCTTCTTGGCTCTCGGACACTGGATCTGTTTGCTGTTCCTTCTCTCAAACTCCTACACTAGCATTTTTGCAGATAACACATGAGCTTTGCTGGTTGTTTTCTCTCTGGGGAGAGAGAGGCTGGCTTTGGCCCCTTTTGGGATTTCTTTGGGGGTGGGGGAAGGACTGGATTGCTGTATTATTTCTAAACAGTATATAATTGTAAATATATGTAGTTATAGTGTCTATATATGCTTGTAAATTTGGCTTTGCTGTAAAATAGAGCTTTATCTTACTTACAAACTGTCTGGGCTGGTCTGGTGAATTGTAATTGGAATGGGGGGGGGGGGGGGAAAGCTCCCAACCCACCACACAGACCTGCTTGGGTAACTAGCAAAAAAATGCAGATGCTTGTCTGCCGATGCAGTTTGTTGTATATCAGTGACAATAAATACAGGAGGCAAACTCAGGGATGAAATTGGAAATAGAATGTGTGATTAAAAAGTAGGAATGTGTTTCGGATCCCTGAGGTGGATATGTAAAGCTGTGATTCCTACTGACTTAAACCCATCCCAACCAACAGAGCCACTATCTGGAACCTTCACCTAGAAACACACATGCTACATGGAAAAGAAGCCAGAGTTATAACATTGGTGAGCAGCCTGGAGAAGGGAAGACTGAGATAGGACATCTTACTAACATTTGTACGTACCTGAAGGGTGTGTGTCAGGAAGAAGGGACCAGTCTCTTTTCAGTGATGTCCTGTGATAGGATGAATAACAGTGGGTACAAACTGGAACACAAGAAATTCTACTTCACCCTCACAGTAAAGAAGTTTTTCCTCATGTTGATGGAGCAGGCTGCCCAGAGAGGTTGTGGAGTCCCCTTCTCTAGAAACTTTCAAGACCTGTCTGGATGCATTCCTGCGTGGCTTTCCTTAGCTGAATCCTGCTTTGGCAGGGGGGTAGGACTCCACCTCTGGAGGTCCCTTCCAACCTGTACCATTCTGTGATAATAATGGGTTTCAGAATGTCTTGGAGTTTTGAATGAACTGCAGTAAAAAGTAACTGGTCTGAAGAAAGAGTCACGGATACTAAAACATACAACAGCTAAAAAACCTGAAAGGCAGAAGTCTGAGAGTATGAAAACCTGTAAGACTGTAAAGAAAATGAGAAATTATGGAAAGCTCCTGAATGGGCAAAGTATAGAAATACACTTGTTTTCAAGTCAACAATATTAAACAAGAATGGTCTTTTTTTTTTTTTTTTCAGTGAAAAATACTGTTTATTACATCACAAGATGTTACAAACCCGAACTCATCTTTAGGCATGAAGTGGAACGATTTCAGAATTTGGCATGCATGTGTGTGTGGAAGAGAGAGAAAGGACAACACAGTTCACTTCAGAAGCAATATGTCTTTATTACTGCACACGAGAACTGGTCAGTGGCTGCTTAGCCTGGTGTTCAAAGAAAGCTAGGATCTGTAGGAGGTTTACCTGTATATGAAGTCACTCTCTGTTGGCCTGAACTTGGTGGCTGATGTACCAACAGCCAGTACGAAGGGACAGCAAATGCTGATGAGAAGAATGAGTGAAAAAAAAAATGACTTAAGGCAGGGGACTGTAACATATTGGTTTATTGATGTGGGGAGTGTGTGTGTGTATGTACAAACACATGCCGTATCATGCCCATGAGTGAAATTGTTACTATGTCTTCCTCTGACTTCTTCAGTCAAGCATTTAAATAAGCTTCCCAGGAGATAATGGAGTCATCATCCTGGGAGGTGTTAACAAAATGTGCAGATTTTAATGACCATGATGGTGTTGAGTTGATGATTTGACTTGATGATCTTGGAGATTTTTTCCAACTGAAACAGTTCTATAACTCTGTGCTTGTGCTGAGAGTAATGCAGGCTGCTGGAGGGTGAAGCACTAGGAAGTATCTTGTTTGACTCATGAAAGCTTCACTTGACATAAGTGAAGCTGACCTACTCATAACCAGAATCTGCATTTGGTGACATTGATCTTGCTGAGGCCATAAAGCCTTATTTTGTTGCTTAGGTGCTTCCCATAATATTCATTACTGTAGGTCATTCCACTGCCCTTTGGTCTGCTAGAAGCAGCCAACTACTGAAACATGATACTCTTGAGGATTATGCAAACAAAGGGAGTATTTGCATATGGAGAATAATATTGACATTTGTCTGTGGGTCACAGGGCTCCTTCAAATTACACTGAGCAAGTTTCTAATTCAGGTGCCCTTCTTTGCTTCTGTATGAGTTTGACTGATCCTTAAAAATACAAAGTACATCACAAGAGAGCTCAGGTGAGAAGTCTCTTGTCAAGGCTAACAGTAACAGCAACTGCAAATGACTGGAATGTGTTAAGTGTCATGGTTTAGCACCAGGCATGGTAGAGTTAGATAAAGGTTGGAGTGGGTGGTCTTAAAGGTTTTTTCTAACCAAAACAATTCTATGATTGCACAAAAGATCAAGTGCCCAGCAACCGAAGCTGCACTTGGATTTTCCTTTGGCTAGCTTGTTTTATCTAAAAACACTCCTGAAGAGTCAGTGTAGGGCAGTTATCTTCTTCTAGATGATAGCAGTCCTGTGACAAAATAGTTGTGTGGAAAGAAATGTATTTGAGGAAGCACCTTAGCAAGTGCCTTGATTGTTAAGTAAGAATAACTTTACTCTGTGCAAGAAAAGAAATACCAGCCAAATACCAATATGGGATTATTTTGAAGATTGCTCTATAATTCTGCTCTTTTTTCTTTATTTTTTTAAAAAGCAATATATTAAATATGTCTTTAAAGGAGGAGTGCAAAACCACTCATAGGAACTCAGGGGTTAGAAAGTATACTGGTATGCTTACTGACTGACTCCTTTTTAGTTTCAGCTGACAGAGGCAAAGCAGAGGCTGTGCTGACCTTTACAAAAGAGCAGATCCATGGAGAACAAAGTGGTTTTTTAAATGCTAGACAGAAAGCTATCCTACTTAACTGACTTGTGGTGGAGGATGCCAAAGTCATCTGTCATCCCAGTGAGTGAAATGCAACTTTGGGGCTGTTATTTCTCTACATCTAAAAGCATATATATGTAGAATATCTCCTTTACAGAAGGCCAACAGCATCCCGGCCTGTATCAACACTAGTGTGAACAGAAAGTCCAGGGAATTTGTCTCCCTATAGTTAGCACTGGTGAGGTCACACCTTGAGGATTGGCTTCAGTTCTTGGAGCCATCACTACAAGAGAGACACTGAGGTGCTGGAGAGTGTCTAGAGAAGGGCAATGAAGGTGGTGAAGAGTTTGGAGGACAGGTCTGGTGAGGACTATAGCAATTCGTTACATAAATGCAAATGATTATGCTGTATGGTAGGTCATAGAATCATAGAACTGTCGAGTTTGGAGGAGACCTTTGAGATTAAGTTCAACTGCTCACCTAGAACTCACAATCCCACCACTACTGCTAAACTACTAAACCATGTCCCTAAGCACCACATCCATGTGTCTTTTAAATACTTACAGGGATTGTGACTACACCACTTCCCTGAGCAGCTTGTTCTAATGCCTGGATAACCCTTTCTGTGGAGAGGAGAGGGAAAGTAGCGTAGCTCTTCCATTCTGACTTTGAAATCTAACTAAGCAGTCTGTTCTTCTGTGAAACTGAAGTTTAGAGCTATTTATAACTCCAGTTTAGCAAATTAAGTTAAAAGTGTTTTGGTACATATCACTCTTATGTCTGCAGAGCATCCCATATGCCACATATTGGGTAAGTGGGAGCTCTCTCTGCTTCACATGTGATTTTTCTGTTGCTGTCAGATTGGAGATGGGGTAGGTGGGAAGTGCTGTGCCTTCCCCTGAAGCAAGGCCCCACAAAGCTTGGTTTTCCTTACTGACCTCATGCTGCTCCTGGATACCAGCATCTGAGGAGATGCTGCAGGAGCCTGGGAACCACCAGCCAGCATCACAGCCAAAGAAAACAAATGAGGCAGAAATCAAAGAGAAGCCAGGCTGAGAATGCGGCAGATAAATATTCCAGATGGGTCTTGAAAGTCTTCAGAGAAAAAGACTCCACAACCTCTCTGGGGAGCCTGTTCCAGTGCTCCGTGACACTTAAGAGTAAAGAAGTTCTTCCCCGCATTGAGGTGACACTCCCTGTTCTGTGGTTTATACCCATTACCTCTTGTCCTAACAGATGGCTCAGCTGAGAAGAGTTTGTCCCCTCCCTCTTGACACCCAGCCCTCATATATTTATAAACATTTATTAAACTCCCTCTATGTCTTCTCTTCGCCACACCAAAAGCCTCAGGTCCCTCAGCCTCTCCTGACAGGACACATGCTCCAGCCCCTTAATCATCTTTGTAGCCCTGAAATGTTGATGTCTTGGTGGTTAGACAGAATAATAGAATGCACTGGGTTGGAAGGGACCCTCAAAGGTCATCTTATCCAACACCTCTGCAGCAAGTAGGCTCATCTCCAGCTAGATAGTTTGCTCATGGTCCCATCAAGTTTGACCTTGAATGTCTTCAGGAATGGTGACTCAATCAGGGTTTTGGGCAACCTGTTCCAGTATTTCACCAGGTAGTATTAACAGAACTTCTCCAAGTGATGGCAAGCACCAAGCCATTCCTTCAGAGCCTTTACCATGCACTACGCTGTTTAAAGTCTTCATATATAGCCAATGTAAAAGTTGTGTCATAATTTTTAGAGGATAGTCTGTAACAGTAGTATAATTTCCAACTCGTTTCTGCCACCACTTATGCAGTAGAACTAAAATCCAGTTTGTAGAACAGGGTAACAACGTGATTTTCTAAGACAAATGGGGGGCTTCTAGTTGCTACTGGGTATCACAAGTCTTTCTTTTGTGTATGCATGCTCCTTGGGATAGTTTGAGTTGTACTTAAATTAGGAGTTTCCAATACAGTGAAATAACATGGAACCCAAACCTGTAATCAGTGGCACAATATATTCCATGCTGCGTGTGAAATGTGTTGGGATCCCTCAGTGGTGCTGCACACAGTGCTGGGTAAACATCAGTTCACTGTTTATCAGCATGATGGATTCAGTTCATCATCATTTGCTTTACATGCTGGCAATCACACCAGAAGAAATGATTCCATGAAGTGAAAGCATAATTGCCTGTGCCAGTCCTGACCAAGGTTACTAAGCAGGTTTTTGATTCTTCTGAAAAATCTGGAGCATCATCTACTTAGTTGCCTGCTGAATTTACAGAACCAGACTTAATTAATGGAGGGAATCTTTGAGTTACACTTGGTCATGATGGACTCCAGTTCATACTGTGGCAAGGACTGGCAGCTAACACAAATATGATGTTAAACATAAAATCTTTAATCCAGATCAGGCAAAGAGCATCTATAAAAAAGGTTGGAAGGGACCTCAAAAATCATCAAATTCCAACCCCCTGCCATGCACAGGGACACCACCTACTAAACCAGGTTGATCAAGGTCCCATGCAACTTAGTTTGGGATGCTTTGAGTCTTGGAGCCTTCACAACTTGGTGACCAGTTCCAGTGCCTCACCATCCTCATGGGGAAGAATTTCTTCCTGATGTCCTATATTATTCTTCCTATTTCTGAGTTAGTGTGATTGATCTCCATTACATGATCTGCTGTAATTTATTTATTGATGTCTGGTGGTAGGACAGTGTAACTGCAGTGTATATTCTGAGGAAAGCAACATATATTGGGAGGAAACTCCTCATGGTACTACTGTGTGGGGCCTTACACCATAGCAACCAGTGTATTCTAGAATAAGATATGTTTCTTAACATAATCCTCTGGCAATATGGATTTGCAAAGAGCATATGTAGCCGAAGCTCTGTATTCCCTAAAGAAAATAAATATATGCTGTTGCAAATGGATTTCATAGTGATGCCTGGAGATGGTGTAAATTCAGTGCCTTTTAAGCAATTGGAATTTGGGAACTGGCTGTTGAGAGCCCATATGGTTGTCTTACCAGAAATAAATCGTCAGAGAAAGCATCATTACTACATAGAAACAGATTAATTATTGCAACGTATTTGCCTCGATTCAACTCCCGGGAAACATACCTACTAACAAAGAGTTGTGTTGCTCTACAGAGATGTAGGGTTATATGACATAAAAGAAACTAAGTCTTTGAAGTGAAATAATCTACGATCATCTTTCTGTGACAGTAATGACTAAATACCAAGCCATATCTGTATGTGTTATTCATGGACATGTATACACATACCCACATACAATCAGATTCTAAGTCACAGAACCACAAGGGTGAAAGGGAGCTAAAGAGAATATTTTTGTCTGTACACTGAAACAAGTGATCTCTTCAAAGTGTACCCTTCATCTACAGAAAATAAGTATCCCTTTTCTCTGAATAGGAGAAGTACCTTTTCTCCTTCTAGGAATTTCCATATCAATGCTACAAACTAATAATAATCATTGTAGTAGCAAACAAGACTTGAAGTACCTGCTGATGGTGTTGACACCCTCAGAAGCTTTCTGAAGTAATTGGGGTTTGACTGCATGGCATAAAAGTTAATGAAAAAGTGAAAACAGGGAATAACAGCAAGTACAACTCATCTGAAATTTTGAAATGAAAAATTAACATAAAACAAAAGAAAACAACTTCACCATCACTAACTTGGATATGTAAAGGGTAAGGAAAATAAGCTTTTATTGTAAAGGAGAAGGGGAATACAAGATGTTCTGGAATGTGTAACTCATGACTCAATAGATTTCTTTAATGTATTCAGGAATAAGAGAGGACTAATAGACAAAAGTTTAAAAGGTAACAAAAACCAAAGCTGAATGTTCACAGGATTACAGGATGTTAGGGGTTGGAAGGGACCTCCAGACATCATAGAGTCCAACCCCCATGCCAGAGCAGGACCATATAAGCTAGTGCAGATCACACAGGAGTGCGTCCAGACAGGGCTTGAAAGTCTCCAGAGAAGGAGACTCCACAGCCTCTCTGGGGAGCCTATTCCAGTGCTCCATTACCCTTAGAGTAAAGAAGTTCCTCCTCATGTTGAGGTGGAACATCATGTGGTGTAGTTTACATCCATTACCCCTTGTTCTTTGTTAGTCTTTAATTCTTTGATGTACATGTTAATAACTGTTCTTGAAAAGCATTGTTCTAAATAAACTTCCCCATAAACATCCCTTAGAAAACTGCAGTACATTATTTGGGAATGACTTTTAGGTCAGCCTTAAGCTAGAATGGCATCTTCACTGATTAATGTATCAAATTATGATGGATGGTAAAGAAGAGCACCATGAAGATGGTAAGAGAGCTGGAGCATCTCTCCTATGAAGCCAGGTGCAGAGAGTTGGAACTGTTCAACACAGAGAAGAGAAGGCTCTGTGCAGACGTTAGAGAACCCTTCCAGTACATGAAGGGGGCTACAGGAGAGGTGAAGAAGAACTTTTGACAAAGTCATGGAGTGACAGGGTGAGGGGTAATGGCATCAAAGTGGAAGAAGATCCATTGAAATTAGACATTAGAAAGAAATTTTTTCCCCATGGGGGTGGTGAGGCACAGGAACAGGGTGCCCAGAAAAGCTGTGGAGACTCCAAGCCTCCAAGTCAGGCTGGAAGAGGCCTTGAGCAACCTAGTCTAGTGGAAGGTGATTAGAACTCAATAATCCTTAAGGTCCCTTCCGATACAAACCATTCAATAATTCTACATATAAAATTCCTTCATCCCTTTGTTTGGAAAGACATCTCTTTGTTCTGGATGCTTATTGCAAAGTAAGAAAAAGATTCTAGTGAAGTAAAAATGGCTGAAGGGTCAACTGTATCCTTGACATTATGTTCTCATGTGAGATCTTGATTGTGGGGATGATGTTTGCAGGCTGAAGTTACTCTTGCAAGGCATTGAAAGTTAGCGGAATTGCTTTTCATGCAAAATTCAGCTCTGTTCTAATGAGAATGTGAATAATGACAGCATAATGTATATACATGCATTTTTTGTGTGTTATACATTATTTCAAGAAAACATTTGCCTAAGTGTTGTGACAAAGTACGTAGCAGGATGAGTTTGGCACATGTTGATTTAACTGAATTTTATATCTGTAGAATTAGAGAAAGTTAAAATAGCCTGTGGGATTTGCATCTGATAAGAGGGTTTTTTTTCCCTGTTTGTCCTTAAATAATGTGCAAGAGATTTGTTTGGTCTTTTCCCCTACTCTTAAAAAAAGTAGTTGAAAGGTGAAAGTTGAGACATGAAGGATAGTTTCATAGTATTTCAGAATGTTCACGACTCCGGATGTATTTTAAAAAAGGAAACTATAAAAGTCAATTTATATAAAAATAGATTTACATAGAAATGCAGAACACTGTGCACACAGCACTTGCAGTAATGATTTTGTCAAAACCTTCTACGATTTTCTGAGAGAGGATTTGTCTAATTGGTGAAAAATACTGTGAAGTCTGTGACTTTAAACTTACAGGTTTGGGTTATGAAAAGTAATAGATCACTTAAAGGTTTTCTATAGCAACAAGTCTACTTTAGCAGAGTTTTCACAAATTTTCACAATTCTTTTTTGCATTTTGATTACATCAGGTAGATCAGGAACAAGGGCTTCTTTCACTTTTCAGAGGAGCATGTCCACAACTGTGTGCTGTTGATTTGGCATAACTTAAAACACTTCTAAAACTTGCAAGAAGCCCTATTGACTTAAAAAAAAACAAAAAACAAAAAACAAACAAAAAAAAAAACCACCCAACCACCACCACCGAACAACAACAACAAAAAACCCAAACCAAAAACCCCAAACCAAAACAGAAAAAATCAGTCCAACCAAAAGAAAATTTGAAGTATGGAATTATATCTCCCAGATCAAATTTATGCTTTGCTGTCTTTTGCTTTCTGGTGCTTTTGTCCTGAAAGGCAACAGAAAAAGCAACACTAGATACTCTACAGTGTGGAGGACATGAATGTGTATATCTGTGCAACACACATAGACTCTGTCACCTTGGCTCATAAATCATGGCAGCAGCTGAAAAATGGAATGTGATTTCTTTATTTCTTTTGTCTTATGTGTCATGCATTAGGGAAGACCTTGAGTCACTGTCCCAGGAGATTGTGACAGCCCTTGTTACACAGAGAGATAAGAAGCAGTTGCAGAGCATAAGGCAGGCATTTGCTCAGCAGCACATAGAGAGCTTTACCTGAAATTATGCTTTATTCATGTGGGCTCACCTTTGGAAAATGGCACCCTGCTAACGAACTCCAGCAAAGCACTTGAGAGTCTTCAGCAGGAGTGGAAACTAATGTGGAGGCAAAGTGGGACTCTTTCAGAGGAGTGCCAGTTGGGGCAGGCATTCCCTAGGGAGGAGATGACAACTTCCATATGTGAAGGCAGCTCTGTTGCCTCTCAAACTGTGTTACCATCATCCCCTCCCATAACTGGAACCCTCTGCTGTAGAGTAGATGGGAAGGAGCGATGGGAAGGTCACTATTAGTACAGAAACCCAGGAATCACAGAATTATAAGGGTTGGAAGGGACCTTTGAAGACAATTTAGTCCACCCCCCCTTGTCAGAGCAAGTTCACCTAGAGCAGCTTGTCCAGATGGGTTTGAATTACTCCAGAAATGGAGACTCCACCATCTCTCTGGGCCCCATTCCAGTGCCGTAGACCCCTCAAAGCAAGTTCCATAAGTTCCAACTTATGTTTAGGTGGAACTTCCTATGTACAAGTTTGTGCCCATTACCTCTTGTCTTGTTGCTGGGCACCACTGACAAAAAGACTGGTCCCATTCTCATGACACCCACCTTTTAAGTATCTGTAATAATAAATAATCCCTTTAGGGTAGGGAAGAGATTGTTTCTCCAGATTTTTGTGCAACTACATGCCCAATTGCCTTCGTTTTCTGTGGTTTCTTTTTAATTTTTGTGTTTGTTTTTTTCTTTTTAACTTCCCCCCCCCCCAAATTTCTGTTTTTAGAGCCCATTATGTTTGTAAAGTCAAAATAACAAGTGCTAAATCAAATAGGTTTTGCTTGTTCTAGAATATATTTTAAATGATGAAAGGTTGATTGGGTTTTTTTCCCATGTGTTCCTTGCATAACTTGGCTCTTGCATTAGAAATCCTTGCAATTTCAGTGATTTTTGAGTTCCCAAAGCTAGAGAAAAACATATTTTCCTCTTCTCTTTGAGGGCACTGAACTCTTACCACATTGTTCAAAGCTGCAGATAAAGAAGATAATAATTGGCAGTGGAGTACTCATTTAAAGGTGTGTCCTAAAAACCTTCCAGCTCTCAGGAAAATCCATGCCTATGAGGAGACATTTTAAGATTTTAGGATGTTCATCTCAAGTATTGGACAGAAATGACCAGAATAGACTGTTGGCATCAGAGCATCACAAAATGTAAATATGAATTGTATAAAAAATAGCTTACTTGTGCTCCAGATATTTAGAAGGTGAAAAGGCCTTTGTGACTGTAGGAGATACTCTTGGGTGCTGCATGAGGCAGAAAGCAAACATGTCTCTCTCTCTGAGTCTCTCAAACCATATCAATTCCTAGCTTTTTCTAGACTTTTGCTCTGTAAACCTTTGGATTCCTGGGCTTTGGGGTAGGGCTGCTTGCCAGGAGCATGCCTTGTTTAGCACATTCTTCTCTCCACACAGTTGAAAATGAGTCTCTGTTCAGAGGTGTGTTGGCAGAAGAGGTCAGCTGGGCAAACCCAAGCTGTCTGTGCTAGTTTAAGACTTTTTGGAATATTTTAGTAACAGGAATTGGTTCTTTCCTGAAAGTTCAGTGCAGAATCTAATTGAATTAGATCATTGGTTGTAAAAGAATAATGATAAAGCCTATATCATTCATTGGTTTGCTAAGAGACAATATATAAACAGTTTCTTCTTTTTGGCTCTGGGGCACTGAGTATGTTCGCTGCTCCTTTGCTCCACTCTAATCTCCTCCATTAACCTTGACTGATTAGGTAACAGGTGAGCTTTGCTGGTTGTTTTCTGTCTGGGAGAGAGAGAGGCTGGCATTGGCCCCTTCTCGGCTTTCTTTGTCCCTGGAGGGGAAGATTGGATTTCTGTTTTATTTGTAAACTGTATATAACTCTAAATAGATGTAAATGTATTTTGTATATATGGTTGTAAATTTAGTTTTACTGTAAAATAGAGCTTTATCTTACCTCCAAGCTCTCTTAGCTGCTGTGGTAAATTTTAATTTTTGGGGGGGTGGTGGGAGGAGGGAAGGTTCCCAACCCACCAGTGTCTCATTCACAAGTTGCTGCTAGCATTTTGTTTTGGTTCTATAAAACAAGCTTCCACTGGCAGCACTATTTAGCAGCTGTTTCACTCAGCTGAGCTTCCAGTACATTTTTCAGGCTTGCAAGGTTGGAAGTGTGTACTTAACCTGCTGCATACAGCAGAAGAAGGCAAGAACCTATTTGTGTATTCATTTCTATAATGCTGTTTGCATATGACTTTAATTCATGCCAGATGGTATTTGTCTTAACATTCTCACACCAATTCTAGCTCTCTTGGCAGAAGGACACTTTCAACACTGGATATCCAGAGGTCACAGAGCACCGTGAGCAATGTAGCCATTCCAGGAACTGCAGCCATAGCCGAAAATACTTTTTATACTTCCCAGCAGCGAATGTACTGATTGTTCTGGGAGCCCTCCTGGGAAACAAACTGCTATGAGTGACTTGCAATTTAGCTCAAGTCTGCAGAAAAGCAGCTTTTTTACTCTTTTCTTTTGTGCCACAAAACTAACCTTTAACCAGAGGTGTTTCAGAGGTGCTCTCTTGTCTGGCATTCCCCCAACCTTGCTACAGGTGCAATTCTTCCTTGAATGTCTGCTAGAAGCAAGGAACAATCATAGAATCTTATAGTAGGTAGCAGTTGGAAGGGACCTCTGGAGGTCAGCTCATCCCCTTCACCCTGCTAATTCAAGTATGCCTAGATCAGGTTGCACAGAAACACATCCAGGTGGGTTTCAAAGTTCTCCAGAGACTCCATGACTGCTCTGGGCAGCCTGGTCAAGTGCTCCAGGACCCTCACAGGAAAAAAAAAAAAGAAAAAAAAAAAGTTTTTTCTTATGTTTAAGTGAAACTTCCTGTGTTCTAGTTTGTGCACAATGCCCCTTCTCCTATCATCAGCCACCATTGGAAAGAGCCCGGCCCCATCCTCTTCAACTCCACACTTAAATATTGATCAGCATTGAGAGGATCCCCTCTCAGTCTGCTCTTCTGCAGGCTAAACAGCCTCTCCTTGTAAAAGATGCTCCCATCCCCTCAGCATCCCATCTGTTGGACTCCTTCCAGTAGTTCCCCATCCCTCTGGAGCTGGGGAGCCTAGAACTGGACACAAAATCCAGCTGTGACTCCAGCAGGGCAGAGCAGATGGGGAGGACATCTTCCCTTAACCTCCTGGGCAGACTCTTAATGCACCCAGAATGCCATTGTCCTTCTTGGCCACTTGAGGACATTGCTGCATGTGCCCCTAAAACCTGTCACTTTCTAAGGAGGAGGTCACTTCATTGTGCTTGACAGATAATTGCAGCTCTCATCAGCTCAGCTTCACCTGTGTTAGCAGGCTACAAATGTCCTGGCTGGGCAGAGAGGGCTTTTTCTTCAGAGCTACTTCCTGTTGAAGTTGATGCCTCTGAGGTCTGACTAGGTTGCAGCATTACTGGTATTGTGATGAAGCCATGACAAGTATTACTGGTGTCAGTGAGTGAGTAGTACCCTGCCTGGATACCCACTGTTCTCCATTTGTGTTGGACAAGCTTGTGCTTCTGAAGTCCTACCTGTGTCAGACCATGGAGGGATAGGAATTCACTGTGGGATGTTCTTCAGTGGAGGTGGGGATGTTGTCATGTAGAAAATAATTTCCTAATAACTGATGCCAAAATGAGAAAATACTCATTACTATCAATCCATTAAAGCCTACTTAAAAAAAAAAAAAAAAAAAAGAAGACCAAGCAGGATGGGAAACATCCTGGCAAAGTTTCTGGGAATATCTGGGGCTGTGATTCAGCATTTCATAAGCAGATACTTATTTAAATCTGTTTTTCCCCTTTACAAGCACTACTGGTGATAACAAAGTGTTAACTTGTCTTTTGTTGTTGACATCCAGTTGTGGCCAGGCACTTTGCATAAGTGTTACTATTTTTGGCACCTATAGCAACTTCACTGTAAAGAACAAGGCACTATAAGGAAACTCACAGTTTGAAGATGCGTTCATGCAATGTGTGATAGATTTGTCAGCAATTAGTTTCTTTATGAAAGGAATTTCCTTAGGATCTGCTATTGGAAATATCATAGGGATTTGAATGTCTTGAACACTGTTCTGTGAATGTAAAATGCATGTATCTTCGTGCCAGGAATTTGGTCTGGAAAGCATTCTGTTGGCTTGGCAGCAATACCAAGATGACTGAAACTCCAACAGTATCTGCTTCTCTGCACTGTGTATGGCAGGAGTTCTGATGATTTGATGGCAGTGTTAGAGCCAGATGCTCTAGCATCTCCTAGCTTGAGGAGCAAGTAATAACTGCCACTCACATCATCCCTCTGATCAAGTGCCTCCTGTTCCTTTTAGGAAACCATTTCCTGCCCTGCAGTATTCTCTGACACACACATTTGTGTGCATTACCATTTACTTTGTCTCTCCCATGCTCAGTCTCCTGTGTACTATGCTACTAAAGAGCATATTTAACCCCACAGTGATCTGCTGTGACCTAGGGTTGAGAGAACAAAGGCAAATACTGGTACTTCAGTAACAAGACACTAAGGAGATATCACCTAATTTTGTAGCTTCAAACTGATCTCAATTGGATTTAAAAAAAAATCATGTTGTGTCTTCAGCCTCCCATATCACAAAAGAGTTAAAAATGAGGGTTAAAAATGGAAGTGCAGGGACATAGTTCTCATTTTCTGTCATGGAAGTCAAAGTGGTAACTGTGATGATTGTGTATCTCAGGAGGTGAAAAATGACCACCCAGTGATGAGCAAACACTGGCAGAAAACGTAACAGCAGACACATAATTCACAGGCCAGACAGCAAGAGAGAAGATGCTGCATACGAATAAGAGGACGTGGGTGTGAGAGCAGGAAGGTGCTGAAGGAGAGGATTTAACTGCTTCACTGAAAGCAGAATGACACAAACAGCTCTTCTGAGTGCCTTTCATCAGTAGATATTACCCACTATTACAAAACTGTTTAAAAAAACCTCTCCAACAAACCATATGAAAACAGCAATCTAGCTTTCAGGCAACATAAATAACGATCAGTTTAAAAGACTGATGTGTAATATGTACCTTGGTGCTGTTTCTTCCTTAGGAACAGAGGAGGTTTAGCCTGGAGATTAGGGAGAAATTCTTTACAGTGAAGGTAGTGAGACAGACACTGAAACAAGTTGCCCAGGAGCATTGTGGATGCCCCCTCCCTGGATGTGTTCAAGGCCAGGTTGGACAGGGCCTTGAGCAGCTTGGTCTAGTGGAAGGTGTCCCTGCCTGTGGTGAGGAGTTGGAAATGGGTGATCTTTAAGGTGCCTTCCAATCAAACCCATTCTATGAGGGTTTTTTTGGCTTGGATTTAGAGGCTTTGTTCTGCTTGCAGCAAACCATTTGAGCAAGACCATGCATTCTGGATAATTATCAACTAGATGTTGTCTGGCTGATTGTACCTTAAATTAGGTTAAAACAATGCTTCTTCCATTTAGTTATGTTTTTCTTCCATTAATATCCTTTAAAAGGAATCACTAAAAAATAGAGTATTTTGTGATTTCCATTAATATCCTAGTGGAGTGTGAGCTGCTGCTTAGCCATTTGTTAAATGGCTTGTGCTTAAGATCTACAGTTGAATCTGATGATCTCAGAGGTCTTTTCCAACCTTAATGATTCTGTCTTTATGGGCTATCACTGCAGATATTACATGTCTCTCTGGTGGCTGCAGAGAAAAAAAGAGCAAGATGATGTTCCTTCCAGAGTAGGATAAGAAAGAGAAGTTGAGGGGATTTTCTTCCACTATGAAGCACTTTCAGTATTTATGTTGATGCAAGTGTATTTTTTGGAAACAAATTCTAACTTTTGCTTTTTCAGGTTGGTCTTTGTAGCCCATTCCCAAGATCAGCCTGTAAAGCTTAGTTCTCCTAGGAATCCTTTGTGTACAGGACCAGTATTTGAAGCCTTAGGGAGCTTCTCACTATCTGAGAATACAGATGTGGGCAGGACATCCTTCCTCTGCTATGAAAATTCTAGGTGTTGCAGTTGTGACAGGTTCAAACTGTGAGCTGCTCTCATGTAGGGCAGGCATGACTGGATTTTCAGAAGTGACAAGCTTAGGTATTGTGCAATCCCCTTACAAGAATCTTACATGCAGGCAGGTGAGAGCGCAGTTTTCATCTTGCTCAGTCAGTACTTTTACCACTGTTTTTAGCACTGTGTCTCCATACTGTGCTGTTTGGTTCAGTATTGGTCCTTATTTCCTTCTTAATGCAATTAGCTTTTTCAAAGAGCAGACTTGAAAACACATCTTTCTTAAGGAATGGGAATACCTGTTCTCCCACAGCCACAGATCTACACAAACCATTTTATTCCCATGTCCCAAGCATCCTGTGAAAGGCTATTAATGAGTAAAATGTGTAAACTTAGAGAACTCCTAGTTCCGATTGCAGTTCTGGGCCACTTTTACTAACTTCCTGGAAGTAGCTGATTGCACTTCAGGTTTGTAAAGCTGGTCTAAATTACCATCTTATCTGTTTAATTTGATTGCCTCTCATGATCCAGCACATATGGCCTGATGCAGTAATACTGGATTACAAGCCATCTACTTTTTATGCTGGAGAACAATTCAATTACTGTGACTGTTTCCCCCAGCCATTATATAACTTGGCTGGAGTTCTCCATGCTGTCTTTCAAAAGAAATGGAACTTCAGTGAAGCCTTCTCCATGCTCTTGGAAATTTTAGGATGACTCCATGTGGATATTCTGTTCCACAGGTTTCATTTGAGTATTTAAGTAGTGATATAGTCCAGTGAATACTCATATATACTTCTCTGGAGTTCCTTTTATTAATTTGTTTTTATTGTAGTAATACTTTTCAGCTGGTGTTAGTTACATTGTCTGGGACTGATTTATTCAGATGACAAACAAGCGGACTCCTAAGTGCCTAGCTTTCTGTTCAGAAGTCTCATAGCTTAGTTTTCCAAGTTATGTATCCCCCAGCTATTCAATTTCTAGTACTGTGACTAACATTAGCTTTTGCAAATTATTTGTAAACCAGACCACAGTGGCTGAATAAAACACAATTAGAGTGTATAAAGACAGGATTTTCAAGCAGGATCATCTATTCTAACATCAAACTGCAACCCAAATAGGAGCTTTAATTTGCAGAGTGTTTGTATCAAGAAAAAAAAATACAGACAAAAGTTTGGTTGAGCTCCACTCTGTTATTTATGTCATGTCTCTACACTTCCTAGGTAGGTAGGAAAGCATGACCAGGACATTAAATTCCAAGACAGTGTGTTCATTCAGGTCAATTAAGTTATTTCAACTCCTTTTTGCAATGCATGTGTGGAGCATGTCTTGTATCTTCAGATCACACTACTTCTTTTCACTGTGCAGTTGAGGCACTCATGCCTGTTGGAGGTTGCTAAAGCAGTGTCGTTCTTCTAGAGTTCTGTATCTACTTATGGCCGTGAATTTGGCTTGCAGAAGTTTATTGCTCCTCCAAGAGTCCAGAGGAACTGGGAAACTATTCTGTATGTGGAACCTGTTATAGATGTTTATCTTTCTGCATATGGAATACCCAAGCTGTAAGCAAGCAGATATGTTTTGTGTTGTAGGACTGACCTGAAAATCCAGGCCAGCATAAGTAACTGAAGTCCGTATTGATGCCAAACCAATCAAGTGATACTGTGTTGTTTGTCCTCAGTTTTTCATCCAGAACACTTGATTCAGTCTACCCCAAATAATTAAACAGTTCCTTGGAAAGGATTATCAGTGTTGTAGTCATAATTCTGTCATGAAATTATAGTCTTCAGATTAAGAAACCTAAACATTCTTTAAATAAAAAGGAAACTTGATATGATGGAATAAGCAAAAGCTATTAAACTGATTACACACCAGAATATATTGTTGACAGTATGAAATTTACAAGTGAAATACAATTAACAACTGAAATAACAACAATCAAACCTTACTCACTATGCCAAGTTTAATTTCCCATCTTGTAAATCACAAACAAACTGCTAGACTGATGTGATTTATCAGTGTTTAGAAATCTGCTGGTGCAGGGTGACCGATTTTAAATGTTGAACATAGAAAATCTGAAGAATCAGAAATTAAAAGACTGTCTTAATATGAATGAAGAGTGATTTTTTTTTTTCCCTTCAAGTAGGATAAAATAGCCTTGTGGAGGCCACACCTTGAGTCTGGGTCCAGTTTTGAGGCCCTGACTACAAGAAATACATTGAGGTGCCGGAGCAGGTCCAGAGAAGGGCATTGAAGCTGGTGAAGAGTCTGGAGAATACATCTTGAGAGGTGCAGCTGAGGGAACTGGAGGTGTTCAGGCTTGAGAAAATGAGGCTGAGGGGAGACCTTCTCACTCTCTACAATTCCCTGAGAAGAGGTCAGAGAGAGGCAGGTATTGGTCTCTTTCTCCCTAGTAACAAGTGACAGGATGAGAAGAAATGGCCTCAGGTTGCACCAGGGGAGGGTTAGGTTGAAGATTAGAAGAAACTTCTTAATTGAAAGGGTCCTCAACCATCCCTAGTAGTGCTGAAAAGAGGCAGAGATGTGATGCTGAGCAACGATGGCTTAGCCCCAGCCTTTGCAGAGTTAGAGAATGGTTGGACTGGTCTCTTCCAACCAGATCAATTTTATGATTCTTTGATTTTAAAACTGTTACTATTTAGAAAAGCAATTGAAAACAAAGTCTTAAATAAAACAGAGTTCTGTTAAGGTTTGTTTTCCCATAGTTAGCAACACATGTGGCCTTTTTATTGTCATAAAATATTTCATCCTGAATGCTTGCTGAATTGTTTGCACAAATAATTTCCACCTGCAGGTTGATTAGAAACTGCCTGGTGATACTTGTTCACTGGGTTGTGTGACTAATTGTATCATACCTCCCTTACAAGAAAAATTAAGCCCCAAGCCAGGATCAGGGTGCTGTAGATGTGGCCAAGGAGACACACCCTTTGCCCACAGCACTTTGCATTCTAGTACAAAACAAGTCCCAGCAAGCTATGCGAACAGTAGCAGACAATGAAGAACACACTGTTGTGTCTTTCAATGAGCAAAATGGTGCTAGGAGCATGCTTTCACACTGGCCAGATTCTGTGCCTCTGCTAGCAGCTGATTTCAGTGATGCAAGTCCAAGATAAGTGTGTGTAATTGTGCAGTACTAAATCATTAAAGATTGTTTTAGATGCAAATAAATCCCAATAGAATGAGTTCACCAATAGATACACACACATATTTAGCAAGGCCAAGTGCTCGGCCCTGCACTTGAGTTAGAATAACCCCCTGCAATGCTTCAGATTTGGGGCAGAGTGTCTGGGAAGCTGCACAGCAGAGAAAGACCTGGGGGTGTTGGCTAAAGATGAGCCAATGTGCCCAGGTCTGTCTTTGCACTCTGGTTTTGAAAAGAATTAATATTATCTCACAAGATGTTCAAAGTCTTATGGCAGTGGTTTTTTTCTTGAGCAAGAGAAATAGTTTATATGACCATTCGATTTTTATTGATCTATAAATGGTCCTGATTTTAAAATTCAATAGACTACTATGAAATTGAACAAGAAACTAATATTTTATTTCTTTTTTTTCATAAAAGAAGCCCTTCAATATCTTATGTAACACTTCTTTTTAAAAGAGTAAACTGTGATGTCCCATTCAACTCTTGGGATTTTAGATTTTTTTACACCACCCCACCCTCCCCCATGAATAGCTGATAAACCAGCTTTTCTGCTGCCCTGTTTTAACAGAAGCATTTCAATCCATCAATCTACAACATGCTGCTGGCTGCGATCTCCCCAGGCACAGAGTGAACGAAGGTGTCATTGTCCTGCCACGTTGCAGGAAGCGTTGTTCATGTGTTTTGGCAGTGACTACTTTGCTTTCTGTCTGATTTACTCAGGAACAGTTTCATAATTTATCTTCCCCCACACCCCTGTTAAAAATTATTATTTATTTATTTGTCTACTTATTTTATGGTGAGCTGAGAGCATTTCTTCCCTCCCAGATTTCTTTTAGTCAGCATTCTCCTCTGCTATTCCTTTTCACTGGAGAGAAGAAGCAGACAAGCCTGGCTCTTGCCCATTAGAGGATTTCTGTAACTCATGCTGCAATCTACCCTTCATCAGCATTTATAACCAGGGAAAGCATCCACAGCATTGCTCAAATTTACTGCTAAAAGGAATAGAGAGAGCTTTGAGCATCAGAAGCAGCCTTGTCAGTGTATACTGGTGCTATTAGAATAAAACAATCCTCAGGATGTAAGTGTCTAGTTCCTTAAAAAGGTCTGCATTGGAAGGAAAGACCCTCAGGAGCAGGTAGGTAGAGGCTATCTGTAGTGGGAGACAGGATTAGCACTTTGCCAGAGCCAGGCAATGTGTTTCCTTTCTCTTTCTTGTGACTTTTTCTAGCTGTTGCTTTGTTGTTCATCACAGTTCCCAGTTGTGACTCAGACATCTTCTTGAAATGCATTAAAGAATACTGTATCACAGCCAGGAGCTGCACATCTCATTCAAGCACAGTGTTTTCAGCTATTCCACAACCTCTTGCTATAAAGGAGTTTGATCCTTTGTCACAAAGATTGCACATTTCCCTTGTTCTCAGGAGAGAAAATAACTCTAAAAATGGAATTACCTGTCTCCAACCCCTGTTGTGGCTGGCTTGGATCTATCACCTTTCTTTCTCTTCTACTTGAGGAGATGTTTTATGAGGCTGAACATATATTGTCTTCTTAGAATCATAGAATTGTTCTGGTTGGAAAAGACCTTTAAGATCATTGAGTGCAACCATTCACTCACTCTGCTGCTCATGTCACTCAGCACCACATCTTTGCCTCTTTTCAACCACCTCTCTGGGAAGCCTATTTCAGTGGTTGAGAACCCTTTCAGAGGAGAAGTTTCTTCTAATATCCAGCTTAAACCTCCCCTGATGCAACTTGAGGCCATTTTTTCTCATCCTGTCACTTGCTACTTGGAAGAAGAGATCAACATCCACCTGGCTTCCACCTCCTTTCAAGTAGTTGTAGAGAGTGAGAAGGTCTTCCTTCCAGACTAAATAACCCCAGTTCCCTCAGCCACTGCTCACCAGACCTGTTCTCCATACCCTTTACCAGCTTTGTTGCCCTTCTATGGATGTGCAGCTCAAGGTTCTTTCTTGTGAGGGCCTCAAAACTGAACCAAATCCTCCAGTTGTGGCCTCACTAGTGTTAAGTACAGGAGGAAAATCACTGCCCTGGTTCTGCTGGTCACACTATTGCTGATCCAAGCCAGGATGCTGATGGCCTTCTTGGCTACTTCAGCCAAAACACAACCTTTCCTGTGAAGACATACTGAAAGAGTTGGGGCTTCTCACCCTCGAGAAGAGAAGTCTGGGGAGACCTTTTATCTATTTATTTCAATATTTGAAGGGGACATACAGGAAGGCTGGGGAGGGACTGTTTAGAAGAGCTTGTAGCAATAGGATGAGGGGCTGTGGTTTGAAACTGGAACAGGGAAGATTTAGGTTGGACATCAGAAAGAAGTTTTTTACAGTGGGGATGGTGGAACACTGGAACAGGTTGTCCAGAGATGTGGTGGAGGCACCATCCCTGGAGATATTCAAGGCTGAACTTGATGGGGTCCTGAGCAACCTGATTCAGCTGAAGATGTCTGCAAGTCTCTCTAGGTTCCTCTGACGTTTTTATTAAAGTAAGGGGGGGAAAAAAATTGCATATTTTTCTAGTGTACTTTTGTTATGACTCAAAATATATCTGTAATCATTAATGACCTCTGCTGTGATCTGGTGTACATCTAATCACAAGTACTGCATCGCACTTACCACAAAACACATTGCCCTTTCTCAGGTTAAAAAGAATTCTCCTGTGGATGATATACTGAAGGAACAACAGAGGAATTATAGGTCTATGTAGGGGAAAATATCTTTATATTACAATGAGAAACAGGGAGTAGATTGCTGGTATTATTCAGCCTGGAGCACAGAAGAATTATAGAGCACTTAACTGAGGAAGCAAGTGATGAAGGGCTCAGACTTTCTTTTATTTATTTTTTCTTTTTACTTTGCTATATTTTAGTGAAACTCAGTGATATATTGTACTCAGACAGAATATGGAAAATATTTACTTCACCACATTGGCAGCTGCAGACCATCAGCAGTTCAGAGTCAGCCAGCACAGCTGACTGCAACTGGCTACCAGTATGTCCCACACCATCAGCGTAACACTTAAGGTAAAGGGGGAAGTTTGAGGAGAGGAGCTTTCTGTCTGTGCTTCTTCTGAACTTGCTCCTGAGGGATGACTTTTTCTTTGCTGTGACTGCTGGACTAAGTATAACTTAATATGCTTTGTATTGACACTGGGATCAGTTTGGCTATTTCACTAAATCCCTTTCATTTTAGCCTGTAGGTCTTCTCTTCTTTTCCTGATTCCCCTCCTCTGCTGGGGAGGAGTCATTGAGTGATAGAGTGGCTGCTGGAGTTTAGCCCTGGACACAAGTTAAAGATGGGCACATATTAAAGGACATATTAAAGAGAGAAGTTTTATAAACCATGCCCAAGTGCAGCTGTAGTTGGGTGTTTTTGTGCATACAGAGAGGGATGTGAGCCTTGCAATGTTTTCTGCCCGGTTGTGAGTCGACTATGGACAAAATATTTCAGGTGTGTGTGCTATTTTCTGATGGGGTTTTCTCGACATCTGGTTTCTAACAACAGTGGTGTATCAGGTTACACAATTTTATGGCATAAAGTGCAGAAATTTGAGATGCCTTCAGAGTCCCTCCATAATCATTACTTCATTATGTAAGTCAGGTCCAGCCAGCACTTCAGAGTGCATGAATGGAGGCACAACAGACTTTGCTTCAATCAACTTTACTAAACTATCTTATGACAGTTATAAGTCATGCAACTGCTGATTTTGCACCTGGCAACATTGAAGGAAAAGTTTTGACAGCCAGATTTTTGTTTGGGTTTTTTTGTAAGCAGAAGATGAAAAGAAAGAATTGGACAGCTAAGGAAAGCTACCCTTGGTTGAGCTATTCATTGCCGAAGAATCTGGGCTCAGATCTTCAAAGAACTTATGCATAATTTTGGGTTTTGCTGCAATATATCTCCTTTAAGAATGGTTTTAGTCATTGTTTTGGTTTTGTTTCTAGTTTCTTTGTGGTTTTTTTCTTTACCACTAAGTGCTTCCTGCCTGTGAAAATGATTTCAACATTGACACAAAGACTCTTTGATCTAGAAAAGAAAATGTTTAGATCACTACTAGGTAGCAGCTGTCTTTAAATATACTTTTTTCCCCCAGCTAGCATAGAGGATTCTAACTGTTTCATCTGTCTTGGGTAATACGCCTGTGATAGCATTAGGCTGTTAATATGCATGAGGGGCATGCTGCCAAATCATGGAAAAACAATATGAAGAGTCAAAATGAATGTTCAGAGCTATGTAATTAATATCTTTCCTTGATATTTTTTGGATGCTCATTTCAAAGGGAAGGCTGAAGGTAATCTCTTTCATTCCACAGCATCCCAAGACCATCATCCTCCTCTATGCAGAAAAGGGAAGTTTTAACGTGCACTACTCTAGGGTGAGAATTTAGAGCAGGCAGTGAAGTATAAGACATCATAAGCCCATACCTCACTTAGGCACTGCTGATTACAGAAGGGCAGTTCTGATACCATCATCAGATGATGACAGCAGGTAGATTAGGACTTCTGCAGCTTTTATCTTCTCTAGGATTAAACTGTAGTTTGTAACAACTCCCTGTTTCTCCAATTTGGTTTGCTGTTTTCTAGTTTGCATCTGGCTGGTCTTGCTCTGAGCATTCAGTATTTGTTCCCTATGAGTGCTGAGGACTGAAATGCTGGATGGTCTGTAAACTGGCAGACCAGCTCAGTGATTTAGCAAAAAAAAAAAAGTCTGTTGAAACCTAAGGCCAAACAGCTTTGCTAACCTACTCACTAATTTCAAACATGCTTTGTAAAAGCAGCTGCTAGCAGAACAGTTACAGCCACAGATGGCTTGCAGCCAGAAATAGTGTTCTTATGAATTTACTTAGCTTGAGGGATTAAGTTCATCTTGACCTGTGTCGGCTGGGTAGAGCAAAGAACCCACTGCTCTCTATCATTCTAACCACTGATTGTCACAGAAAGGTAGGGGTTGGAAGGGACCTCTGGAGATCTAGTCCGTACCTGCAGCTCTCACCAGATCACCCAGAAGAGGTTGCACAGCATTACATTCAGGTTGGTTTTGAAAGTCTCTGCAGGAGAGCCCACAACCTTGCTGGGCAGCCTGCTCCAGTGCTTTGGCACCCTCAAAGTAAAGAAGTTTTGTCTTCTGTTCAAGTGAAACCTCCTGTGTTCTAGTTTGTACCCACTGCCTCTTTCCCTATCACTGTTCACCGCTGAGAAGTGCCCAGCTTCATCCCCATGAGCTTCGTCCTCATGACCTTCACACTTTGGAAGTTGATCAGTGTTGAGAAGATCCCATCTGTTTGCTCTTTTCCAAGCAGAACAAACCCAAGCCTCTCAGCCTTCCTTCAGAAGAGAGATGGTGCAGTCCTCTCAGCATCTTTGTGGCCTTCTGACTCTCTCCAGTAGTTCTCTATCCCTCTTCAATTGAGAGGCTCAGAATTGGACACAGTACTCCAAGTGTGGCCTCACCAGGCCAGAGTACAGAGAGAACCCCAGTTTGGTCTGATGGCCAAACTCTTCCTAATGCACCCCAGAACACTGTTGACTTTCTCAGTTGTGAGGGCACATTGCTGGCTCATGGTGAACTTGTCCAACAACACTCACAGGCCCTTCTTTGTGGGAACACTGCTCTTGTTACTAATAACGGGGATTGAGCAGAGTCATTTGGAGCCCATCTATGTGCCTGTGTAAGTTACCATAAGGCTTGTAACAACTGACAGCAGATAGAGAAATGTTAACTGCAATTACAAGATGCAGTTTTTTTACACTCAGAACTTTTTGCCAGTAATACAACCATAAATCAGGATGATTTTTCACTTCCTTGACTCAGTATGTATTATAAGAGACCACTGATGAGTTAATAAGTAGCTAATTTGCATATTTTTCATTAGAAGCCAGAGGCATAAATTGTGAATAACAAATAACAAGGTTTTGGAAGGCATGGTAGATTTTTTTTTTTCTTTTAAAATATTGCATTTTTAACCAGAAACTGGTTATAAGTTGATTCACTTTTATTGGAAAGCAATTTTCTTTTGGGGCATATAACAAATACACAACTACTAAGATTATAACAAGGTTTTAATTAGATGCAACACTGAAAAATGCAGCTGCTGCATTAGGTCTATGTTAACTCAGCAGCATAGTAATTTAAAATCCAAGCAACCTGTCTTAGACAATTGGTTTTCTATGGTTCTGTGAATAGCTGTCTCTTTTTTTTCTCATGTGAGAGTGCTAATACCTTTCAACCCTAGGGGATGAATGAATCTGTCTTCAAATATTTGGCAGAGGTTTTCAAAGACCAAGCACAGAAACACAACATTCCTCTTTCCCTCCTCTTCATGAGAGTGAATCATCCATGTATTATTTTCTCCAAGACACAGGATATTTTGATCACTAAGTATCTTTTTACAGATCCAATTCGCATTCTGTGAAGGGATTGGTTCTCATTACTGATGGATTAGTCTCCTTTCCAGCTCAGCGTTAAATAGCTGGGTGGAGAGAACAGCTGTTGATACTTCCATAATAATTTGGAAGCCAGTGGGTTGCAGCTACGAAACAAATGAGCCAGATTGTGCACCTTAACCATATTGAGTTTGAATTTACATGGAACCAGTTTTGTTCCATTGCACAATGAACAGTGCTGCCTGAATAGCCCCATTGATAAATGGAAGTCATTACAGAGCACAGTAATGTCGGTAGGAAGCTGCCGGAACCTGACTCTTCTCTCCAAAATTTCCACCTGCTTCTGCTGAGCTAGTTTTTCTCTCTTTGGGAAAGCTACTCTCAACTACTAGATCTGTGTTCTAGTTCACCTGATAGGCATTCCTTTTGCAACTGCTGTGTTCTATAGCAGAGATTACTGTTCTTTCTCTGTAGCAGCTATGCTAATCGATAGCAGTGGCCTCACTCAGCAAATCAGGCATGCAAAGCCAGTTGAAGGAAGGTTACACTAAATATGAGTTACTGTGTCCATCAGTGGAACTGCTCATGATTGCGAAATGTGTAGGTGGAATTCTTGTTATTACGCTGCCTGACATTTAAAGAGTTGGTCTTGTTGCTTGGCTGCCTGTGCCCTATGTCTGATTTATCCAGTTTGTTCTGTCTTCTTATAAAATGCATAGAATCATTAATGTTGGAAAGGATCTCTAAGATTATCAAGTCCGATCATCAATCCAGCACCGACATGCCCATTAGCTGTGTCCTGGAGTGTCACATTGACATATTTTAAATACCTCCAGGAGTGGTGACTCTACCAGCTCCCTGGTCAGCCTGCTCCAACGCCTGACCACTCTATTCAGGAAAGAATTTTTTCCTAATATCCAACCCACCTAGATATATTCCTGTGTTACATGCTCTAGGTGGTCTTGCTCTAGCAGAGAAGTTTGACTAGATGATCTGTCAAGGTCCCTTCCAACCTCTAACACTGTTATTCTGCTAACCTAAGCTTCCCCTGGGTCAACCTGAGGCCCTTTCCTCTTGTCCTATCACTGGCTGCTAGAAAGAAGAGGACAGCACCCACAATTTACAGAATTACAGAATAACAGAATTAATCAGGTTGGAAAAGATCTTCTAGATCAAGTCCAACCTATTACGAAGCACCATCTAGTCAACTAAACCATGGCACCAAGTGCCACATCCAGTCTCTTTTAAAATACTTCCAGGGACAGTGACTCCACCACCTCTGTGGGCATCCCATTCCAATGCCAGTCACTCTTTCTGTGAAGAATTTTTACCTAACATCCATCCTAAACCTCTTCTGGCACAGCTTGAGACAGCTCTTTGTTCTGCCCCTGGTTGCCTGGGAGAAGAAACTGACCCCCACCTGGCTAAAACCTCCTTTCATTCCTGGGCACTTCTATGCACACATGTATGAAGATCTGAGCCCCACAATAGGAAGGAGACTGTGAGATGAAGGGTTTGTGTGTTCATGGGGCAGTGACTGCAGTGAGTGTGAGTGTGCAGGTGAGTGATGGTTTGTCCACTAGAAAAGATACAGCTAGTGAGTGGGTTTAGTGGCCTTGGGAGGCAAGGAGGTGAGTTCTATTAAGAGTCAACTTGATGTGAGAGAGTAGCTTTCCCAGGCTGCTGGGCAGACTGAATGAGGGCAGTTGCTACAGGCATCCACCTTTTTACATATGTATTTCCTCAGTAGAAAACCTTCATCCTGCTGAGCCAGAGAGGTGAGCAGGGTGAGGCTGTTGGTGCTGTTTGTTCGTGTGGGAGCTCCGAGTGCCTGTCTCTGATCACTGAGGCAAACCCTTTATAGGTGTGGTAGGTGTGTGTGCTCTTGGTACGTGCACCTGCTGGGAATACATCTTCAGCCTTGCTACTCACTGAACCTCAAGGCATGGAGCTGCAGTAGCCTTGCCTCTCTTGAGCTGTTGGATGTGGAGTGATTATGTTTTCTTCTAAAAACACTCATTTCTATCCACTATTTTCTCATGCCTGATTAATCTATGGGTGAATTTCTGTGACAGATCTGTACATATTCTTTAACCTCCCTGAATTCCTTCAGATCCCATGCTGATTCCTAACACTAGTGATCATTTATGATTGATTTTGAATGCTACCACACTGCCATTTGAGGGGGTAGGGGCAACAGTTTGTTTCTTGAATACCTATAGGAAATTACTGGGAATGGCTGCTGCTGCCAGTCAGAGATGGCCTCTCAAGGGGCCACTGAGTTCATGTGGGTGTTGCAGACTGACATGAGCAGGACCAGAGCACTGCTCCATGCTTACTCGATGGTAACCTTCAGCAGGACCAGAGATGTTGTGTTATGGTACTCCCTGGAACTTTCCTGGAGCCTGAAGCTGCTACTTTGTGCAGATAAGGCCGTCAGAGATAGCCTGTTGTGATGTAGTGCAGTGATTCCAAGTGCCAGCTGAGTTTAGCACCACACACGACCTCCTCCTCCTTTCCCACTGGCAGTACTAGGTTGAACAGACAAAACCTGATGCCCTAAGGTCATGATTAATGAAGCATGGTGTCCTGTGTGTATGTGTTCACTTTTCTCCTTTGTTAAAAGTGGCTATGTTCCTCTCTGAATTTTGATGAAACATAACTTCAGGCAGGTAAATACCATCACTGTGAGGTGAGAAAAGGTGGAAACGTCTGTCTCCCTTGAGCCAAGTCATAGAATCAGCCAGGTTGGAAGAGACCTCCAAGATCATCCAGTCCAAGCTATCATCCAGCTCTATCCAATCAACTAGACCATGGCATTAAGTGCCCCATCCAGGCTTTTCTTGAACACCTTCAGGGATGGTGACTCCACCACCTCCCCGGGCAGCCAAAGGCAAATCACTCTCTCTGTGAAGAACTTCTTCCTAATATTATGCCTATAGCTCCCCTGGCACAACTTGAGACTGTGTCCCCTCATTCTGTTGCTGGTTGCCTGGGAGAAGAGATCGACACCCACCTGGCTACAACCTCCCTTCACGTAGTTTTAGACAGCAATGAGGTCACCCCGAGCCTCCTCTTCTCCAGGCTAAACAACCCCAGCTCCCTCATCCTCTTGCCAAACCCTTTTCTGAGAGGAATAATTAGCTCAAAACTTACATCTGTGCAACCTGGTCTAGTTGAGGATCTCCTTGCTCACTGCAGGGGGCATTGGACTAGGTAACCTTTGGGAGGTTCCTTCCAACACAGACTATTCTATGATTCTATTATCTGTGCTCAGTAATAAATATAATGAATAGGTAGAGGTATACACAGGACTAGAAAATTTGTGATGCAAGAACCTAGAATTTTGAAGCTAAGCTTCTATAAAGTTAGGACTTTTTTTGATGTCCCTAAATATTGTCTGCTCTATAAAACTGGCTTTGTTAAGAGTCTCCTTTCATTGGACAACTCTCTTTCCTTTTCTCTTTTTTATATATAATTTAGGAAAGGAAAAAAAAAAAGAAAAACAACCCAACACAAAATATGAGGTGAACTTTGAAGAGCTCTTAGGTTTTGCTTCTAACCCTGATAATCTACATTCCTCATCTGTTTCCCTGTGAAGCTTCATCATTTAAACCATCCTTGAGACAGTTTTTGCAGCTTTCATATCCATCTTCACAAGTGGATGAAAAAAAGAATTTTTAGGATGTGGATCTTTGCTCCAGAAATTCACAGTAAAAGCTGGAGAGGAAGTTTTGAGCAGAAGAGTCAGTCCACATGAGTTCTTTGTTCTAATTTGTGATATTTTAATTTTGGGCCAGCCAATAATGAGGTGTCAATACTTCGAACTTTAGAAACTGTGGATGCAGTGCTTTTAGTTTTGCTTCCTTTGTCTGAATCTGTGGAACTTATAGTTGTAATTACATCATGTTAGGTGAAAACAGGTATAAAGGGCTATGGTTCACCACTCAGTTAGAAATTGGGTGCAGTTAGTCATCAGTAACATTTCAACATTAACTGATCATAAAGCTGCAGCTGCTTGTTCAGATTGCTTTTGTTACTAATTTCTCTCTCACCTAGAGTTTAAATTGCTGCAAGGTTGGACCTGCTTTTCAGGCACTAAAATTGGCTCCCCATAGAGGTGGTTGAATTCCCATCCCCTGGGAGTGTTTTAAAGAGGGAGAGATACAGTGCTGAGGGACAGCAGGCTTGGTAGAGCCAGATAATAGTTGGACTCAATGATCCTAAAGCTGTTTTCCAACCAAAATGATTCTGTGACTCTGTGACCCAGAAGATATATGAACTGAATACCTTAAATATATTCAGAAACTGAAGTCTTTTTAAAACTGGCAGATTGTTAATTGTCAATAAAGCAGCTCTAAATATGGTTGAAAGACAATAGTTATTCTATCTAGAGATTAGTTTTCTTTCATTTCAGTGTACCACATATTGGCAGCATGATGTTCATATCTTTGCATGTGAATATCTTTATTGCTTTAGAAATGAAAGTGTTTGACCTAGCTGCAAAATAAAACACTGGTTAATACAACAGACTATGAAGAGCAAAGTAAAAACAAAACAAAAGTAAACCAACAACAACAACAAAAAAGCCAAAACCCAACAACAAAATGAAACAAAGCCCCCAAATGAACAAAGAAACAAAACCCAAAAAACAAACAAACAAACAAAAAAACCCAACCCCCAAAAGAGGGTGGGAGAGAGGTGAACACTTCCAGTAGCAGGAAGATATTTTCTGTATTTTCTAGGCATGTCCTAATGAGTACATCATCTGTGACGTAATATGAGAATGACCAGAAGAATTTCTGTAACAGAGAATACTTTCAAAGAGCCATGACTTCAACAGGGTTGTAGAAGGAACTTTGCCCCAAGAGGATGTTAGGGAGCCTTGTGTGGAGCACTAAGTGAAATGATGTTTCCTGATGTTGAATGACTAGGAGAAAGGTTGTAAAAGATGCCAAAACTAAATAGCAACAAAGGTGTGGCCTCTTCTGCAACGTCTTACATCTTATTTGTGTAGACAGACCACCTTGTGGTGGTGGTGGTGTTTGGGGGGTTTTAATGTTGTTTCCTTCTTCTCCCCACTCCTGAATGTGTCGCTGGTAATTTTGTATGGCTACAAAGACTTTTACAATGAAAATGGTAACTAGACTATACTCAACAGGAAAAAAAAAGAAAGGGAAAAAAACATCCACAAGCCTTAAACACTACAGAAAATGAACAATACTGTAGGAGAAGAGTAGCATGTACACATCACAGCTGACACAGCTAAAAAAAACCGAGTGCATTAGAATGCAATTTACCTGGCATTCCAGAACTGATGGCAGTAATTCCTCATTTGGCTGTCATTTATTATAGATATTTACTGTTCCTTAGATTTCTGTTGTACTGGGAAGTGAAGTGAATTAAATGCAAAATTTGTTTCAAATGCAAAATCTGTTTCATTTAGTTTCCCCAGATCTCTTTTGGGTTTGGTTGGGGCTTTTTTGGTTATTTTAAGCACAAGGATGTTTTGTATCATTTGACATGGGTCTTATGGCAATGTTTTATTTAATACTGAGAGGTTGTAAGGGGCATTAAAACCAAAAGGGTGCCATCAATGAAAGTGCAGTGATAAAGCTTTTGCCTTCTGCCTGCCTTCTTTGGGAGTATTGTATCCTGAGTGATAATCTTGCAGTTGCTTCTTATGTGTTGCCTGCAACATAAATGACCTTCAAATTCGGGCACATTCTACAAGCATTTGCAGAGCTGGAAATCCAAATGGCAAGATGAAATTTTGATTGAGCAGCATAAAACCCATCAGGGCTGTCAAAACATTTTTTTGCTGCCCTTGTGAGTGAAGGGGATTCTTGCCTTTTCCACAGACTGTGAAAATATTCCAATAAATGGTTTATTTATTTACTAAAAAATTCTACAGCCTTCAGGAGTACAGCACTGAAAGGTGCCACCTGAAGCTTTGTGTTTAATACTCCCAAGCCATAAGCGAGAACACAAGACCTGTGAGAAGCCACTGCACACACCTCTGGATCTTCTAGGAAATGTCTGATCTCCAGCATACAAGGCCTTTAAAATAGTGCACTGTGAGTAAAGCTCTGAACTATAGATACAAATAAATCATAGAATCATTAAGGTTGGAAAAGAACTCTAAATTATCAACCCAACACCATCATGGCCATTAAACCATATCCCAAAGTACCATGCCTCTATGGTTTTTGCACACCTTCAGAGATGGTAACTTCACCACCTCCCTGGACAGCCTATTTCAATGCTTAACCACTCTTTCAGGGGAAAAAAAAATCCTAACAACAAAACTAAACGTCCCCTGGCACAAGTTGAGGCCATTTCTTCTTGTCCTGTTACTACTTACTTGGGGGAAGAGATCAAAACCCACCTCACTACAACCTCCTTTCAGGTCCTGTTAATCCTTGGAATTTAGGACTTTGCACTAGTGCTGTTGCATTTCTGATGTCAGGTGGAAACTCTAGGTAAAAAGAGTGCTTTGGTTCTTTTTTCTTTTAAGAATAAAATAATAGTAAGCATTATATATAAAGTAATGGGATTCTGTATTATGGAGCTGTAGGGAACTGTGTCCTTTAGTTTCTGTTTTACAGCAGTGTCATCTCTCAAAAACATTGAGCCAAAAATATGGAAGACCAAGAATTTTGCAGCCAGGTAGCAAGCCAGATGAATATATTACTCATGATCTATTTCTTGTCCCAGTGGAAATTTGCATAAGAAGAGCAGCTGAGGATGGTCCAGAACAGGACACCCTACTAGCCCAGAGCTTAATGCGCTGTTCCAACAAATCATTTGGATGGGGTACTTGAGGATATGGTCTCTTTGTAGAGAAGGGATAACAGTTGGACTTGTTGATCCTGGGGCTCTTTTCCAACCAGAATGATTCTGTGAAATAGGAGATTTTGTCTTTAGTTTGCTACTATCTTAGAAAGTATAGGGGAAAAGTTGTGTTTCTCTTCCTGTGAATAAACATTTGAGTTGCTGAACTGTTGGTATAAAGACTGGCATCTTTTGTGCTTCAGGAAAAATGAAGGAAGTGATTATCTCCATGAGGAGGTCCATGCCTTCAAATCCTCAGCAGATGCCTTATTACTGTACAGAGATTTGCATGCAAAATCTGGAGAAAAGCAAGGTTCTCCCATCCCCCACAAGGAATGTCCCTGTACAGTGTGCTAGCGTATATGGATCCCATGGTCAGGCTCCATTTTATTGATAACATTTTTAGAGTTGTAATAGCAGTTAAAAATAATAATTGTCATCTTCACTTACAGTTACAATTCTTCACTTTACCCATTTATTTTGCAGTCCTCTTCAGTTATGTTTGTTCACTTTTTATGAAGGAATAAATGGTTCCAAGGATGCAGAATGCTTAGATGGGATTTGTCTCTAATGAAATTGCCATGAAAAGCAAGACCCATATGCACATTGTTCCCTCAGCATCACAGAGAAAACCATGGGTGATGTGAGAAGGCAGGGTTGGCATCATGAAGCTGAGCCTACATCTGTGTTGGGATTTTTGCATTAAGAACCAGAATTCTTGCATAAGAGCAAGGTCTGTGCTGGGAGAGGGAATTTCTACAGCTGTGCACTCTCCTGCACCAGTGGCGTGGTCTAGCTTAGAACATTTTGTAGTGGGTATGTAAAGAAGCCTGGAATATCATCTATTGTTGTTCAGAAAATGAAAGTATTCACTATGAAGAGCTTCCTTCTGCAAACTGAAATCTCTACTGCATCCCATTAGCTTCAAGTAATGTGTACCACATAAGTAGAATCTTTGTGGCTTCTAGTCTGAGTCTCGTACTAAAGCATTGTATTCATTTACACAGAAGAAAAGAATGATACAACTCAAGACAAATAAACATTTCTTTTTAATCCATATGGAGCTATAAACTTGGAACTGAAGTTACATCTCTTACATGGTATCTTGTTGATGTAGAGATCCATGTAATAAACCCGACTAGAGCAGAAGGAAGCATGCTGCTGCACATCTCATAAGCCACGTTTTGAACAGTGACAAGTTAAAAACTTATCTTGGATCTTGACATCTAAATACTGGGATTTAGCAATGCCAGTTCTGTCTTCTAGTTTCTTCAATTGCAGCAAGTGACAAAAATGGCTTTACTTTTTCTTAATTTTATTTTCTTTGCAGCTTAGGTATTTCATAGACCAACATGCTAGAAGTTTCAGTTATTTAATCATGGTGCATTTCAAGTTCCAAATGCTGACGTCTGTGAGATAATTCTACTAGAACCTCAGTGTAGTGAAACATACGTAGGGTCATACTACCATGTGAGAAATTACTGTCTTGGTTAATCTCACAACCCCAATCTGCATTATTTCATCTGCGTGTCAATTTATGCTGCACAGGGAAACTGAGGATTAGAGGCACAAAAGGGCTTTTTTACAGATTTCATTTTGTAATCCAAATAATTTGATCTCCTCTCCTACTGTTTACACTCTTTGAAACTATTAGCATATGTATTTACATTGCCTTTTCATGGTAAAATTACCTACAGTGTGTAAACAAAGCTTTTATCCTTTGGGAAAGGATTATGCTTCTACATGTATGACATAGGCATTAGTAAATTTTATAATATTCTGTATTAGAAAGGACTTGAATTAAGCCTTCCAAAACTGCTTGGAGTTCTACCCAAGCTCTGTTTACAGTTTCTGTCAGAGTAATTCCTAAGTCATTGTCTCCTTTTGTAATGACAACTTTATCCTTTATTTATGCAGTGTTTTTTTTGTTTTTTCTCTCCAGGCATATTATTAGCAAAAAAAGGAGGAGGAGGGAGTGTGGCAGACCACAGTTATTTATTATTGTGGGAACTGCTAAATCTTAAACTGCTTAAACAGAGGTGAAAAATAAAATTTCCATCTGAAAAAAACTTCAGGCTTGTTTTTTCCCCCCTTGATTTCTAATATAAAGACAGGAAACATTACAAAAACTGCTTTCTATACCACTGTTGGCATGTCTGGTCTTGCTGGCTTAACTGCAAAGAAACCAAAGGCCAGGATAGCTTGCTAGGAGGCTCTGCCAAGTGAAATTCATGGTAGACTTCTGGCATGGGATCTAGGTTGGCTCCATTTGTGCATCACAGAAAGACATGATTCTCCAGCCAAAGCTGCAACTGGGCTCCACAGTATCTGAGCACCAAACTTCTTGTACAGAGCAATGACCATATATGGGGAAGAAAGATAACCCTTTGTCCAGAGACCTAGCCTTCTGTAAGATCTAGGATGGGCTGCGTTCTGACCCTGTATACTTCTACTCTCAAAGGGATGAGGAAGCCCATCTGATAAGCAGTCAGCACCAGTCCAACAGAAACCAGTCCAGTAGAAGAAACTACTTACACTTAGAGCAGGTGTTTGTGTAACCAGGTTGCCATATGTTCAATGGCCACTGTTCTGTTATGTTGGGGTTTTTTGGGAGACATTAAAAAATCTCCAGAGAGAAACAGTGTTGTCATTCAGGAAGTGTGGAAGTAAAAAGATAGACCAGGGTATAAAATTTTGGCTTGACTCTGAGAAGCAGGCTTAAATGAGTATATAGAGGGAATGCATTCTTGAAGAGTTATTTGCTTGTTAGCTTAGGCAAATCATAACCTCAAAACAAAGCCAAAACAAGAGGAGAACATCAAGGTTAATCAGTCAAATCATACTAAAATCTTACTATTAAACAGCAAGGCTAGCAAGAATTATTTTCTTCCCTGGGGTTTTCTCTTCTGAAAAATAAGCCTCCAAAAAGCTGAAGAAATAGTAAGATGTAGTAGCAGCAGCCAACAAGGTCCACTCCATAAAAACCGTTTTCATTCTCAGTTTGACACTGAGAAAGTTGTCCTGCAGTTATGATTATATTTGCCTTCTATTATTTGCGGTCCCTATAATGAAGGCAGAGAGGTAGCTAATGTTTCTGCTCTAGATGTTACTCCATTACTAACGTTCACCACAAGATTTTTGAATCATTTTTTAATATGAGAAATTGCAAATGCTGAGCATTATCTCTGCATTTAGTTTGGAGGAAGTTTAAGCTACTCACTCTATAGGATACTCTCCTACTGGAGTTCTGCTATATGACTCTGGATAAGAAAATGGCCATTTTGGGACCAGACTGAAATGAATTGTGTGGAAATGCAAAGTGCCTTTCCTGATTTGTATTCCTAAGCTTCTACAAAAGCAGTATCAGAAATGTATTGTTTCCCTAAAAAAGTTAACTTCTTCCCCCTCACCGCAAAATTTCGTTAGCAATGGACTAAGTGCAACAGAAGCAAGTATCAGGATGCTCATCCCAGAGCCTGGGTGGACACATCAGGGGAACCAGAGTGCCTGTGAAAGGAAGAATAATGGTAACACCGGTTATTTGTAAAAAGGAATAGAATTGCAGTCTGAAAAAGAGAAATCAGATGTTATTTCATAAAGCATATAAATTGGGAATAGTTATTTGAGAAAAAAAACCCCACCTGTCTTTGGCCAAGACACCTTTCCAAGGCAAACACTCTGACTCTGAAGGCAGCTGGAAGATAAGGGATGCATTCCCAGCTAAGATCTATCTCAGACAACCACCAGAAGAACTCACCAATGCAAATGGCTTGGAGGTGTAGCCAGAAGAGGAGGAGCATCTACAGCAATATCATCGGTGGCATTACAATAAAGGACAAGTGTATAAATCAATAACATGTTTCAAACAAGCCATTGCAGGACTAGATGGCCTAGTAGTGTAGCAGATGTTGATGTCATATTTGTTTACACAGAAAGCATTGTGTTTGTTAATAAACATTCCAAATTTAGAATGGGTGATAGAAGTAGTACTACTAAGTTACATTAGTTTAGCTAAACCCAAAATATGCTTCCTGAAACACTAAGACACTGCTTTCACAGAGGCTTGAGTTTCTCAGGAGCTGCACCATGCAGGTCCTTTGAAAGTTAGACTCTGAGTTATCCATTGAAAGTGGAAGGGGAGAAAAGCCCTGTCAGGTGGTTTTAGGATGGTGATAATGCCCTGCTCTCACTCTTGTGAGGCATGGCACCTGTGTCAGAAAGAATTCCTCTCTGATGGGATTTAGACCACAGCTAGTGATAAATTCAACTGGGTGTAGTCATAAAAAGCATGGGGAAGGAATCCAGAAGAGATCCTAAGGCAGGAATCTGTCACTGTATCAGCAGGATTCACTTTGCTGTTGCAGTTCTATCCCATCTTTTAGAGTTAGTTTGAAACCTGATTGGCTGACTGCATTCTAGATCTATTAGAGCATGAGTGACCTGTATCAGTGAAAACACAAAACTCCTTGTGCTGTTATTATCAACAGAACTTAGAGCACTTGTCTAGCTGGTAGAGTTAAAATCCTGAGATTTTATAAGCCATCTTCAATGTCATTATGAATATAAACAGAACACCATTATCACAAATACTCCTCACTGAGATACATAGGCAAAAAGGGGTAGGTAACCTGTGTTGGCTACTTGGAACTATTATAGTAAATATATATTTTAGTTTGTCTAGCCTGTCCCTCTCCAGGAAACATTTCCTGAAACATATCTGCCTGTTTTCTGCTGCTTATTTCTGAAGCTTAGAGAAAATTAAATAAGGCCTCTAGCTTTAACAATTGAACAGAAGAGCAAATGTAACCCCAGATGACAGAATGTATTTAGGTATTACAGAAACACGTGCAGAGTCAAGCCTCAGTTAGCTGAAATAGTGTGTGAAAAGAGTTGCATGAATAGCAGACCGTGTTTCAACTAAGGTATGTTCCACTAGTGAGACTGTCATAGGGAAAAAGGGAAGAAAACAAAGAGCCAGCATTGGCTTCGATAGCTGTGAGTACTGACATGCAAAGATGTTTGCACTTCTTTCTGGTACAAGTGGAATCATCTGAAGTTCATGGAAATGCTTGTTTATAGGCAGAGCAATAAAGCCATAATTTCCCTCTGACCTGCCTTACCTGCTTTGGAAGGATTTTAAAGAGCTGAAGGACACTAATAAATATTCTTGAGGAGAACATGCATCATCTCTGGCCAAAGTCCAGAACAATTCTGTGAGAACTCTGCCTGCTTCTGGTTCCCATTGCATTTGATGAATGCAAAGCCAGAAGCTTCCTTCATCAAAGATGATCACTGCTACCATCCAGCATCTTCAGACCAGGCAGGCCATCCCCTCAAGGAGCTTTTGCTGTCAAGTAGCTGCAAAAGTGACTGTTTCCCTTAGATATTTCTTTTCCAGTTGTGCAGGTATAATTTGGAAGTGCTTTTTAAAAAAATATACCTGTGAGCAAGAGCAAATGTGTAACCAGAAGGCAAAGAAACATAAACACAGGGCAATCTTTGTTGCAAAATATGAGTAATGCATGACCTAGCTGCTTGCTGAAACCTACTATTAGATATTAGCCCACTCTAGTTGCATTTATCTTCTCCTAAGTGATTACCAATTCTGCAATTCACGAATAAAATAAAAATATTGTAGTAATGTTGTCCTTAGAGTGCTGAATTGTTCTATTTTTACTATAAAATTTTAAGACCTCACTTACGATGAAGGTCTGAGGGATTTCAGCCTTTCAAGCCTGGAGAAAAGACCAAAGAAGAATCTTATTACTGCTTTAAAATGCTTAAAGGGTGGGTATCAGGAGGATAGGATCAGTCTTTTCTCAGTGGTGCCCAGTGACAGGACAAGACATAGCAGGACAAGACATAGGAAGTTTCATCTAAACATTAGGAGGAACTTCTTTACTTTGAGGATTGTGGAGTGTTGAAACAGGCTGCTCAGATAGGTGGTAGAGTCTCCTCTGGAGTTGTCCAAAACCCACTTCGATGCCATCCTGTGCAACCTGCCCTAGGTGACTGCACTGGCAGGAGTTTCGGACTAGATGATCTCCAGAGGTTCCTCCCAAACCCTATCATTCTGTGATTCTGTGATTGGCTCCATGCTTTCTGCCTCCCATATACATAGGATGACAAAACCAGGAGGATTACTAGGGTACAATGGTTGTCTTTTTATTTTGTTTGTTTGTTTGTTGTTTGTAGACTGTGTACTATGTCACTCTAATTTTTGTCATTCACAAAAGCATTACTTCTTACACTGCATCACACTTAAAAATCTAAAACCCTAACTGGACTTTCACATAATTAAAAAATTCAATGCAATAAAAGGCAGGTAGGATTTAAGCTGCACTGGGGGTTTGAGAGAGGCATCAAAAATTTAGCATACTGCATCAGCATGTAAAACTTAAAGAATATTGCTTTAGCATTCATTTGTGTTACATTTCATTTACTACTTTGTTGGCTCTTAAAATGGAAGGTCAAGGATAACAGACCATTAAAATGCTGTCACCGTCACAGAGATGCTGGAAACTTAATCTCTAATAAGGAGAGGGAGTTGAAAGGTATTTTTCTTATTTACTGTTGTAAATCACATTGATCCAAATTCTTAAAATAAAATATACAAATATTTGACAGCTCCCCACAAGTGCATTAATTAAAAGAGCACTGTTCCTAGGATAGGCTAAAATACAGATAATATTGTTAGCTTCAGAAACTTGGACTGCTCTGTTAGTGACCTTTCTGTTGCTGTACTGCTAGAGCATGTCATAAAACAGAAAGACAGCTTTATGTAACATGGCTCTTGTTCATCTTCTGAGGCAGTAAAAAATGAGGTCATAGGTGATAGTTCTATTAGTGTTTCCTTGTTTAGGTCACTTTTTTTTTTTTTTTTTTTTTTCCCCCTATCGATTTCATGTAAAACCACTGATCAAAGACAGCTTTCATTAAAGCAATTGTAGTAAACCATACAGTCTTTTGCTTTGTTTAGCTGGTCAGCTCTAACCCATACTGAGGAAAACATTTAATTACCTGTTTCTTGTCAGATCTATTTAGTACAGAGAAACTCTAAAGGAACTGTTTGCTTAGTTTCTCTTTGCTCTTCATAGCACAGATGGAAATAAACTTACGTATGTATGAAGATACATGGGCAAGATGCTCTGCTGGGGAAGGTTTTGTATGGTTTTGAGTTTTTGAGAACCCTTTGTACTGTTTTTGAGGGAAACAGCTCTAACTGGGCTCAAATAGTCCAGACAGTTTGGGGGCTTTTTTTGTTTTTGTTGTTTTTGTTTTTTTTTTTTAATCAGCAGAAGGACAATAGAAAATAGTGATACCTAAAACAATAAGACCTAATTTGTCCAGAATAGAGGAACAACACGGAGGAAACTGAGAGGTGATCTCATCAGTGTTTATAAATATGTAAGAGGTGTGTGCCAGGAGGCTGGAGCCAGGCTCTGCTCGGTGATGCCTGATGACAGGACAAGAGGCAATGGGTAGAAGCTGAGGCATAGGAAGTTTTGTGTAAACATGAGGAGGATTTTTTTCCCTGTGAGGATGACAGAACACTGGAAGAGGCTGCCCAGGGGAGTTGTGGAGTCTTCCTCAGGAAGAATATCTCAGGAGACATCCAAAACCTGCCTGAACACGTTCGTGTGTGATTTGATATAGGTGATCCTACTCTGGCAGGATGGTTGGACTGGATAAGCTTTCGAGGTCCCTTCCAGCCCCTGACATTCTATGATTTTATGATTCTGTGATATGCATGACATGGCTTCTGAATGGTTCCAGGAGCACAAATGCTTTCTCTATAGTAGAAGTTGCAACTCTCTGGTCTAGAAAATCAAATGCACTGGAGAGTAAAATGCCAATTTAATAGTGAATTTTACTAGGAAATTTCTCTTTTAATAAAAATTGCTATCCACCTGTAGTGTACTTGTTTGGTTATAAATGTAAATTTTATAAAGTACAATAAGAGATTTTATGATTTTATTTTATATACTGCCCAGCCCGGATGACCCAGATACTCTTAAGCAATATCTGGATAACTGCCAAATCCAGAGGAGATGTACTGTTGTCTATGAGCCTGAGACAGCATCCCAGGAGTTATTATTTATTTGAACCTCTTCCCTCAACCTCAGATATTACATACATAAAACCTTCAATAAGGCCAACTGAGCCATCAGAGGCTGCTTTTGCTGAAGGTGACAGTATCATCCTTTAACATTTGCAAGACCTTGCTATGTAGAATCATAGAATGGTTTAGGTTGGAAGGGACCTCAGAGATCATCCAGTTCCAGCCCCCTGCGATAGGCAGGGACACTTCCCACTAGATCAGGTCGCTCAAGACCTCATCCAGCCTGGCCTAGAACACATCCAGGGAGGGAGCAGCCACAACCTCCCTGGGCAACCTGTTCCAGTGTCTAGCCACCCTCACTGTGAAGAACTAACATCCTGTTTAAATCTCCCCTCTGCCAGTTTGAACCCATTACTCCTCATCCTGTCATTATAAAGCCTTGTGAACAGTCCCTCCCCAGCCCTCCTGTAGGCCCCCTTTCAGATACTGGTAGGCTACTATAAGGTCTCCTTGAAGCCTTCTCTTCTCCAGGATGAAGAGCCTCAACTCTCTCAGCCTGTCCTCGTAGCAGAGGTGCTCCAGCCCTCTGATCATCTTTATGGCCCTCATCTGGACTCATTGCAACAGTTCCATGTCCTTCCTATGCTGGGGGCTCCAGAACTGCACACAGTACTCCAGGTGAGGTCTGATGAAAGCAGAGTAAAAGGGGGAGAATCCCCTTCCTTGCCCTGCTGGACACACTGCTCTTGCTACAGCCCAGGACACAGTTGCTGTCTGAGCCACCTGTGCACACTGTCAGCTCATGTTGAGCTTTCCATCACCCCAGACCCCCAGGTCCTTTTGTTCAGGGTTGCTCTCAGCCATTTGCCACCCAGCCTGGAGTTGTGCTTGGGATTGCAGCAACCCAGATGCAGGACCTTACACATGGCCTTGTTGAATTTCATGAGGTTGGCCTGGGCCCACCTCTCCAGCCTGTCCAGGTCCCTCTGGATGGATCCCTGCCCTCCAGCAAGTCGACTGTGCCACACAGCTTGGTGTCATCTGCAAACTTGCTGAGGGTGCACTTGAGGGTCCATATATGCTCTCCTGGTACAAGTGTAACAGTCACATTGAGCTCAAGTGCCACAAGTGCCACACTCAGCTTCTCAAAAACATGGAGAACCCTTTTCTTTCCCTCGCAGCCAAATAAAAATACCAAGTGACACAGAAGCAGACAGCAAGTTGGTTTCTTTTTGAAAAGTGAGTTATTTCTGGTGCTTTTTATGCTGGATGCCTGCTCTGCTGTTTTAAAGAGAATGTATGCAAAAAAAAACAACTCTGAGGTGATGGAGAGGAAAAATGAGGTAACCTAAAACCTCACAGAAGTGATCCACTGCTTGGCCTAAACTGGTAACACAGGTTCTCTCTTTGGTTCACTGTGGGTGATGAAACCTCTGTAACATGATAGGAAATGCCACATGGGATCACATCA
Source organism: Psilopogon haemacephalus (assembly GCA_013396835.1). Classification (NCBI taxonomy): domain Eukaryota; kingdom Metazoa; phylum Chordata; class Aves; order Piciformes; family Megalaimidae; genus Psilopogon; species Psilopogon haemacephalus. The sequence goes on from VWZI01001958.1 coordinate 194,837, forward strand.
ACAATTTTTGCACAAGGGCATTTAAACAGAGGAGCTGTGGGGAAAATGGAATCCTCAGAACAGAGCTGCTGTGGGGGAGTGCCTCTCACCACCATGCAGTACAGCTCAGCACTGGCTGCCTTCTGGCTTCTTGTGCCTTTCTTGCTTTCTCATCTTGTTTCCTGAGCCCTTCTTCCATTCAGTGTATGGTCACACCTTTATGTGATCATTGGTGAGTGTTTCAATTCACTTTTTGTGTCAGTTAAGGTAATTAAGTCTGTTAGCAGATCTAGAAGTTGCCTCCGAGGCAGCATATATGTCAGCTCTTCCTTGTCTCACAGATGGTTGTTTGAACCCTTTTATTCTAGCTTTACCTTTTTTTTTTTTTTCTGAGAGTGGACTCTTTGATTCTTCCTATAGTGGCTCTAAATTCTCCTTCTCTCAAATATTTGTCCTGAAACTTGTAGATCACTTTGCTAGCTCCCAGCAAAATTGCATTCGATTCAGATAAACATGAAGCTTAATTCAAATAAATATGAAGCAAGACTAAAATTAGCTCAGTGCTTCCTTGCAGTAGGAAGACGGGTTCATATAATTATTTTCAGATCGCAGTGTCACTTGGTTTGAAAATGAGTGACATGTTTCTATGGTGTGTCAATAAGCTAAGATTGAATTCCTCCTTTTAATGAGCGAAACAATTTATTTCGTTTTCTTGTCAGCAGTTTATTTATTGAGAATGTCACAGTCGTTGTGCCAGTTAATGAGATAGGCATCTTCTAACCTGCTAATATCTCTCTGCTCTAATATATTTTCATTGCTTGAGCTAATTAGTCATGATATCCAACTCTCTACCCATCAGTATCTGCAGATATTTAGTTGACTGCAGTGAAGGGCAAACATGTGCCACTCACTAGGCTGCTCTTAAAGAGGCAAAGCTCTAAGAGACTGTCGTAGTTATTTCTACCACATCTTGATGTTCATGTAGAAACTTACTAAAAAAAGTCAAACCAGGAGAAATCTACTTAACCTTTTTCCCTGGCATGGCATTGTAAGCTTTTGAATTATGTCCTTTGTGTCCCCTTGAAATATCAGAAGCTAACCTATAGAAATGGCTTCAGCAAATGGTACAGGTAGAGATTAGAGGTGGATAATGATTTATGTTTCAAAACAAGTCTACATTTCATATATTTTATCACAGATAATTTATCTATAACAAATTATTTATTTATGTTTATTATTTATAACCTATTTTATCAACATCCATGTAGTTTTGCAATCTCTCCAGAGAAGGAGACTCTACAACCTCTCTGGGCAGCCTGCCTATCTGCTATCCCATCTAAGCTATCTCATCTGTATGCCATCACATGCTGTCAAATCAGAGTCAGCCTTTGCAAAACATCTTGGGTCTTAGTTAGTCCTGATCCCCAGGTCCTGGCAACATCTTCGGGTTAGGGGCATTGCCCCGAAGGCCAGAGTTGCAGCCTGTGAATCTTTATCTACTGGTATCACAGACTACAGTCATGCACTTCTAGTTCCTGAGAGTGCAGAGACTCTTTAATGCTAACAACCTCCTCAGGGTGTGAGTAAAACAGAAAATAGCACTGAATCAATGAAACCAGGTGGCTAGTTTTTGTATGGTCAGGGAAGAGGTAGAAGGTGCTTGTTCTACCTGTGGGGCTGCTCAAAGTACCTACCGATCTGACTCAGAAATGTTGAATCCAAACATTTGTGACACCTCCAAAGAGCTATTTGTTTGTAAAATAAACCATCAAAAAGAGTGACAATCCACAGCAGTGCTTTGTGCTCTGGACTCGTACTGAGTGTTGCTGCCTTTCAGCTGGGTAGGGCTGGAACTCATTCAGTGAGCTGGGGCCATAACCCTGCTGTTCTCACTTCTGGCTTCTGTAAAGTGCAGCCAGCCCATCAGTGATGTGTGTTGCCACTGAGCCTTTCACAGTCCTGCAGATAGCACCCTTACCACTGAGCAGCTGAGAAGTCAACCCAGCTGTATGCATTTAGAAAAATTTTGTAAGGCTGCTCATGAGGCTCTCAGCTACTCTTTTTTCCCCCTTATGCTTAATGCTTCTCCCCACCAGTCCTGACAGCTCCATGCAGTGAAGGGCTTCAGCAATGCTTTGATAGCACTTGGCCAGGAAATGCCAGCCGTTCTCTCCTTTGTATGTGTAAAGCCTTGCATACCCTCACACCCTGAACAGCATGCCTTGCTCCAGAACTTTGAAGAAGAGGAGGGGAGG
>VWZI01001958.1:197823-244683 GCA_013396835.1 Psilopogon haemacephalus
GAGGGGAGGGGAGGGGAGGGGAGGTGTGTAGTACACCTCCAACTTTCCTGGCTCCTCACTGCTCAGACAGGGCCAAGAGCATAGTGCAGGCTTGTGAGTCTGAAGCTGGGTAAGAACACTGTTGATACTATCAATACAAACAAGACACTTTTGGAGCAGAAATGTCTTGTGCATCACTGCTTGAGCAAGTGACCACTGCCAGCAACGAAGGAAAAAACAATTGACAGTGGCCAGTGCTGCAGCTCACATGCTTCTTGAAAATGGCACAAGGGAAGAACCTGAGCAGTGCAGCTCATTTCATCACTTTTTGTGAAGGCAGACCAGTACAGATGAGTACTATATACTGACCTGGCTTTGAGGACACTTGTGGTACCCAAGAACTCCAGTTCACAGAAGCAAAAAAATTATGATCTCCATCTCCCATCTCGTGGGCACACCTTTCTAGAAGGCAGTAGGGCCTGCAGGAACAGTTCAGTTATTTTGTTCTGTGTAACAGCTTTCCAGCCATCAAAAATAACATGTTCTGAGCTTCATATGAAACATTCTGGCACCCTGCCCTCTCCTGCATCAGGTCAGACTGAAGATGGCATGAAGTTCAACGTAGATGAAGAAAACATTTCTGTGAATACTCTCACATCTTGAAAGCAGTCACGCTTAAGGACCATTCATTTGTTGGAGATTCTTCCAGAAAACATATTTTGCTTTTTAACGTATAAAATATTTGTAAGTAAAATCTGCTTGGGCAACTCAAAACCAAAACAAAACAAAGGAAAACCAACCAAACAAAGTTTTGAAATTTCTCTTTATGAGCATCTTACGAAGAGCAGACTCCTCTTTTCTTCATTGGAATTACTTTTTGTTTAGAAATTTAAGATTACTACAGCAAAACTACACCAAGTGGATGAAATGTGAAGGTTTTTCTTTAGGATTGTTGATTTTTGGACTGTTTTGAGATGATGTTTTTCTTGATTGGCAGTAAGACAATACTTTGGATATGTTTTAGCCAGAGGATTGAAGTGCAGAATCACAGAATAGTTGAGATTGGAAGACATGTCTGGAGATCTTCCCAGTCCAAACCTTCTACTCAAAGCAGGGTCAACTGTAGCAGGTTGCTTAGAATTTTTTATCTGTAGTAAATAATGTGGCTTAAAATAGAGATAGCAGGATCATTGCCAGCATTCTCCACAATTTTATGTTGGATATGAAAGGAAATTTCTTCACTGAAAGGTTTCTCAGACACTGGAACATGCTCCCAGAGAAATAGTTGAACCCCTTGAGTTGTTTCAAAGAGGCAGAGACGTGGTACTGAGGGACGTGGTTTAGCACCAGCCTTGGTAGAGTTAGGAAAGGGTCTGCCTTGATAATCTTTAAGGTCTTCTCCAACCAGAACAATTCAAAAGTTCTATAATTCAATGTTCCTTTTTATATATAAAAGTAATAGTGGGGAAAACAGAAATGAATCAAGCCAGGATAGATTTAGGTAATAATGAAGCAGAAACCCAGTTTTCATGCACATGACCTCTTCTTCATGAATGAAGTAAACAGAGCCTGACATTTTGTCTTATAGAGTAGTGCTGCAGTTACAGAAAATAATTCTGTTCTTCAGGGTGAAGACTTTAATGCCCAGGAACACCAAGTCCCTTAGACATATGGACTGCAGTATCAGTAGTTTTTTGTGTTGCCCTTCTTGCATAAAGTGTTATACTAGGCTTTGCATCGCATACACGTGGCATGTTGAAGGGCTGTTCCCAGTCACACCTGTAGGGAAGCAGTGAGGAGGTGTCCACAATCACTTTGGCCGGTACAACCTTCTACCAGTCACATTAAACTCTGGATTCATACAATCCTTGTGATCCAAGAAGGCACCCCCTGCAGAACATAACCAAGATGAGGTAAAAGAAAGTCAGCAAAGCTTAGTTTTGAGTCTGCTCCAAGTTCTGTGGTGAAACCTAGAACTAGAATTTTCACAATATGAAAGTGCTGGATTTAAATAGATCTGCTGAAAGCTGCTATGCTTATGCTCCATTTCAATGTGTCCTGAAAACATTTGGCATTCTGCCACTGGAATTCAGTAGGAACAAGAAACTCTCACTTTAGAGGCAATATTAGAGCCTTTTCTATTCTCTAATGCCACCAGGATTATTGTTGAGGAGATCACTTCTATAAAATCCACCAAGAATTTTATTAAAGGGGAGATAAAAGATTGTTTGAACAGCTGTGAAGATTGTAATTTGTCCAAACTGTAATGCAGGGGAAATCCAGAATGTCAGCATGCAAGTGCTTGGGATCTATCCTTGAAATATCACCTCCTGACATCACACTTTCAAATCCGTTTCCTAAGCCAACCATGTGTTATAAAATAGTAGTAATTCATTGTTATGCCATAGCTCATCTTGTGAGATTTGTGAACTTTCTCCATTTGAGTGTCAACACTATTCCAAAAGTACTGAAATAAGATGAAACAAAAGGTTTCCCAACATAATTCACTTGAATGTGATTTATTTTGTTCTTTATTCTGCTATCATTATTCTAAAATAGCACTTCAGAATATAAAGTTTGAGAGGCAGCTAAAGTTTTTAGAACATTTTCAATAGCATTTGACTCTGGGAATAGATAGATGTCAAAATTGTGAAGGTTTTACTTCCTTTTAGCATGCAGCCTTTGTCATCTGTATCAGTAATTTTGGACACATTCTCCATAGCACATTTGTCTTCAGGAAGACAAGAAATGAGTTTCTGACGTAATCATAATATAGCAACAGAGCAGAGTAGAGGCACATTGATCTGTCATCTTTTTGTAAATGTGAAATAAATACATTCTCTGTGCTCAGAACCTTGGGAGAGAGGCCTAAAGGGAAATAAATCTGTAGGAGTCAGAAGTTTTCATGTCATAATTACTTCAGGAGGACATGTTTGGCAGTGCCCTAGTCCCTGAAGAAAGGGGAAAACCTGTAGTTCTCACAGAGGGCCTCAAATCTGCCTTCAGCATACAAAAAGGAGAAGCCCATCCTACCTGATCTTTGTGCTCCACTAAGACATGAGGTCTAAAACTCACCTCTGGTAGGGAGCTGTATCCGCTTGTTGGCTAGGAAAAGATGCTCATACAGAAGGGTGATTTGGTCTGATGTTTGAATAGGTGTAAAAACACAGAATGGTAGGGGTTGGAAGAGACCTCTGTGCCACAGCAGGATGACCTACGGTGGGCCACACAGCAATGCATCAGATGGGTCTTGAAAGTATCTAGAGAAGGAGACTCTACAAACTCTCTGGACAGCCTGTTCTGGTGCTCCAGAACCCTCAGAACAAATGAATTTTTACTCATGTTGTGTTCTAATTTGCATCCATTGTCCAGTCATAGGGCATCACTGAAAAGAGAGTGATCTCTTATTCTTGATAGCCACCCTCCAGATATTTTTAAGCATTAGTAAGATCCCCTGTCAGTCTTCTCCAGACTAATCAGCCTCAGGTCTCTCACCCTTTCCTCATAAGACAGATCTTCCAGTCTCTTGATCATCCTTGTAGTCTCCACTGGACTCTCACTATCCCTGTCACTCTTGAACTGAGAAGTCCAGAATGTGACACAATACTCCAAATGTGGTGTCACCAGGGCAGGGTACAGGAGGAGGACAGCCTCCCTTGACCTGCTTGTCACATTCTTCTTCATGTACCTCAGGATCCCATTGGCTGTCTTGGGCACAAGGGCACGTCACTGTTGTCCACCAGGACTCCAAGGTCCTTCTCCATGGAGCTGCTTCCCAGCAGGTCAACATGTAACATAAAAGTATGAATGTCACATGAGGAAACCTCTGAAGTCCAGACCACTGATAAAACACAGAAGGAACAAACCATACATAGATTAGAAGAGGGAAAGTTCTTGGTAGTGAGCTCAGTGAACAAATTGCATACCATCTGCAACATGGAGATACAAATAACTCACAGAAAATAGTCAAAGGAGTAAGCTTCTGAACAGATTCTGGAGGTGCAGTTTTACCAATTAGAAATGGGGTTTTGCAGAACTGAGATAGTGATCTTCCATTAATCAGGGAGAACTATGGTGCTGGTCCTCTCTGTGGTCTGGAAGGCTGCAGAAACACTGCTGGACAATGCTGGACAGACATCCACATCAGGAGTAAAGCTGTGACTATGTGGCTCTTTGTAGTACCAGGGAGGTGTTTATAGCATTTAGTTAGAGGTGGCACACAGAAGCCTGAAATGTTACAGAGGAAGTCAGCCTTACAGTTCAGGATGAAATAAAAAGTCACATTGGCAAGGGAAGAAAATGTTCTGGTGAAGAAAATGTTAAAGCACAGAAATACATTTCACCTGGCAGCTTGTTGAATGTCACTGAGTGCCTGAGTACTCAGTGGAGTACTCTTGCTATAAGCAAGAGAGCTTATAGCACAAGCTGAAAGGATGCCTGCTCTGATAGCCAACCTAATGGCAATAGCAGAGGCTGGATGGGGTTGCAGGTCCTCAAAGAGAGACTGTGGGCACAATTATTCCTCACCCTTTCATCCTAGAAGGAAAAAGGGGAATACAACATCAAGAAACTGAGTGAGGGATAAAAGGCAAACAAAGCCTTGAGGTAGCAGATAAACCTCCAAGCAAGCACTGAGCAACTGCACACCGACTTTATACAGGGCCAGGTTTAGAGTGAAGAAAGAAAGGGAACTAGTCCATGTTTTTAGTGGAAGTTTGTTGAACTGCAAAGAACATTTGAGGATAATGCAGAACAGATGGTAACTTAAGGGAAAGGGAGTAAGGAGGCAATTTACAGTATATAAACTGTTCTATGAAATATCAGAGCAAACAAAAAGTGCTAAGGGATTAATGATAACTAGTGAAGGATACAGAAAGCAGAGAAGCTGTGTTCTGCTTGGGGTGTCTGAGGACTTGCAGCAATTGGATGTGTTCTGGACAAGGGATAGATGAAGGAGACATGCATCGACAGTAATGTATATAAGAAAAGAAACAAAAATGTACATAGGGATACCATTTTGGGCACCTCGTTAGAAGAAGGATGTGAGGATGCTGGAGTGAGTGCAGAGAAGGGCAGCAAAGTTGGTGGAGGGCCTGGAAAATAAATACTATGAAGAGCACCTGAGGGAGCTGGGGATGGTTAGTTTGAAGAGGAGGATGAGGGGAGACCTCATCATTGTCTACAGCTACCTAAAAGGATGTTGTGGAGAGGCTGCTTCTGGTCTCTTCTCACAGGTAAACAGTGATACAACAAGCGGGAATGGCCTTAAACTGTGACTGGGTAGGTTTAGAGCATTAGGAAATTTTTTTCCCAGCAAGAGTGGTCAGGCATTGGAATGTGCTGCCCAGGGAGGTGGTTGAGTCACCAGCACTAGATGTGTTCAAAAGTTGTTTGGATGTGGCTCTTGAGGATATGGTTTAAGGGTGAACTTTGTAGAGTAGGGATATTGTTTGGACTTGATGATTCTGGAGGGTCTTTTCCAACCAGATTGTTTCTGTGATTCTGTGACATTAACACAAGTGCAATGTCAATGCACAGTCCACCAGTTAAGCCACAACAAAAGAACTATCTGGAGGAGTAATTTAGAGTCCTGTATCTGCATCTAGGCAAAATTAAGGTTAAAAATCAGAACTATATAGGAATGTACCTGTGAATTAAAGAACAGGAAGCAAAATATTATTTTTGCTCCTTTTGAGTAACCAACTTGAAAGGGAGCAAGTAAGAAAGTGACAATATTATAGTCACTGACAAAGTAGATATACAAAAGGCAGGCAGCTGCATACTGCAATTATATCCTCCCTTTGTCTGCTGCTGGATACTATGATGTTTTGGCTTGTTGAGCCCATGCACAACAGCATGAGGCCATTACACTATTGATGTACTTGCAGTGTTTGATCATGCTTGACTCATGATAGGATCACCAGACCAGAATGTCCAGCCTCCTGAAGGAAGGGGAAAATGGTTTCAAACCACACTCTCTCAATGCCAAGCAAGGTGTTCTTAGCTCACAGTTATAAGGTGTGCTTAAGTGGGGAGCTTGGCTATTAAGGCTTCTCCATTTGTAGAAATATGAATACATTAATGTGTAACTAAAAATCCATATTTACTGTATCAGGGATGGCAGATCTAACCCATTTATCAAGGCACTAAATTACGAGTGAGCATTAACAAATGAACATTTGAATATTAAACACATCCAGAAATCTTCCTGGGGTGGCTTAAGGATTAAGCTTTAATAAGAGGAAGTGTATGTAGGAGTTTTGAGATGATGTGAGCAACACTGCAATGCCCAATGGCTCAAGACTGAAAGGGAAGCCTAAGTACCACTAAAATGAGTGACAGTGTCCAGCCATGAGCATCTCTCTCCCTCAAATCCATAACTGAGCAGCAGTTCTGCTTTGTAGGTAATACATGGGAACAGTTATATATAGCATCCACAGAAACCAACATATGGAGCCAATAGACAAAGTAGCAGATAGAATATACCAAGGGAACATCTTAATGTGTATCTTGTCCAGGCTGAAACAGCAGCCTAAATCCAGGGATCATACCTCTGATTCTTCTCTTTAAGCCCTACTGCTGTTTTTATAGGGCCTTAGAATAAGGAGGGCAAGGAACTCACTTTTAATTTCAAAAGTCCAGGGAGTAGGGTAGTTGATTAACATGTGACAGCCTACTTCATCTTCCTTTCTGCAAGGCAGCATTTCAGTAGCTAGAAGAGCAATGGCTACTATGAAAAAGGACTTAGATAAGCCATAAAAATCCTTTGGGAAAGAGGCCAGTTGTATTTAACTGAAAAAATCAAAATCTGGAAGGTTGTTTACTGGCAAAGCAAAGCATTGTGAAATTAATTAGAATCAATTTCAAAGAAGCAAGAACCATCAAGCTGGAGTCAAACTGAAAACACATAAATGAGAAAAGAAGCATTTCATAAAATTAATTCCTTATGTCTGTAGCCAAGAATATTTTCCTTCATCTGTTGCATTCTTTCCAGCAGTTAAGCTGAGTGTAGAAGGGAACAAGTAAGTCCCAGTGTGTGTTACTAATATGCAACTCATACATTTTAATAGGTCCGTATTCACTTCACTGCATCTACTTGCTAATAGGAAGTAATTTTGTGTTAATTGGGGTAGTGCAAGAACATTAAAGGTCCTGGAAACCTCCAAATAATGAAGCCTTGAGCATGACACAATTAACATTACTGGTGTTAATCTTGCCCTGTATTTTCTTTTAAAATATAACTTGTCCTTCTTAAAATGCTAATTATCATTACTACATCAGTTTGAGTAACAGTGGTAGTCAGAAAAGAATCAAACAGTGATCTTTATGAACAGATCTGCTTCTCAGTATTGACTTTGAAGCCTTTCTGCCTGGTGTCTTAAAGTCATAGAATTGTTTTGGTTGGAGAAAGACCTGTAAGATCATTGAGTCCAACTGTCAACCTAAAATCAGCAAGGCCATTAAACCATGTCCCAAAGTGTGTTTCTTGAACACCTTCAGGGACAGTGACTCTATCACCTCCCTGGGCAGCCTGATTCACTCCTTCTGTAAATAATTTTTTCCTATGTCTAAACTCCCTCTAGCACAATTTGAGGCCATTTCCTCTCATTCTATCACTTGCTACTAGGGAGAAGAGACTGACCTCCCCACTCCTCTCACTCCAATCAGGTCTCTCCCTGAGCTTCCTCATTTCTGGAATATGCACCACCAGTTCCATCAGATGCTCCTCACAAGACCTGTTCTCCAAGTTCCTCACCAATGTTGTTGCCCTTCTCTGGACACACTCCACCAAATCAATGTCTTTCTTGTAGTGAAGGGCCCCAAAAACTATTAAGATTTTTTTTCTCCTCCCTCTCTGCAATTAATTAGAGGCCAAGCAGATTTGGGTGGGTTCTAGGCTGCATGAGCACCTTCAGTAGAACTGGTGTGAGCAATGAATGCACAGTGGCCACTGATGTCCTAATTTAAGCTCCTGAAACTTTGTGAATGCTGAGGTGAGCTGGAGCAATGTATGAAAATGAAGTACAGTAGGTGCCTGAGTATGACTATAAATAGCTAGGGAAAAAAAGTCTCTATACAGCTTTTTTTTTCTGTGTGCCAAGAGTAAAATCATCTGAATGTGTTGCTTTCATGGAAAAGTTAGACTTTCTTGTGAGAAAAATATTTGAATTCACTAGCAAGAATCAAGAGATTATTAAATTCTGTCACATGCATGATCTCATGCATTGATCTGCCTGTGCCAGGGGAGGCTTAGGTTGGATATTAGAAGGAACTTCTTCACTGAAAGGGTTCTCAACCACTGGAACAAGATTCCCAAGGAGGTGCTTGAATTCCTATCCCTGGAGATGTTTGAAAGAGACAGAGATGTGCTGCTGAGGGATGTGGCTGGAAGTTGAATTAGAAGATTTTTCAAGGTATGTTCCAACCCAAACCATTCTGTGATTCTATGGTTTGGCACCAGACTTGATAGAGTTAGATAATGGCTGGACTTGATAAGCTGAAAGGTCTTTTCCAAACAAAACTATTCTATGAGTTTAAGACACCAGAGAGTAGAAAAGCTCCATGAACATGCAGCTGAAGCATGGTTGACCCAGCAGAAAGGAATCAAAGGAATTTTTCTCTCAGAGTGATGCCTCCTTTGCTGCTGAAGGAGCTCAGTGAGAGCTGTTCTGTGCTGTGGAATGTTATCCCCAAGGTTTCAAAGAGCCTTGAGCAAGGGGCGGATGATACAACTGAGGTTAATTTATGGCTGCACCCCAGTCCAGCTTGAGATTTCAATATTTAGGGCAGGAAAGAATTTATCATCATGTATGTTATCTCAGAAAGTATTATCATAGGGGCTAGTGTATACCACATGGTTTCAAAATACTCGTTTTGGGAAGCATGGATGTGCTTTAATTTAAATACTTTCAAAAGCCTGCATGGAAAATGGTTGGATTTGGTGATCCTAAAGTCGTGTCCAATGAAAAGGATTATATGATTCATCTGTTAGCCCGAAGTGACAATTTTGTTAGAGGATGATGGCAGAGTCATTGTGGGAAAAGCCTTGTGGCTTTCTATTAGAAAACAAGGCATTGCAAAGTTGTTATTGCAGTGTATACAGTGTCCAAGGCAACTTTCCCAGAATGCCCAAGGAACTTTCCCAGAATGGAGAAAAGGATAAGCAATATAGTGGCTTGAAGACTGTTTTATATCTAGCAGTCTTTAAAGTTAATGGCTTCTAATAGCAAATGAAAACATACTCCTCATTTGTAAATAAGCATGGGCCTACTGTTCATTTCTGCACAGGACGTAAGGCAACACAAGTGTTGGTATGTGCATTCATGTCCACCTTCTGTTATATTTTGCAGGACAAATAAATCAAGACTCTATAATCCTGCATAACCATCAGAAGATAAACCTGGTATATAGAGAATGCAGCAAAATTGACTTCCCACTCCTGCCAGAAGAGGTTTATCACTGTAATATATTATTGGCACTTTGTCTACCTATAAAGCTCAGGTGATTTCAAAATGGGTGAGCCCATATGTCCCATAAGTAATTTTCCTGCTGTACACAATGTAACACAGTGTCCTTGTCAGGCTTTCTGAAATACTGACTGACTAGAAAAATGGTAGAGTAGAATGATCTGCAGAGTGGGAATCTGTTTGGTCACATTCCTCCTGCCCAGTCACATGAAAGGTTTCAAATCTTCATTTTTAAAATCTGTGTCACTAAATCCTTTCCAATCACTTTCTCCACCCTAAGTATATCTTTTTTTTCTGAATTCCTCCTCTCTCTTCAGTGGCTCTGTAGGCTGGTTTTACTGCACAGAACCTTCACACATCTCATATTCTCTCTACTGCTTTTCTTCCCTTCGACTGGACCCAGTCACAGCTTGTTTAAATTTGGTTGCTTCATTGGGCTGCTGGCAATTATAACTCAAAAAACTGATGTCCTGAGGGACATATCTAAATGCTGAAGCACTGATGTGGGCCCATTGTTCTGGTTTCCCTACCATCCAGGCTCACTCCTTGCCATTTTGAGTGAGCTTCCCACATGTAAAGCTTTCTTTGAAAGTTTTTTCCTCAGCATCAAAGGGATCTGACCAGCCCCCTTCCCTGCCTGCCCAAAGCCAATGTCACACCAGCCACTGGAATCTGGGATGCTCCTCTTCTCACTCAGTACCAACCCATGGACATAAGCTCAGTTATTATTTTAACTTTAGTACTGCCATTTCTTTAATGTGTATAGAGAAGTATTCTCTGAAAAGAGAAAGCTCTCTCATTATTTCTGTTTCAAGGTGAGATATAGCAGAATGGAGAATTGCAGTGACTTGCCCATCATCAAGTGCCCAGGAATGATGCAACAAAAGTTTGTGAAGTTATGAGCATGTGGAGAAGGTGGATTACACACCTCATGCATGACTACATGCTTACTCCTGTAACTCAGGACCAGATAACAAGCTGAAAACTAATGAGATTCTTCATACAGTCCTCTGGAAAATTTTGGAGCATCAAGATGTATGAGAGGGGAGACACTCTCTACAAATCCCTAAAAGGAGATTGTTTTGAGGTGGGTGTGTTCATTTCCTCTCCTCAGTCATGAGAGGAAGTGGCCTCAAGTTGCACCAGAGCAGGTTTAGATTGGATATTAGGAAAAATTTCTTTACTGAAAGATTGGTCAGACACTACTGTCCAGTCTGCCCAGGGAGGTGGTGGAGTCAGCATCCCTGGAGGTGTTTAAAAAAATGTAGATGTGGTATTTCAGGACATGTTTTAATGGCCATGGTGGTGTGAAATTGATGCTTTGACTTTAAGATCTTAGAGGTCTTTTCCAACAGAAATTATTCTATGATTCTAGCAGGGTGGTTTGGTTGGTGTAAAACAACACATTAGACAAAAATATGGCAGGGGAAGTCTGTTCTGGATCCTGAACTTCAGGTTGAAGGCTATAACAAAACATCAGAAAAGCAACGTTGCCATTTGCTTGTTCTTAGCCATCTACTATTAGCCAGCCTGGGAATAAGACACCAAACCTTTCCTCTGACCCAGTACATATCCCACAGAGTCAGAAAATACCCAGAAAATCTGCACTAAAGCTGTGGATAAAACCTTAGCTGTCCAGCCATAAGTCCAGTTCTTGTGCACCAATGGTGGTGACTGCCCAGTTCTGTGGTCTGTCATCTTCTGTTTTGAGTATGTTACTAAACTGAAGAATATAAGGTGAATAAATATTCCTGACCTAAATGACAGAAAGTGAAATTAAAAACCCAATCCAACAAATAAGGTTAACATGCTCTGAAGTGTTGCATGTTTTGCTTCCTGCTCTACTTGAGGTCCTAGGCACATGGCTGATGAGTTTTTGTGTTTTATTAGTGAAAGCTCCTTTCCCTTGTCGTAAAGCAGAACAGCATGACACACATTTGAAAAGTAAGTTTTCCAAAGTGCTAAAGGAATAAGAGAGGCCTTCAACACCAAGGACAAAGCTATTAAAATTAAAATATTCAAATTAAATAAGTAAGTATGAATAAAAAAGGAGACTGGAACTGGGCATCTAGAAGTGTTAGCTTTAATATAGGGAAAGAAAAGAAAAAAGAAAAGAAAAGAAAAGAAAAGAGAAAAGGAAAAGGAAAAGAAAAGAAAAAAGAAAAGAAAAGAGAAGAAAAGAGAAGAAAAGAGAAGAAAAGAAAAGAAAAGAAAAGAGAAGAAAAGAAAAGAAAAGAGAAGAAAAGAAAAGAAAAGAAAAGAAAAGAAAAGAAAAGAGAAGAAAAGAAAAGAAAAGAAAAGAAAAAAGAAAAGAAAAGAAAAGAAAAGAAAAGAAAAGAAAAGAAAAGAAAAGAGAAAAGAAAAGGTGATTTCAGAAGCAGTCTCTGTCTAGTTACTATTTTGCTGTGGCACAAACCAAGATAATTGTTGAAAAGCATCATTCACTCTTCCAGTACATTAAGATAAAGTACTACAACTTAGACTTCTTATTGGTATTTTTTCTTTCATTTTAAGAGCATCCAAGCACCAAGAAGGTAAAATGATGTGCATTGACTTGTATATTGGTACTAAGATTTTTGCTATACCGCCTGCAAGCAAAAACCACAGAACTACGGAGTTTCCATAGCAACTGCATTTTAATAAGGTGAAATTTCCAGTTTGATAGAGCTGAACAACTAATAATGTCAGCTTCCAGTGTTGCAGAATCTCAGATGTCAGGAAGGGTCAGCATAAAACACAGGACTAAAATTGATTCTCTGCAAACGTTCATCTTTATTGCTGATATAATTTTGGGAAAAGCCAATAAAAGATCTGATTAAAATAGTAATCTTCTTTTCACACAGTCCTCATATCATAAAGCACCAGCATTCAAAATATATCAATTTAAAGCTGATTCATACCTAGTGCTCTTACTGCAGGCTCACTTTCCACCTGTGAGATTTTCCTGTACAGCGCTCCATGGATGAGTCCTGGGAATCATTTTCGGATAGTGGGTGCCAGTAGACACTTTGGCCATCACAGAATCACAGACTTAACCAGGCTGGAAAAGATCTTCGAGATCATCAAGCCCAACCTATGACCTAACACCTTCTAATTAACTAAACTATGGGACTAAGTGCCTCATCCAGTCTCCTTTTAAACACCTTCAGGGATGGTGCCTCCACCACCTCTCCAAGCAGCCCATTCCAATGCCCATCACTCTTGCTGCAAAGAACTTCTTTCTAATATCCTGCCTAAACCTGCTCTGGTACAGTTTGAGGCTGTGTCCTCTTGTTCTGTGTTAGCTACTGTTTGTCAGTCAGAACATAAAAACTCATTAGCAATTTTTGCTGTAAAATCACAGTTCCCTTAAGGTCAGGAATTGAATTAATTTTTTAAGAACTCAGAAGAAATCACAGGTTAGGATCTGGCTTTAAAGTTGATGTAAATTCTTTGGTTTTACTTTCAGCCTTGTTCTTTGCATTTGTGGGCTAACAAAAGCTTTTCTGGAAGGTTCCAGTGGCTTTGGATTGGAAAGACCTGGTAAAAATAAAGCTAAAGAACAAAGTTATCCCTGTGAAAGGAAATCCTTTTGCTGGGTTACTAGTGCAGTGGATGGCCAGCGTTAGGTGATATTATTCAGCTCCAGTGTGGTAGTAGCTTTCTTCAAAAAGTGATGCTAGAATCAATTCAGGTCACAGTATAAAGATGGTCTCTGCAACCTCCCTCCCCTCCATAATAGAAACTAAGATAAAAGTAAAAATAAAAACTAAAATAAAAAGAACTCTCAAGATGCTTTTAAAAAATAAGGTTGGATTTAAATTGCTTCTTTCCAGGAATGAAGATCTTACATGAAATATCAAACTTCATGGTGCTCACAATAAAATCAGAGATGATGGCACAGGAACTTCTTGTGAAATTTGTGCTTAAAGGATCCGTTTTTTTCCCTGTGTTTTGTCATGAACCATCTGGCTCATCCATGTTACTATGTGATCATGCCATTGCCTGGCTTGGAGGCCAACTGTCAAGGAAAGGCCTGTGCCCATACTGTATAATCATCTACAAAAGGCTGGGCACAGCCAAAATCTCTGCTGGGAATAACCATCTTTTATCCAAGCTCTGTTTGGGACTGTTGAGAAGCCCTGGCCAACTTGGGCCAAACCTGTGCCAGGGACCATCCTTATGGCTGCACAAAGTAGACAACAGTCATCCATCCCCAGAAGTATTCCCCAATGCTTTTTGGGTTCATCACTGTCAGTTTTATTGCATCACTGAAAACAATGTGTAAACAGTGGCCAAATCTCTGTATATATTTTGTTAGTGAAGGTCATCTAAATCTCCTCATAGAGTGTGAAAGAACAAAATATATCTTCATATCATTGCAGAGAGTATCTCTAGAAACTAATGAAAGCAACTGCTGTATCCCGTGATTTTAACTCAACTTTTATTTCAGTCATAATCTGACTTGACCAGAGGTGAGAGTTTTTGAAAATTTCACCACCTGGAAGTTGATACAGAGCAAAACTTCCATCAATTAAAGTTTATGTAATTTCATGAGAGATAAATTTAGTCCTCTGTGTTCAAAACTCCAAATTCAAACCTTAATGTAAATGAAGGGATGTTTCTATTTTTAGTGTATGAAAATGAAACTATCTCAAAATATTGCCCAATAGCCCTGCACAGTTTAATGAGTTTCATTTCCTTATCCACACAGTGAATATTAGCCCTATTGCACACAATTAATTTTTAAAAAATTGATCTCAAGCCATGAATATGAGAAATGATGACAGCACAAACTTATAAAAACTTGTAAACTATAATATTAACATAATAATAGCACAACATCTTGAATAATTAATTGGATTTCTTTAAAATTATACTGTTTTGTATGCAGACTCAGATGCCATTAATCCAGCAGGGCTGCCCATGGTTTATGTTACAGATCTGGCCCCAGAGATCCTGTTTGTGCTTGCTTTGAATTTCACATGGGTGCTGTGTCAAAGTGCTTACCTTAGTGGCATGTCTGTGTGCTGTGGTGGGGCTGGGGGTAAGATGTGATATGGAGCATGCACCAGAAACCATGGAACATATTTAACCAAGACATCTGGACATCAGCATTAAATCAGCCTTGTCCTGCAATCCTCTTTCTGGCTGACCTCTTTGAACAAGAGATGGTGACCAAGATGCCTATCTCTCTGTGATGGTTGTTATGGGAGGTAATGGAATGATGGAGTTGGAAGCATAGGCAGCTGATGATTGCACTGTGCCAGCAAAGGAACCACAAACAGGCTCAAATGGACAGCTGTCCTTCTAAGACAGCTGAAAGCCCCTGGCCTTACCTGAGTGTGTTGGTAGGCTGTGGTCAAATTCTGCAGTGGCATTGTCCTGCAATTGTTAACCACTGGGAATTGTGGTGAGAATGCCAACATTTTCGGAAGGCTGATAAACAGATTTTATGTGGTAATAGCACTCTGATTATAGAAATTATCATTACCTTGAAGTAGGTCTATGGGGGTAAAAATCATCAGCCAGGGGTCCCCTTACATCACCCTTTAAAAAGGCTGTGAAGCAGAAGCTTTGCCAGTGCCATGAAGAGGGATATTGCAGCTCCTGACAGCCGGGTCTGAGCTTTGCATCCCATCCAGGTATCACTCTACATCACCCTCCCACAGGAGCAAAGGGATGGAGCAGTCTGCCTTTGTTTCCTGCTGCCCTGCTGTACTTACACATGCTGGTAAACTTTAATGTCCCTCAATGCTAAGAAGCCCTTTTGCTTGCAGAACTGAAATGGTTTTGCTTCTTCTTGCACACAAACATTATGTGAAAATTTCTATTCAAACCATGAATTGTGCCATTAGCATGCGACAACCCTCTGCTTAACTGTGATTTAATCTAGATTGCTCTGCTCTAATTAATGGCATTACTTAGCCAAGATGGAAATATATGACATATGAACAGTTAGAAGCAACATATAAATTGTGCCGAAGTAGTGAATGTGACTTCTGAATGTCCAACGTACCTGCTTTCCTAGACACAGAGAATGCAAAACGCAAGAGCTGACCTCTGCCCTATAAATCTAAGAAGAAAAAATGCCTAATGTGATGGATAGAGAAACAAAGGGTAAAGGTGATGTGACTGCGAGTAGTGGCAGTAGCCTTGGAGCTGCAGGACATTGACCTTGATGGCGAAAATGATTGAAAAAATAATGCTGAAGAAGAGACTGGGGGTTATATCTCCTAACTAGAGCCTTACCTGAGACCTATCCAGCATGTGACACTTTATCATTTCTGTTTCCTTTGTAAGCCATATTAAACCTGCTGAAAGAGTTAAACAGGCCGTGCTGTAGCTCGAAAAAAATGCTTTAATACTAAAGAGAAGATTCAGTTTTAAATTACAAGACAATATGGAAGTAATTAGAAGTGTTCATGTTCACTGAGCCTACTCCTAATTGTGGTATTTGCATTAAAAAAAATAGCAAGTTGCTGGAGAAAAAATTTTGTGCAGTTGTGCTTCACAGGATGTATTAACTTGCTAAACTTCGAAATAAGCAACAGTAGAGATACATAGAAACTTTACCCTTCTGGAAATAAAGTAACATTAATGGTTTAGTTCTTTCAACATTAATTTTTATGTCATCTCTACTGATAATCCTAAGAGTTCTGCAGTGAATGTCCTATGAATTACTGAACCACAGAAGCCAAGCATGAAGGGGATTGGAAGGCACCTCTGGAAATCAACTCCCTTGCCAGAGGAGGGTTACACAGGATGGCATCTACATGGGCTTTGAATGACTCCAGAGATGGGGGCTCCACCATCTATCCAGGTAGCCTGTTCATCCCATCCCATCCTGCCCCCGCCCCCTCCAATCTTGTCTTCTCTAGGTTAAAAAGCATCAAGTTATTCAGTCTTTCTTTCTAAAAGAGATATTCTAGTTGTGTAATTATCTTTGTATCTTGTTTCTGTGCCCTTTCAAACAGTTCACTACCCTTCCTGAACCAGGGAAATGAGAAATAGACACAACACTCCAAATGAGATCTCACCAGGGCAGAGTAGAGAGGGACAAGAACCTCACACAACCTCCTCATCACACTGTTCTTGATGCACCTCAGGATGCCACTGGCCTTCTTGTCCACAAGGGCACTTTGCTGGCTTATGGACATCCTGTTGTCCCAGGTCTTTTTCCACAGATTTTCTTTCCAGCAGTCAACCCCCTCACCTATATAGGTGCAGGGGTTATTCCTCCTTAGGTGCCTGATCTTACACTTGCCCTGCTTTAACTTCATGAGATTCACCTCCACCCAGCTCTCCAGCCTGTCTAGGTCATTCTGGATGACAGCACAGCCTGACTGGGGTCAGCTGCCCCCATATTTCACATAACAACAGGTAATTTAGGAAGCACTAAGGAAAAGATTTTAACAAAGAGGGCCATGGGATCACTGCCATCCAGTAGGGTATGCTGTCAAGAAAACAACAGGTCTGATGGATTTATTTCACATGGCTGTTTCCAGATGAGTGAGTGTGGGTTGGCATCTACCATGGTCTGAGCTGCTTGCATCTACAGTGCCTGTAGGGACAGTACTGAGGTTGGAGCTAGCACCCATCCTGCATTCTCCTTTCCCAACACAGTTGAGTGGCTGCAGGGTTAAAATCTAAATGAGAATTTTTTAGAGTTCAGTTTCAAGGGTCAGCTCAAATCCAAGCTGAAATGACAGCACAAGTATATCAATCTGGAAGTTTCATTTCAGCCCAAGGCTTTCAAAAGCCTATTACCCTCCTGTTATTTTCAGAGGAAATGTCGAATGGAGACATACTTTGAAACAGCACTCAAAAAGGGAAGGCTGGCAGAAACGACTGGTGGAAAGTCCACTTTTTCATATTGCTGATCCAAGAGTATTTCTGTAAGATGTTAGGGAGAATGAAGACATTATAGTTTTGTTTGAAATAAATAGGAAAAAGTTTATTATAGATCCTCTCAAAATGCACTTCAACTTACTCTCAGAGTTTTGTGTGTCTCAAACACTGAACATATTTTAAAGGCACAGATTCAGCAAAAATTTCAAGTGATGCATTTTAGCAATTAGAGGCAGGACTGTGAACAGATTCATAACCAATGGGACATAAAATATCTAACAGGCACTTCAATTTATGGCCCTGTTGTAAGCCAGGCTTATATTTAATTTTTATTGTGATAAATAATGCTCAAGAGTATGAGACATCTGCGCATAGGTGGAGTTTAATTTAGGAGATTAAGAGTGCTGAAGAATTATAATGAAAGAAATTTCTGTCTGTTGGAAAGTTTAACACACAGGCTATTGATCAGGCAAGAGGAATGATTTAGGAAACTCTGCTGCTTCTTCCCATTTGCCTGAAATCTAAAATGGATAAAACCTCATCTGGGAAGTCTGCAAGTCATTTTGCTCTACTCCACTTAGTATTTAATGACTATTGTGGGTAATTTTTCTGACAACAAAATTTGGATTTAATTGAAAGGAGAACTGTCTGTACACATAAAAGGCATCTTACTCACAGGCATAAGGAGTAAATCACTGTGTAAATGTTCAGTGCCACAAAGAGAGAAAACCTCTTAGGTCTTGGTAAGATGTGGGGTCTATCTGTTGTGAAACAAACTCCATGTTTCCATGTAAGGCTGCAAACTTTCTCCCAATTTTCCTTGTGCAGTGAGCAAGGCCTTCTCCAGATGAGCAGTTTCCGTGATGTTGTCAACACATTTTCTCTTCCTTGCCACTGTTGAAATCTGAGCAATCACAGCATGGTGAGGCCACCATGTTTTGGGGCTCTCACTACAAGAGTTACCCAAAAAAAGGGCAAGAAAGCTGTTGAAGGGTCTGGAGAACAGCTCTTCTGTTCTCCAGTGGCTGAGAGAATTCAAGTTGTTCAGATTGGAGAAAATGAGGCTGAGGGGAGACATTCTTGCTCTCTACAACATCCTGAAATGTGGTTGGAGCAAGATGGGGGTTGATCTCTCTAGTTACAAGTGACAGGATGAGAAGAAATGACCTCAGGTTGCACTAGAGGAGCTTTAGGTTGGATATTAGTAAAAAAAAATCTCTTCAACTGAAAGAGTTTTCCAGCCCTGAAACAGACTTCCTAGCCAGGTGAAGAATCCTCATCCCTGGAGGTGTTTCAAAGAGGTAGAGATGTGGTGCTGAGGCGCATGGTTTAGCACCAGCCTTTGTAGAGTTAGAGAAAGGTTAGATTCAATGATCTTAAAGGTCTTTTTGAACTGAAGTGATTCTATGATTCTGTGATGTTATCTCCTGGTGCAGGTCAGTTACTGAGCTTACTCCAGCCCATCAGCCACTAGTCAACTTCAGCCTCTGCTACTCAACTCCTTGCTGCTTCCCCTTGCCCACCTTCCTAGCAAGCTTTACATGCTTGAGCTTATTTTAGCAAGAACTTTTTGCAGCATTAAAACATCTTTACTGCAAGAGTGTTCAGGTATTTGAACAGGCTGCCCAGGGAGGTGGTGGAGGCACTGTCCCTGGAGTGTTCAAAAGACATGTGGACATGGCACTCTGGGACATGGTTTAGTGGCCGTGGTGGTGTTAGGTCAATGGTTGGACTCCATGATCTTTTAGGTATTTTCCAACTGAAGCAATTCTATTTTTTTTTTTTCCAAAAGGAACACAGCTTCTGTTCTTGAAGGCTGCTGTGTGCTATGAACCAATCTGCTTCAAAATGCACCATTTGGACTCATGATACTTGTGTAAATCCTTCTACATGCCTTAAATTCTCACTGCTACACAGAGAACAAGACCGAGTGTCTGAATATCATTTAATGCCTCAGGCTACAGGCAATGAAGTTTTTTATAGTTTTATTGTTTTTACATAATTGTGTCATAACTTTCACATGTTCTTTCATGTTAACTATAGCAAAAGTCCATAAACAATACTTTCAGACAATCTCCTTTGTAATACTGCCAAAGGAGAGAAAGTACTGAAAGTCGGACATGAGGTGGGGTATTTCAGCTAAAACAGTCAATGAATTCGTACCAATTTGTGTGAATGATTCAGCCTTACATCCACTCTCATTCCACACCAACTCTCCTGTGGAAAGAGACTGAGGGAGTTGGGGCTGTTCAGTTTGGAGAGGAGAAGGCCCTGAGGTGACCTTATTGTGACCTTTCAGTATCTTAAGGGGGCTGCATGGAAGCTCGGGAGGGACCTTTTAGGATGTTGGGTAGTGATAGGACTAGGGGGAGTGGAGCAAAGCTAGAAATTGGTAGATTCAGACTGGATGTTAGGCAGAGATTCTTCACCATGAGGGTGGTAAGACCCTGGAATGGGTTGCCCAGGGAGGTGATCAAAGCCCCATCCCTGGAGGTGTTTAAGGCCAGGCTGGATGAGGCTCTAGACAGACTGATCTAGTGTGAGGTGTCCCTGCCCATGGCAGGGAGTTGGAACTAGATGATCCTAGTGGTCCCTTCCAACCATGACTGATTCTGTGATTCTATGAACTGCAGACAGAAGGAGAAAAGACTTAGCAGGAGTTGTTCCCCAAAATAAATAGTGAAATACATAAGCATTGAGGAATCCTTTAAGAAAAGCACTCCCACTACCAAACTGGGAAGGGTGCAAATGAATTAATTTTTTTTTTTTTTTTTCTGAGTTCAGTCATGACAGATTTCTCCCAGGATGGTTTGGTTTGTTTTTAAAGAAGAATTCTAAAAACTCAGGAGAGTGTGAAAAATAAAGATAAGCACAGCAAAACGTAAAAAGAAGCTCCTTGTAAACAGCTTCTTACTGAGTTCTTTTGGAAAGATGCAATAATTGTGAGCTTCAAGTAGGGTTGCAGATATGTGTTTCAAGATCTTATTGAATACTAGAGAAGCTTTCAAGGTCATGTTCCCTAATTTCACTTTTGCATTTAATCTGGCTGGATTTAAATTTGTTCTCTTTTCTTTGATTAAGAGTTTGACTATTAGAAGCTTGTTTTTTATGACACAACAATATCCACCCTTCCAAAGCCTGATGAAATCCCTGTATGAAGGTATGACTTGCTTATTTCTGGTTACCTAATTCCAAACTGAAACATTGTATATTAAAAATACAATCCAGCTCTTGTTGACTTGTGTCGCAAAGTTCAGTTAGCACTCTGAAGCATGGATATTTAGAAGGGATCTTACTTACAATTATGAATATCTAAAGGGTGGGTGTAAGGAAGAAGGGTGTAGTGGGTTTGCAGTGACCTGCCCCCCCCACCTTTTGAAACCCCGGCTAAAACTCAGAAAAACACACTGGAAGTTAATAAATGAAGCTTTATATTTACAGCAATGCAAATATACAAGCAAATATTTACAAGATATAACAGATATTTACAGAAATATACAGTAAAAAAGGAATACAGACACCACACCCCTCCTGGAGACCAAAATCCCCAAGAGAGGGAAACCAAACCCCCCTACCACCTTCCCCCTTTCCCCCAGCTTTATCTCACCACTTGATGATGCTGCAGATAAGCTGAAGATCGGTCAGAAAGATTAGTGGCAGGAAGGAATGAATGGTTTTAGTGATTTTACTCTGAATAATTTCAAAGGCAGAAAGACAAAGGAAAGAAGCTGCTGAAGCCAGCGCGGACCCAGAGCCGACTGAACTGCGCAAGCACAGTGGCTTATCTGGATGTTTTGGGAACATTCTCAAAACAGTCTTCTTTCTTCTCTCTCAGTGAAACTGGATGAAGTGACACAGTATGTTTAATTTCTCACTCAAATTCTCCAATTAGCTCAAACCAACACAAAGGGGCTGGTCCCTTTCCAGTGGTACCCTGTGGGAGGGTTTCAACACCTGCCCGAATGCGTTCCTGCATGGCCTGCCCTGGGTCATCCTGCTTTGCAGGGGGCTGATGATCTCCAGAGGTGTCTTCCAACCCTTACCATTCTGTGATTCTATGATTTTGCCAGCCAAATGTGTGTCATGGTTGTATTCTGAGTTTAGCACAAAACCACACCTGAATTCCTGTTCCTTTCATACAAAGCAAATGGGTTCATGGTCTGAAAGGGAGTTTTGTTGTACTCTGGCCAGGAGCCTGAACCTGACACTTGGGAATCCAGGAGGCAGTGTACACCGTGAAGCTTATGTGCTCCACAGACATGCCAGGCAGCTCTTTCTGGTGCCAGGTCTGGGTTCTCATTAATTAGTTCATTGACATGTAAGGGTTGGGATTCCTGTAGTATTAACCATTCTCAAAAAGGCAGCTTTGCCAAAGGACACTATTTTTATCTTGGAAACACATCCTGAAGAATTTATAATCAAAGCAGAGGGCAGATTGAGGTTTCAAAAAAATTGCACTAATTACCATGCTGACAATTTTATGTTGGGTAAGTGAAATATGGAAATTGTCTCTTTTTCCAAATATTGTCTCCTCCTGATGTCATTAGCTGATTTTTTTTTCTTTTCTTGCATTCATCTGAATCTAGCTGGTGACTGTCCTTCAGCACAGCTCTGCCTACATCGTAGTGACAGCTCAGTATCTGATGGATGGCTAGAATGGCAGGGTTCCACTGGATGTTAGGAAGAAGTTCTTTACCACAAGGGTGGTGAGACACTGGAATGGGTTGGCCAGGGAGGTGGTGGAAGCCCCAACCCTGGAGATCTTTAAGGCCAGGCTGGGTGGAGCTCCGAGCAGCCTGATCTAGTGTGAGGTGTCCTTGCCCATGGCAGGGGGGTTGGAACTAGATGATCCTTGAAGTTGCTTCCAGCCCTGACAATTCTGTGATTCTTTAGGAGACAAATTTCAGTACAGCAGCTTGAACAGACAAATATTTGCATCCTAACAGAGGGTGCATTGAGATCCACTTTGGTAAGCTAAGGCTAGGATAAATAGAATTTAGGTGAACAGATTTCTGACCAGTGCAAAAAACCCCCAAAATGAAAAATAAAATTCAAATCCTTGTGGCAAAATTAAATTCATTGCCTTTGTAGAAGTTCAGTTCTTGCTCAAGCTCTCTTTCAGTCTGTTTTTCAGGTCCACACAATGAAATAAGATGTAAATACATGCCAGAAAACTAGAAATTTTATAAAGCCTTGAAAATGCTGCTTTTAATGTGATGGTACTTCTAATTTTGTTCTGGTATGATACTGCTAGATTGGAGATTTGGAAAGAATTCCTTACTGCAAGAGTTGTCAGCAATTGGAACTGCCTGCCCAGGGAGGTGGTGGAGTCACTGTCTCTAGAGATGTAAAAAATCCAAATGTGTAGACATGGTTTAGTGGTAGTGTTGGGTTGATGGTTGAACTTAATGATCTTAGAGGTCTTTTCCAACCTTAATGATTCTAAATACTTTCCCCTCTTTTTTTAAAGAGAAACTGTCAAGAGATTTCTTTGCATTTAACTCCTGCACAAAGCTCTAGGGACTTCTATTAACCATATTTGTTCTTAGAATGGGTATTTTTTTCCTTATTTAATATTATTAATGAGCATGTGGCTCATTATCTGTGACTTGTCCTCTGGAAATGAAGCCATTGTGTGCACACAGTTCCCATCTGCACCAAATCATTTGTTTGAAGGTCTGCTTTTTGCATTTCCAAGAAGTCTGTCTGAGTTTGCTAGATGTTTAGCATAGCTGTAGGTTAAATGGTACCATAATAATTATAGCTAATATCTGAAATCTTACCAAAGTAAGGCTGCTGCCTCTGAGAGGAAGCTTTAGCAAACCCATGTACAAAGTGGAGAGTAGTTACTTTCTCCACATTTCCTTAGGGCACCAAAACATCCCAGCCCATCCCTTTAGTGCGATACACCTGCAAAGTATATATTTGTCCATTCTAAGGTTTTAGGAGAGCAGAATTCAATTTTACAGTCTCTAAGTATTACAGGTCAAAAATGGTCTCCTGAATTACAGAATCATAGAATCATTTAGGCTGGAAAAGGCCTTTAAGATCATTGAGTCCAACCATTATGTAACTCTACCAAGGCTGGCGTTAAACCGTGTTCCTCAGCACCACATTTCTGCCTCTTTAAAACACTCCCAGGAATGGAGATTCAACCACTACCCTTGACAGCCTTTTTCGGTGAAGAAGTTTTTCCAAACATCCAATCTACACTTGCCTTGATGCAACTTAAAGCCATTTCTTTAATCTAAAATTAGGCAGAAGACATCAACCCCCACTTCAGTCCAACCTCATCGTAGAGATCTGTAGAGAGCAGGAAAGTCTCGCCTCCACATCCTCTTCTCCAGACTAAACAACCCCAGTTCCCTCAGCCACTCCTCACCATACCTGTTCTCCAGACTCTTCAGCAGTTTTGTTGCCCCTTTCAGGACACGCTTCAGCATTTCAAGGTCTTTCTTTTAGTAAGGGCCCCAAAACTGGTATCAATACTCAAGGCGTGGCCTCACCTGTGCCCAGTACAGAGGCACAATCACTTCCTTGGTCCTGCTGATCATACTATTGCTGATCCAGACCAGGATGTGCATTGGTTTCTGACATGCACAGATGGAGTATTCAGTAGCAACTGATATAAGAGTGCAAGGACCTTTGAGTTGCACTCCCATGCCAATAAAGCTACACTTGCAAATTGCTCTTCCAATTTCCTCACCTTCTTACAGTGTAAATGAGGATTACGTATGAAAAACCAGCTTGAAGGTCCACTAGATTTGGTGGAGCTACCTCCTGATAGTGAAGTCAAAGGAGAAAACAGAGGCCACTGTTTGAACAGCATGTGAGTGAGTACAGAATGTGGTAGGGATGATGACAGTTTTAAGGAGATGTTATCTTTGTGCTTTAATTGCTTAAGTAAGTTACTGTAATTATAAATACCAATCTGCATTATCATAGCTGGAGAAGAATTCTTTGAGACTTGAGAAAAAGAAATACTTTGGGATAAAAACATCATACAATAAAATGGAAAAAAAAAAAAAAAAAAGCTCAGTTTACAATACAACCTCAGCTGGCCAAATACAGTCAAAAGTAAGTTGGAATATTTTAATATAAAAAAATATTTTGCCCTTAGGTAGTAATGGTAATTTTACTGTAACGTGGTAATGAATCAAATCTAGAAGGACTCATCTTGCTACGTTATGTCAGTCTGCTGAGAGTCTCCCAGACTCTGCTGTGGTTGTATTAATGGATTTTTAACAAGGTATATTATACCAGTGATGAACAGTACAATATTTGGAAATAGTCTTGCATAAAGTTCATTTATTATGAACCATGGTTTTTGTGTCATGAGGAATTGCATTCTGGTTAGGCAGGCAACTGTAGCAGCAATTTGACCATCTTTACCTTTAAAAAACATTTTAAAGTCCTCCCAGCAGTGTGAAATCCTTCCACTTTACAGCATCCATTTAGATGGTGCTGTTAAAGGAACACTTTCCAAATTATTTCTTTTTCAAGTCACATCAGGGTATTTGGCCACATATACATCAAGTCCTGTGTATATGGCTGATACATTAAACATTAAATGTAGTGAAGTTTGTTAGCAATTCATTTCTGAAAGATCCTTAAACCTACAATACTTGGGCATCTTTCCATGCTGTAAAGAACTTTTCCTTAAACACAATATCTAACATGCATCTCTGAATTTCTAGAAGCATTAAGAGCCTAGTTATCAAAGTGGTAATTTCTAAGTATTGACCAAAAAAAAAAAAAAAATTAACAAAAAAGGAAGTTAGCATTCTGTAACATTTTTAAATGAATTATCTGTTGCACACTGCTTTAATATTCCTGTCTTGCTATTCCAGTTCAACACCTCCATTACAGCCTGTCCAAACTGGTAATTTCAAGTCCTTCCACTACCATAGTTACGTATGGTTTCCAAACCTGTTTATTTAAGCTCTGAATGTGGAAGCTACAGCAACATTACAAACAAGGGGCATGTTCTCTGACCACACAGGCAGCATTTTGGGTAATCAAAGAACAAAACAGGAAGGTAATCTGTTGTGAAATAGCAACAACATTTATACACTCTTGACCTTGTCAAGGGTCAGTGCTGGCCTGGCTACTAAAATAAGTGACAGATGCTGTCTATGAATCCCTCTCCCATACCAATAGGAAGAGCAAGGGAATAAGAGAGAGAAACTTACAGGTTAGAAAAGAAAACTAAACCAGCCTTAATTAAAATAATTGCAATAAAATGAAAGAGATACAAATTATTCTGGGTTAAGGCTAATTGGAATATTTAAATGAGAAAAATCAGATTATAGGCTGTGAAAAGAAAGATATTGTAATGTCTACTTCACTCATAGGTTTACTGAGATGTACGAAAAGAAAGACATAAACATTCCTCACTGCAGCCTTTCACTCTGCACCCCAGGATGGCACACAAGGTGTAGCAGTGCCTTTGCTCTGTAGCCCAACCCTTGATGCTAACTCTCCCCATCACGTTCTCACTGTCTGTGCAAACCTGCCCTGAGCTGCACAAAGTGCTGGCACTGACCAGAGCCTGAGATGGGAAGTCACAGCACTGACCAGAATCAGTTCTGCTTTAGCTTCATCCAGGACAATCCTCATTCACTACTAACTCAGAAGCAGAAATTGTAGAGCACCACTAAGTCTTGGCCGTCTTGAATACTATCAAGCAGAAAGGACAATGTCACTCTGATAATTAGCAGTAGTGACAACATTTACAGTGTGAAAAGAGTAATTAATCATCTGTCATAGCCAGGTCTTGTTCTGATGAACTTCACAAGCAAGGATTTTTGCATAGTAATCATTGTCCCCCTACGACATTCCCATTATCCCTCCTAATATTTGCTTTGTAACTTCCTCTTCCTAAGTGTAACATCTTTGAAGGCAGCTTTTGAGACCACAGTACAAAAAAAAAAAATCACCAAATTGCCAGGAGTAATGTGATATAGATGGCAGACTATTTCCCTTTATATAACACTAAAAATATCACAGTCTCAAGTTTAAAGGTTTAGTTTAGAATTACTTTTTAAGTCCACAGCATATTTCCACCTCTCCTATGAGGACAGGATGAGGGAGCTGGGCTTGTTCAGCCTGGAGAAGACCCTGGGGAGACATAATAGCAACCTTCCAGTGTGTTGGTTTAGCAGTTACCTGCTCCCCCCACCCCAGTTTGAAATAACCCAGGCTAGGACTCAGTTGGCTGGAAGTTAAGAAGCTTTGTATTTACAGCTGTGCACAATAGACAAGCAGATATTTACAATGTATAACAGATATTTACAGATATATGTACAGTAAAAAGGTAATACAGAAACACCACACCACTCACAGAAATCAAAATCCCTAAGAGGGGTTTCTAACCACCCCTACCACCTTCCTCCTTTCCCCAATCTTATCTCACCATCTGTTAATGCAGCAGATAGGCGAAGGTAGATCAGCCAGGGGGCTTAGCAGTAGGAAAAGAAGTTAGTGGAATTACTCAGATTCAGCTATGAAAGGCAGGGAGAAAGGAGCCATGCAAGAGCTACCACAGCCCTAAATGGTCTGAAGCAGTCTGACTTATCTATATTTGGGTTACAACTCTTAAAACAATTTTTTTTCTTTCTCAGTAAAGCTGTGAGGGGAGTAGCATCTTCTGTGCTTTCCTCTCTCAGCCTGTAGTCTAATTCCTCGTTCAAATCCTCCAATTAGTTCAAACCAACACAACCTGAAAGGGGCCTACAAAAGGCTGCAGAAGGAATCTTTACAAAGGCCTGCAGTGATAGGATGAGGGGCAATGGTTTTAAATTGGAGAAGAATAGATTTAGGTTGGATGTTAGGAGGAAGTTCATTACCATGAGAGTAGTGGAACACAGGAACAGGTAGCTCAAGGAGGTAGTTGAGGCCTTATCCTTGAAAACATTCAAAGTGAGGCTCAACAAGGCTCTGGGCAACCTGATGTAGTTGAGGATGTCCCTGTTCTCTGCAGGGGGCTTGGACTAGATGGCCTGTGGAGGTCCCTTCCAACTGGAACCTTTCTATGATTCTTCAGAGCTAGGCTGACCTGCTGAGTTCTTCCACCAAGCTGACAAAGGGCCTAGAATGCTCCACTGACTTTTCTTGTAGCATCTGTGACAACATCCAGCTCTCCAGGACTTCTGTGTGGCGGATGTGGCACAAGATTTGAGGATATTCACGTCTTGCAGAGTAGATGACTTGGGACCAAATGGGACATCTTTTTAAGAGGTTTAAACAAAGGCATGTAATGTCCATTCATGTGCTCCAGGGTGTCTGAGACATCCATATGGGGCTGGTAGATATGGCATCTACGAGGGTCCTATGTGCTTCTCCATCAGCAAATGGAGGTAGGCTACTTTACAGCATCTAAAATGTCATGGACTGGTTGGGTTACTCAGGGGCTATACTGTAATACATTTTCATGGTGATCTAATAGTAGACATGTAATTTATGATGTATAATTAACAGAGACAGTTTAGACATTTTTTTCATAGACTATCTGCAAGCAGATTACGCTTGTAGGAATTGATATCCAATGTTTACAATTATTAGCTTTGGTGTTTGTGTTTTGTTTTTTGGTTTTTTTCTTTGAATTGTTGCAGTTTTCAGACTGTATTGATTGACTACACCTCATTCTCTACATCATATCAATATTGGGTGTTCCCATCCTAATGTCATGGCACAGGGCAGAAATGTGTGTCTTGTGCAGGCTTCCACTCCCTGCTTTTCATGACCATAGTATCCTATTTATGTGAAACATAAGTGAAGTAGTGAAATATTTTTAGAGCTATTTCTCTAATTGCTTTATTTATTTTAAAAACTATTTGCTTTTCTCTTGTAACTCCCACAGTCAGTTGTAGCTTACCAACTGTTGAGGGTAAGTGAATGGTTAGTTAAGCAATAAAGACAGCAGCCACATCCCCAGATCATTCCATCTCTCCATCTGGAAGGTTGCCTTGAGATGACCATCCTGTGTCACCCTTTGCAATCTGGTGTTGCCTTATGCCACAATAAAAGCTGCAGGAAATCAGCTACATTTCAAGAAAACGTTGATGTTACACACAAAAAGGAAGCTGAAAATAAATAGCAATGCTTAATGGTTGAAGAGACAGATTGATAGTCCTGAAGTTGAAGTTTCAAGCAGGAGGAAATTAATCCACTTGCTAAGCACAGTAAACAGACCGAAACACATCTGCCTCTAAGCCTCTTTAACAGACAAAGTGAAACTCAAGAAATCACCAAAAACCTCCATCAGGAACATTGTCATCTTAATTTTGTGACATTATCTGGACATTTCTGAGAATTTCAGAAACTTTAGCTATTTGCTGACATGTCTGTGGGCCATCAGAAGCAAGTTTAGAATATATCTGGCTAAGTCTTCTGCCCAAAGAAATCATGGAGATCTGCATGCTTTTTAGTGGTGTAGTGCAGGCATCATTATGAAGAACTGTAGCTTATTGTTGAGCTACAGAAGGAGTGACACTTTCTCCTAGAAGAGATTTCTTAATGATGTTTGTGTTAGTGATAAGACCAGTCTCACTTGGTAGGAAAGGTTCTTGGCTAGAAACACTATAAATTACCATGTGACTGCCTCTGCAAAGGCTTCCATGAGTGCTTATGAAGTTGACTACAAAAAGGTAGAGAGATGGTTTATGTTGGAAGAGGCCTTAAAGATCATCTAGTCCCAACTCTCCTGCCATGGGCAGGGATATCTTCCACTGGACAAGGTTGCTCAAGGCTGTGTCTAACCTGCCATTGGACACCTCCAGGGAGGAGGGATCCACAACTTCCTTGGGCAGCCTGTTTGAATGTCTCACCACCTTTCTTTCTAATATCCAGTATAAACTTACCCTCTTCCATGGACCTGATCAGGAGGATAACCCAGCATGACATGTGACACATTGGGTTTTCCTCCCAGATATGTATGGTAAGGTGGAAAGTGTGGTGAACTGCAGCATTCACTGGCTTAAAGACCCTTCAAGATTAAACAGATTAAATGCTATGCAGCCAACATGCTGGGGAGCAGAGATGCAGAAAGAACATCAAAGGCTGGTTGTCCAGTAGTGATCCAGTGCTTAGGTCATCTTCTTATTTGTAGTAACAGTAAAGCTAACTTGTAAGGTCATAGGACCCAGAACTGAGGAGTTTAAACACAACAGCAACTGTAATGCAGGAAGAGCTCCCTGAGTCATGTAAACTGTCAGCTGCTGTCTACAAAGACTAACACAACTGCCTTTGAAGGATGCTGCCTGAAATGTCACCTACTAAATGCCTGCTTCCCTCAAGGTGTACTGAGACAGAACAAATCCTCTTCGTTCAGTAAAATGTGGCTTACTTTCAAATCAAGTTTACAATGCTCAGAAAGCCAAAAATTCCTGAAACACTCACTGAATCTGGATGCATGCATTTATAAAGGTACTGCAGGAAAATGCTCTTTGTGCAAAATGGCTCAGTTGTGTTCAGCATGAGACTGCCAAACAAGGTTTAACAGCAGGAAAGCTGAAATACATGGCAGTTTATGAGAGGGGAAAACAAAATTAAAAGCATGTGGATCTCAAAATCTATAGAGGAGAGCACAAATAACAAACTACCATGGAGAACAGAACTGCCTAGGGATGGAACTTTCCAGCTGTAGAGCAGATTGGGACTAACTAAAATGTTATTTCCATCTCAAGTAAGTGTTACAAACCAAATGATGTAGTTTTGGGGTTTTTGTTTATTTGTTTGTTTGATTGATTTTTTAAATGCACTTCTAGTGATGGGAAGCTTCATGGAATGAAATGAAAAATGTTTGTCAAGAGGAATCAACATTCAATTAAACTAAGGCAATTGACATTAAAGCTTTAAGCAAACAACATAAAGAATCCAAGAAAACAGTCTGTTGGGCAGACCACTGGGATTTGGAAGGCTGAGGAGTATTTTGCCCTGTTTTGCCAAGAAGTGGGATTAAGCAGCAGATATGCAAAACTAATTACTTCATTAAAAAGGATGGAAAAGAATTTTGTTATCCTCAGGGCTTGATGGCATAGACCTGACAGGTGAAGTGGCACATCTCATAGTGTGGCTGAAGAGCATCTTGGAGGAAATAAGCCTTGGGAAAAACAGAGGACGTAGCTTCTGCTGGTTTAATCTTCTTTTTGGGCTACCAGCTAAAGATGCCAAGTAGGGTATCAAGTGAAGGCTTGCTACCGATTGTGCTGTGGATGACTTTGATTTCCAAAGCTTTTGATATTCCTTTGTGTTCATTTATTTTTAAGATGCCAGTTACTATCCTCCTTGTAAGGAAATAAAGATACAATTTGAAAGTCTATTTCATTCCATCCTGTGGCCCTGTAAGAACCAGGTCTTCTTATGTCCCTGTAAATCTGAAGGCCTTATATATCCTGGGGATTCATTGTCAAGCTGTGGCAGCAGGAAAATGGGGAAAAAGGGTTAAAACAGACTTTCTATTCCCTTCTCTCACCAGCCCACTCCATCAATTTAGAAATGCTAGAAAGAGTTCATTTCAGCTGATTTCACCATGCACATTTTCACTTAAGCCTACAACCAGAGACTATTACAAAAGTGCTTTGCACTCTATTTATAACATCACACCTCCAGACACCTTCCCTGTCCTCTGAAGTGACAACTCCACTGGCACAGTGCAATGGAGGTGATTAAAATTTGGCCCTGAGTTTCTGACTGAAAATACTTTGCATGCCAAATGAGCTTTATTCTGACAGGTAAATAGCTCTCAAATAGAGCTTCATCTCTTCAGCAGTGGTGGGAAGCAGAGAGCACAGATTTGAGACATTGGCTTCTTAGAGCTGAAAAAAAAACCTCCCAGTAATAATTTTGATCACCTATTACAACTAATGTGGAAGCAAAGATTCAGATTCAATAAGTTCAATGAATTTTATCTGTTAATTTTGGAGAAGAGTGTGCAAGTTTTATCTTAAAAACACAAAGTTATGATAATTTTTTTTTTTTTTCATTTTTGTCTTGACAAACCTAAGTAAAGTAATAATCAACAGCTGGGCCAAAATTCTCAGATGAACAACACATACCCAGGGAGGTTTTGGGTGTCCCCTCCCTGGATATGTTCATGGCCATGTTGGACAGGGCCTTGAGCAACCAAATCTAGTGGAAGGTGTCTCTGCCCATGGCAGGGGGTTGGAACCAACCAAAACCATTCCATAATTCAAGTGAAAAAAACCCAAGACTGGCTTTTGGAACATTTCAGGAAATTTCATATTAATTGAATAAAATGTAAATACTTTACTTTGAAACGGCCAAGAGTATTGAAATAAATAGTCTTTGGTACTAAATTACTTTTAAATTACTGCTTTGTCTGAAAAATGTATCTCAATTTTCCCATTAAAGAGACAGGAATTGTTTAATAACTCAAAAATGAGAATAAACTAAAATACTGCACACAGAACCGATATTCTATTACCATTTAATTAGTGTTTTGTTAGCACTTTGAAATAAAATCAAACATTGAGATTTGGTTTAAAGAAAACATCTTTTTCCTAGTGACAGGAGGCAAATACATAAATAGTGACTACATTGTATTTCCTGATAATATGCTTGAAGAATAGCATTAAAATATGTAAGTTCTTGGCTTGTATTTTAAATTGTTGGGCTTTTAACCATCATTCTGCATGAAGAGATAACATTTTGATATTCAGTTCCTTGCACCGGATTTTGAACCGTCATACTGGGACATACCTGGGAGCACAATGTCTGATCCTTGAGTATTCTGTCTGTGTGACAGGAGCACTTTCTATTTGTCTGTCAATAGTTAATCAAATGCCAGCAGATGGCACTCAAGAATGGGAAGCATCGATCCTGCCTCAGAGGTAGCAACCTTGACATGCTCTGCAAATGGCTTCCTTTCCCTTCTCTGCACAAGATCCTAACACCAGAGCCTTGAAAGAAGGCAGAAACATGACACTTTGGATTTCACTCTTTTGTCTGTTCTCCTCCACAAACTATACAGGCAGAATTGTTTTGATTGGAAAAGACCTTTAGGATCATTGAGCCCAACTATTCTTTAACTCTACCATGGTGCTAGACCATGTCTCTCAGCACCACATCTCTGTGACTTTTAAACACCTCCCTGGGGTGCCTATTCCAGTGGTTGAGAACCCTTTCAGTCAAGAAGTTTCTTCTAATGTTCAGTATAAAGATGCAGATGACAACAAGGAATCTACAGATCTTAACTGCCTTAGGCCTATTTAACGCACAGCATTCAGCACCATAATGGAACAAACACTACGCATAAAATTTGCAAACGTGCCTAAACCACTTAGAAATGTAAATGTAATTAGAAATCACAGATTTTTCATTAAATGTATGGATTTCTTAGCCTGAAGAGCAATCACATTATAGGGGAAAGTTTTCAAAAGCAGAATCATAGGATCATAGAATGGTTTAGGTTGGAAGATCATCCAATTCCAACCCCCTGCCATAGGCAGGGACACATCCCACTAAAACAGGTCACTCAAGGCCTCATCCAGCATAGCCTTCAACACATCCAGGGAGGAAGCAGCCACAACCTCCCTGGGCAACCTGTTCCAGTATCTCACTACCTTCACTGTAAAGAACTTCCTCCTAATATCCAGTTTAAATCTCTCCTCTGCCGGTTTAAACCCATTACCCCTAGTCCTGTTATAACAAGACCTTGTAAATAGTCCCTCCCCAGCCTTCCTGTAGGCCCCTTCAGATACTGGAAGGCTACTACAATGTCTCCTCAAAGCCTTCTCTTCTCCAGGATGCAGAGCACAACTCTTGTAGCCTGTCCTCATTAGCAGAGCTGCTCCAGCCCTCTGATCATCTTCATGGCCCTATTCTGGACTCTCTCCAACAGTTCCATGTCCTTCTTGTGTTGGGGGCTCCAGAACTGTACACAGAACTCCAGATGGGGTCTGACAAAAATGTAGAATTAATTAGATTAAGGCAGATAAAAAGGTATGTCTAGAAACAGCACAAAGAAAGATGTACATAGAGTCACAGCAATATAAAATAATCAGGGTTGGAAAAGACCTCAAAGATCACCAAGTCCAGCTATCAACGTAACACCACCATGCCCACAAAACTATGTCATGAAGTGCCACATCTACACACTTTTTGAACATCCCCAGGGACATTGACTCCACCTTCTCCCTGGGAAGCCTGTTCCAAGGCCTGGACACTCTTTAGATAAAGACAATTTTCCTAATATCCAACCTAAACCTCCCCTGGAGCAATTCGAGCCATTTCCTCTTATTCTATCACTAGAATAATAGAATTATAGAATCAGTCAGGGTTGGAAGGGACCACAAGGATCATCTAGTTCCAGTCCCCCTGCCATTGGCAGGGACATCCTACCCTAGATTGGGCTGCCCACAGCCTCATCCAGTCTTGCCTTAAACACCTCCAGGGATGTGGCCTCAACCACCTCCCTGGGCAACCCGTTCCAGGGTCTCACCACTCTCATGATGAAGAACTTCCTCCTCACATCTAGTCTGAATCTCCTCACCTCCAGCTTTGCACCGTTCTCCCTAGTCCTGTCACTACCTGATAGCCTGAAATGGCCCTCCCCAGCATTTTTGTAGGCCCCCTTCAGATACTGGAAGGCCACAATAAAGTCACCTGGGAGCCTCTTCCAGACTGAATAGCCTCAACTCTTTCAGTCTCTCCTCATAGGAGAGGTGCTCCAGCCCTCTGGTCATCCTCATGGCCCTTCTCTGACATGCTCCAGCATGTCCACATCCCTCTTGTAATAGGGGCTCCAAAACTGGATGTGGTACTCCAGGCGGGGTCTCACCAGGGCAGAGTAGAGGGGGAGAATCAGCTCCCTCGATCTGTTGGCCACACTTCTCCTGATGCAGCCCAGGATCTTCTTGGCTTTCTGGGCTGCAGGTGCACACTGCTGACCCATGTTGAGTTTCTCATCCACCAGCATCCCCAAGTCCTTCTCCTCAGGGCTGCTCTCCAGCCAGTCACTGCCCAGCCTGTATTTGTGCTTGGGATTGCCTCGACCCAGATGCAGGACCTTGCACTTGGTCTTTTTGAACCTCATGAGGCTGGCTTGTGCCTACCTCTCCAGCCTGTCCAGACCCCTCTGGATGGCTTCCCTGCCCTCCAGCCTGTCTGCTGCACCACACAGCTTGGTATTGTCAGCAAACTTGCTGAGGGTGCACTCAATGCCTGTGTCCATGTCACCAACACAGATGTTGAACAAGACTGGTCCCAGGACTGATCCCTGAAGGACTCAGCTTGTCATTGGCCTCCACTTGGACATGGACCCATTGACAGACACTCTTTGGGTGTGGCCATCAAGCCAGTTCTTTATCCATCTGGTGGTCCACCCATCAAACCCATGCTTCACCAGCTTGGAGACCAGGATGTGGTGCAGGACAGTGTCAAAGGCATTGCTCAGGTCCAGGTAAATGACATCAGTTGCTCACCTCTCATCTATTAATGTCGTGATCTGTTCATAGAAGGTCACCAGGTTTCTCAGGCAGGATCTGCCCTTGGTGAAGCCATGCTGATTGGGCCCAATCACCTCTTCACTATTCTCCTGTTTCAGTAGCTCCTCTAGGAGGATCTGTTCCATGATTGTACCAGGCACAGAGGTGAGACTGACTGGCCTGTAATTCCCCATCTCCTCCTTCCTACTCTTTTTTAAAATGGGAGTTGTTTCCCCTTTTCCACTCAGTGGGGACTTCACCAGACTGCCAGGACTTTTGGAGACTTGGAGAGGGGTTTAGCAACCTCATCTGCCAGTTCTTTCAGGCCCTGTGGGTGTATCCCATTGAGTCCCATGGACTTGAACACTTTCAGGTTCTTCAGGTGATCATGAACCTGATCTTCACTTATGATGGGCAGTTCTTCCTTCCAGTCCCTGCCGTTATCTTCCATGACTCCAGGAATGTGGCTGGAGGCCTTTGCAGTGAAGATCAAGGTAAAGAAGGTGTTGAGAACCTCGGCCTATTCCGTGTCACTTGTGACCACTTTGTTTCCTTTCTGAGGGGGCCCACACCTCCCCTAGTCTTCTTTATACCATTAATATACCTGTAGAAATTCTTGGTGTTCCCTTTGACCTCCCTGGCTAGATTCAATTAAAACTGTGCTTTGGCTTTCCTAATCAGATCTCTGACTGTTCGGGCAGCTTCCTTATATGCCCCCCATTCTAGCTGTCCTTTCTTCCACTCCTTGTAGAGTTTCCTTTTGTCTTACTACGTGTCCAGCAGCATCTTGCTCAGGCAGCCAGGCCTCCTGGCATTCTTCCCTGCTTTCCTCTTTGTTGGTCTACATTACTCCTGGACACAGAGGAGGTGATCCTTGAATACTGCCCAGCTGTCCTGGTCCCCTCTTCCCTCTAGGGCTTCATCTCATGACACTTTGGCCAGCAGATCCCTGAAGCGATCAAAGTCTGCACACCTAAGATCTAGGGTCATAAGCTTAGAAAATGTCCTCCTGGTTGCCCTGAGGATCTTAAATTCAGCTGTTTCATGGTCACTGCAGCCAAGGCTGTCCCCAAGCCTCACACTGGTCACCAGCCCTATCCTGTTGGTGAGAATAAGGTCCAGCATAGCACCTTTTCTTGTTGGTTCCTCTACCATTTGGAGGAGGAAGTTGTCATCTATGCAATCCAGGAACATCCTGGATTGCTGATGCCTTGCTGTCTTGTCCCTCCAGCAGGGTCAAGGTGGTTGAAATCCTTCACTAGTTATGTAGGAGAAGAAAACAACAGCCAACTCATTAAAGCTTCCTTTCAGGTAGTTGTAGAGAGTAAGGTGATCTGTCCTAGTCTCCTTTTGTCCAGACTTAACCCCAGTTCCTTCAGCCACTCCTCAGAAGACTTGTTCTCCAGGCTGTTCTCTGGATATGTTCCAGCACTTCAATGGACTTCTTGTAGTAAGGGAGCAAAAACTGAACACAGGACTCAAACCACTTGCCAAGTATAGGGGCGAAGAATTAATTTAGAGTTTCCACCATCTCCTAGCTTCTTTGACTTGAGGATCCAGCC
Organism: Psilopogon haemacephalus; assembly: GCA_013396835.1. Classification (NCBI taxonomy): domain Eukaryota; kingdom Metazoa; phylum Chordata; class Aves; order Piciformes; family Megalaimidae; genus Psilopogon; species Psilopogon haemacephalus. Next base: position 234,109 of record VWZI01001958.1, read on the forward strand.
TCACTTGTGCTATGGCATGTACTGGCTCTCACCAAGGTTCAGCTGGGTGAACTTTATTTGTCAGCAGAGAGGCAGTGATTGCAGCTGTCTGTCAAAGTTTTCTCTATTTTACAAGCCGTTTATAACAAAACTAAATTAAAATTGGAGAGAGTAAAGAGACTAAACAATTTCAACTGTTTGATATTGAGGTCAGATCCAGTTCCATATCAAGATTCCCCCAGGAACAGAACACAAAAATGCTATGTACACCAACCTCCCCAAAGAGCAAGAACTACATATTAAAGATTTTTATTAGATGATGTTTTAAAATGTCCCTAGGCATAAGACAAGCTGCTTTTTTTTTTTTTTTTTTAATGCGTTCAAACAGCAGAACTGCAAGAGAAAGCAGCTGTAACATGCCACGTGTCAGTAATTCACAAAAAGAAAGCTCATAAAAATTAACAATCAGGAAATAATAAGTAGCTATATGTCAAGGGAGGCATCATTAAAACGAGAAGGATCTCTACTGCCTGCATATGGAGAATGTCACAAAATAACAAGGCAAGAGTCATTGTGCCCTTTGAGGAACTTACACTTTTATGACCACCTTTAGCTCCCAGGATTCAGTGGAGGCAATGATTAGCCTCTGAGTGTCAATGGAGGTTACAGTGTTAGCCTCACAAGCTCTTGGTCATTAGTGTTTGTTTTCAGCATATCTCACAGTGTCATTCTTAACTGTTGCAAGCTAGGACCAGAACAGCTGGTGACAGCTCAGCTTCTTGCCAACACAAGGTATCATATAAGCATGATGCAGATAATTTACAATTGTTAATCCGTCCTCCAAAAGCCATAATTTAAGAGATTATTAAAAAACACAGTAGACTCACAGAGCGACTCTAGGGGGAGGTTTTCCTGCAACTCACTCTCTACAGGCAGAATCCGATTCCAAAGCACTTAAAAGTCCAATCTGCCTCCACACTTGATGATCTCAAAGAAAGTACTCCAAACTGGAGCTACTGTTCAGGGCTTTATGTTCAGGATTGTGCTCAAGTTTTGATCAGGAGTATGAAGGTTCATGCAGAGAACATTGCATGTTTCTTAGAGCAAGGATTCCAATGTCTCAAATGTAATCAGTGGAGGCTGCCATGTAAACTCTACATTGATTCATTAAATATCAGCTTGTTCTGCAGCCTATCCAAGGGAGGGCATTGTCCAACCATAATCATGCTCCTCCACTCCCAGTTGTTAGTATTTTATGCCATGGCTAACTGATTCCAAATGCAGAGAGAAGTAAAGCACAACGTTGTCTCAGTTACCCAAGGATAAAAAGGAGAAAGAGAATGGAAGGAAAACCAGAAGAAAGAACAAAAATAACTAACTACAGCTGAAGGGTACACAATGCACACATCACAGAGAGGAAGAGGAAAAAAAAAGAGGATTTTAAAAAAAAAAAAGCTGTTCTGATGTTGACTGTGGTGCACTGAGTCAATAAATTCACTTTAGAATGGCTTGAGCATAAACGTGCTCCTTCCTGAGCTGAGCTGAAACTAATGCTGTTATGACCTGGTGAATCCATAATCCAAATAGCTGGCTATGGAAAACATAAGACAAATCTATGTTCTTTCAAGTTGCTGACAGCAGCAATGCTTTTGTAGAAAAGCTACAGCCTAGAAGGATAAGTCTGTAGAGTTCCAGGACAAAATACAGTACCATCATTCTCAGCTCTCTGTTTCTGCAGCATTTGTCGAACTGTATGCAAGCATCATCACATCATAAAGGTTGGAGAAGACCTGTAAGATCACCAAGTCACCACAGAGGCACTCTGTTACTATGCACACATCCACAGGCATTTCCAAATTTGTTCATCTTTTAGCTAAATATGGGGAGGAGGGCCTGGGGAAATCAACATATGGTAAGATTCTACACATTTAAGTTGTGTTTTGTATTTACATTAGTACACTTTTGTCTGGAATCAAATTTATGTTCATCCATATTATAATAAGCTGTATCAGTTGTCTTTATATAACCATAGATTACTTCAGTTGAAAAAGACCTGTAAAATCATCACTTCCAACTATTATCTAACTCTGCCAATTGTGGTGCTAAACTATGCCCCTTAGCACCTTCAGCTATAAGTCAGATTGTTTCTCTGGTACTTGGTAACAGTGAGGTAATTGGAAGAAATGTGGAGTAAACTATAGCACTAAGGCTATGATCTCTGCAATCATTTTCTATTTCTTTAAGCAGAGGAAGTTCCTTTTTCTTTGCCCTGATCACCTTGTGCTGATCACCAGTCATATTTCCATTGCAAGTTCACATTCAGCTTGCCAGTGAAAAGGATTCTTTCCATGAGTTCTTTTGTTATTCAACCAAAATAAACCAGTGTCTCTAACATCAAAAGCTGGTGAGGTATATAAAAGGATGACCACTATGTGGGTTTGGTCAGGTGGTTGGGTTCTGGTTTTTGTTTTTCATTTTTTCTGTTTGTTTTCTCCAGAGGCCTCAATCCTGCTTTTCATTATGAAAGTTACTAAATGTCTGTTCCAGAGCAGATAATCAAACAAAGCCTGACATCACCTCTGAACTTTGGTGAATTGCAGAATCGTTTTTTTGCATGGCTTAAGCAAATGACCCTCAGGAGGCTGCACTCAAACCTTCACAATCTCCCTCCAGCAGATACCTCACCAATGTAAAACTTGATCCTTCAATCAGTCAGGAAAATCAGTCTGCAGATTTTGCTTGCCAGTCAACCAGGAGAATTCAGTAGTAACAAACATTATGACAAATTTACCCTTGCATTGACAGTTAAAAAATGAGCATTGCAAGTGGCTGACAAACACTGAGCACTGCAATTTTCTGAACCACCTATAAAAATTCATAGGTTGCAAAATAAAACCCCAGTTAAAAAAATATTAAAATCCTGTTAATCATCGTTGCCACTAAGATGATCTTGGTTTTCTGCTAGTGACAGTCAACATCTGAGTGCTTTCTCTCTTCTTCATAGGTACACAATAACAGAAATAAGCAAAACTTTAATTAATTTTATGTTTTACCCTCACAAGCCTGTGCTGACCTCTATGATCAGTGAAGTGCGGCGTCACACCACAGAAAAGAAAGTTATGACCAATTGCTGCGGCTATGTTTTAATGTTATCCACTTCCTCACAAGCCTTTTCATTAAATATGTAGTTTTTTTCTCTCTTCTACACTCATTAGGTTTGCCTTTTCTTTTTTTTTTTCTTTCTGAAGACCGTTCTACTTTCTACCATTATTAAGGAGCAACCAAATCACCAGCATTTCTCTGTTGAATTTTCCTGTGAAATACCTATACTTATATGTGGCACTACTTCAATAGAGAGTAAAAATAATTATGCATGTTGCCTGCAAACCATCTCCTGAATTTTTTTATCGGAGAAGTCACATGGTCTCTCTTGGATTTTCTGCTTATTTCTGCCCTCAGACAAATAAAATCAGACTCCATGTTCAAACATTGTTTTATATTGTTTTATCAGTTCTCAGAAGCTCAGCAGGGGATTTGGAATAAGTGCAAGATCATAGGAAAAGTGGGAAAAGAGTTCTGCTGGAAATAGTATTCCCTGATACAGAGATCTCTAATTTTTTTCTTAGAGATCAAAGAATCACAGAATGGTGGGGGTTGGAAGTGACCTCTGGAGATCATCTAGTCCAACTCCTGCCCTGCTAAAGCAGGTTGCCTAGAGCAGATTGCCCAGGTGGGTTTTGAAAGTCTCCAGAGAAGGAAACTTCACAACCTCTCTGGGCAGATAGGCCCAGTGCTCCAGCACCTTCACAATAAAGACATTTTTCCATAAGTTTAAGAAAAAACAATTCCGTTCTGTATGTTCTAGCTTGAAGTGCAATCCAAGACTACATCCTTGAGGAGGTATGGTGGAGCATCCTGCTTCTCCATAGTGGAGGAGGAACACCTGGTTCATGCTAGATTGGCAGAGGGAAGTCTGTGCCTGGCTTCTGTATAACTCCTGCTTATCTCAGCTGGTGAAGGCTGTATCAATATTAACATTAGTTGACAGGCAGAAGGAGAGTAAGCACCATGAAGACTTGTATTTGTTTTACTTGCCCTCTGTCTTCTTCACATCAGAGCAATTTGACCTTTTCAAGCACAAAGAGGAAGATGAAGTCAGAACTTACCTTACTTATTGGTGTTGCCACTCAGATGCTTTCCCCTCAGATTTCCTCTCATACCAGGTTCTCACAGCTGAAATTCCTTCAGGAGCTGGGCAGAGTGCCCATGGTGGGCCTCACCCAAAAGCCATCCACTGAACTGCTATTTGAAAATCTGATCTGTATGTTTCAGCACAACCACTGCTGCAGTCAGGAGCTGGAACTCAGTGATTATTTTATTCAGGAGATGGGTGGCATGGCAAGAAATAGAAGGTATTGATCCTTATTCTGAAAAACATGCTCTAAAGCATCAGGCAAAAAACATAACTACAATTAAGTCTTGCTTAACAACGAGGTGTAATTCTTACACACCTGTATTTTTTTCACTGATAATGCTGATCATAGTTGAATTTAGGTCAGCTCTCCCCACAGTCATTCATAATTTTTTAGTCTTGTACCTTAAACATGCTGGTATGCAAAAGTTACTCACAAACTCTGTCACTGAAAGGCTCAAGGAACACACGCCTGTGAGAAGTGTGGAAATGAAACTTGGGGATTTAGTGATCTCAGCATTCAGGGTTTTACGAATGAGAACTACTTCGGTATAATTTTAAATGTGGGCTTGATTATTTTTCCCAACCCCATCCATCCCAGACTACTGACCCAGCAACTGACATAGATTAGGAAGGTATCAAAGGACCTTCAGAGAACCTTTTGTCTTGATAGCCTCAATTGCAGGATGCAATACAAACAACCTCTGTTCCTTTCTGTGTGCTAATACAGCTACACAATGTTTAGGAACAGTGACACTTGATGAATGATGGCTGCAAGCATCCAGAGGTCATTTTAATCACTGTATTTCTTCATATATACTTTTATACAATATATTTCTGGGCTTATCTTCAACAGAATGATGAAAAAGCAGACCAGGAATCTACATAAAGAGCAAGCAAAATTTAAGGCTGTCACTACAAAGTCTGAAAATAGACCTTCCTGCTTTGGGTACCAGATGCCTTCCTCAGTACTGTGATTACCCTTTATCACCTCATAATGGACCAGCACCAGACCATTCAAACCAAGCATTCCAAACATAAAAATGCTATTTCTATACTTATACAGCAGCCTCAGAAATAAATATTTTCTGCTCTGACCATTTTGACAGCATCAGGATGAAATGATGACAGAGAATGTGTCTCTGCTACTGACCATTTGAACGAACAGTGAAACTATAAATTCATTCTTGCAGGATCAAATATTTGTGCCTGTTTTAAATTTCTGCCATCGCCACCAGGAATAATATGTGCTTTGGAAATACTCTGTCACATCACATTGCAGCAGTTTTACAAGCATAAAATGTGTTTATCAATGAAGCTATTTATCAGATTTTATGAAAAAAAGCTCATATCCTACTGCAAAATAATAAGTAATCCAGGCTTTAAAAAAACAAACAAACCAAAACAATAACAAAAGCCCAAACAATTTCTGCAATATTCTTTTCCAACACAATGTTCCGGACTTTTACTGAATCATGAACATACATAGAGCCTCACAAACTATTTCTTTAGAGGAATATAGAAAATTAATGAAGACTGCTCCTGTGATTAATGCAATTTGTTGCCATTTTAACCTGTAAGCCAATAAAGCCTAGGCAGCAATAGCCAGAAATATTTTGATCCTTCAAATGTGAAGGTCAGAAATATAATTAATCTTTTTTAGTGAGGTCCTATTTTGAAAAAAAAGGTTGCTTACCATGGTTCTAAATTAGGCTCTCATAGATATGATAGGCACAAAGGGCATAAAACTCAGCAAAAAATACTGTTTTCTAATTGCAGCTTTGAGATGCAAACGGAAAGTGAGGTAATGCAAAGAGCAGAACAAAGCGGGCTGAGATGACACCATATTAAATTAAATAAGAGGTTATTGAAGGGGAGAGAGAAGGAAGGGATCTTAAATCTGAAGCTTTACTTTTGATTAATTAAACTTCATCCTAAATTTGCTAATTGGATGCTTTCATGAAATGTCGTTGGGGGACACTGACAGATGGCATTGCACTCATGGCAATTAATCCTGGTAGCACTTTAGAAATAAGGCATGAAAGTATCAGGTTATCTCTAATTCTGCAGTCATTTCCCTGAAAAACTGGGATAGAAACATCCATGAGCCTCAAGATGAGGAAGACAAAAATGATGAGTACACAACCAGCTCTAAATAGTATTTAATTGCTTGCTCTTGGGTAATAGCTTTTGCGTAACGCCACTTTGTAGCATTTGCTGCTAAGTGTCTACCTTTCATTTAACACCTTTAGTAAAAGCAGAGGTACAGGCTTAATTTTACACCTTTTGACTGTATTCTGAACAAGGGAAACATTAAAAAAAAATTAAATAATTAGTGCAGACTCACTGAAGAAGAAGCAAGAACAAGCTTCCATAATAAGAAATACTGCATTTCTATCGGTTCTTCTTGGCGTTTTCCCTTTTATTTTTAATATCACAAGAGTGCATGTGCAGGAGCTGGTGTTGTTTTGGGCTGACAGTGGTGTAAATGATAATTCATGACTGCTACAGTGAGTTTCCCGATAATCTGCATTTTATGATACACCGAAGCATGAAATGTGTGCTAGTGTAGCTTACTGAAAGAATGTAGGTGACGACTTTGCTGAAACCTTACTGAACTGTTCCAAGTGAAAGAATTTGCTACTAACTGTGCTTTAGGTCACTTAAACACAAGGGAAGTCAAGGTTCAGTGTTGTGCATGCTGACTTGCTTTTTTTGTCTCATTTGGTAGTTTCCACTTGGTGCAGCAGGCTGGGTGGTTAGCTTCCATCATGTGTAAGTCACATGTAAACTGAAATTCACACATTGTCATAGTCAGAAAAAAAAAAAAAAAAACTTGATAAGACTGCTTTTCACATTTGTCCCACTTTTTTTTTTTTTTTTTTTTTTTTTTAAAGCAACCAATGGTTATTTTAGTCAAAAGCTATAAAGAATGTTATGAAAATTACTCTGCTTGATCAAAAACTTTGCTTCTGACACAGATTTCCTTGAAGCTTGGGCAAACCCAGGAAGTCCTCTGCAAAATAAATATAAAAATATTAGAAATAAGCACCCTCTCCCTTGTGTTTCTCTCTGTATTTCTTAGCCTGTGGCATAACTGCAGCAAGAAGTACTGAATAAATAGGTTGTAAAGGGTCTTAGAGAATGTTAGGACACATTTCAGTATGCCTCTGGAACTTATTGTAATTTAAATATGAAATTTACTTATGTTTTATGAAATTCCTTGCTCATTAACACTGTTTGCAGTCTTACTGAAGTCTCACACTGTATCAATCTATACATCCAAAGTGGATTTATGGCACAGATTTAAGAGCACAAAGGAATATAGGATGATAATCACAGGACATAACAGTATTTTTTTTTTTAATTTAGTTTAATAAGGTCTAGAGTCTTAAGGTTCCAGCGGTATTCCAGCCACCTCATTTTTTGACTAGTGATCAATGCCAAAAGGTCAGAATTGCTACTTCTAGAGCAAAACTATGAGATAATTCTGAGATAATGAAAGTTTTCTTTTTCACCTGAACATGAAGAGCAAAGAATCAAATCTGTATTTTTTGTCTAAACTCCTTCATTTGAAAATTCAAGTATTTTACTTCTTAAAAGGTAATGTGGATCTCATATGAAATAAGCTGTGCCTTTTAACACTTTTTCTTTCTTATCATCATTGCTGCTTCTAGACTATGGTTGAAGTACAGGAAATCAGCAGGATGTAAATCCTCCTTTATTATAGATTTGCCTAGCTGGAAAAGATCTTAAGATCATGGAGTCCAACCATAAGCTAACTTCTCTCTGTACACAACTGTTAAACCATGCTCTTAAGCACTTCACCCAAACAGCTGGGTTAATCCTGCCTGAGAAGCCTGTAACAGAAAGATATTGTCAGCTCTGAAACTGAACAAAGATATTATAGTGCCTTGTTAATGTTTGTCACTTTTGCTGGTGAATTTTGTACCACCACACTGAGGCAGAGAACTTAGAAGCTTATTTCAACAGAAACTTAGAAAATAAAGTTACTGTTGCTATTAGAACCAAAGAGTCTCTTCTAAACATTAAAAGCAATAATGTGAAAGGACCTTGGACTTGTAAAATAAAATTATCAACCACTTCTAAAGGTGTCCTTTTGGATTAAACCCGTGAAACACTTTCCTCCAACAGTCTCTTTCATAGCCCCAAAATTTCAATTTTTTGGTTTGCTTACAGGTACTTAGTTGTGTGTTTGAGATCATGGAAGGTTTGGATTCAAGAGACCCTTACAGGTCATCTGGTGCAGCACCCCCACAATGAGAAGGGACATCTGCTGAAATAGAGAAATGTCCTCAAGCTGTGTCGGGAGAGGTTTAGATTAGATATTAGGAAAAATACATTTACTGAAAGAGTGGTCAAGTGTTGGAACAGGGTGACTGGGGAGGTGGTGAAGTCACTGTCCCTGGAGGTGTTTAAAAAAGAGAATTATAGACAACGTACTTAAGGTCATGGTGTAGCGGGTATGCTGTTTTGGGTTGACAGTTGGATTTCATGATCTTAGAGGTCTTTTCCAACATTAATGATATTATGATTCTATGACCTTTAACCTGATCAGAGTGCCTCAGTGGAATAAGAAGATACTGTATCCCACTGCATTAGTCTACTGCACATTTGGAATTATCTTGATTCCACATCTACAACACCTTTATGGACATAATGACTTGGCAGTATCTTACAAAAGCCTTTGGTGACAAATCAGCAAAAGGTAACAAACACTTGACGAAACCTAGAGAATCACAGAATGATAGGGGTTGGAAGGGACCTCTGGATACCATGTAATCCAGCTGACCCTGCAAGAGCAGGGTGAACTACAGCAGGTTACATAGAATGATTTCCAGGCAGGTTTTGTATGAATGCAAAGATGGAGACTCCACCACCTCTCAGGGTAGCCCATTCCAGTGCTCCACCAACCTCAAAGCACAGAATTTTCTCCTCATGTTTACAAAGAACTTCCTATATTCACATTTGTGCCTGCTACCTCTTTGTCCTGCCTCTGGCCACCACTTCAAAAAGGCTGGCCTCATTCTCCTGACACTTACCCTTTAACTGTCTATAATCATTGATAAGATCCAGTTTCAGTCTTCTCTTCCCTAGCTAAAAAATCCCCAAGTCTCTCAGCTTTTCTTCATAAGAGAGAAGATACCTCATATCCCAGTGTCAAATCAGTCTCATCGCCTATCTAAACACCTTCCACCTCACACATTAACATATCACGTGTTTGTGCTGCTTAACAAACAAACCCGAATATGATCTGAATCACAGCAAATACTTTAAATTTCCATTACTCCAACCATCATTGATAAATCAATGAGCTAAAGCAATGAGCTAAGTTTTCCAGGAGCATGGATTTGTTATCAAAACCAATACAGTTACCTAAACCATTTAGACTTAATACAATTCCTATTGATGTTACTAATCACTTGCCAGTGGGAAGAATCAGCTGTATTTATCTCATTCATCCACCAAAGAAAAAAAAAAAAATCAGCAAAAGGCTATGCAGGTTAAGACCAAGAAAGCTGATCTAGTATTTCATGGATGATCGGATCTGCAGAGGAGGAGAAGCATATATTTACATGCAAACTCTTAAGGAAAGCACTAAATATTTCATAGAATCATAGAATGGTCTAGGTTGGAAGAGACCTCAAAGATCATCCAGTTCCAACCCCCCACCATAGGCAGGGACACCTCACACTAGATCAGGATGCTCAAGACCTCCTCCAGCCTGGACTTGAACACCTCCAGGGAGGGAGCAGCCACAGCCTCCCTGGGTGACGCATTCTAGTGTCTCACCACCCTCACTGTGAAGAACTTCCTCCTAACATCCCATTTAAATCTCCCCTCTGCTAATTTAAACCCATTCCCCCTTGTCCTGTCATTACAACACCTTGTCAATAGTCCCTCTCCAGCCCTCCTGTAGGCCCCCTTCAGATACTGGAAGGTTACTATAAGGTCTCCTTGAAGCCTTCTCTTCTCCAGGCTGAAAAGCCCCAACTCTCTCAGCCTGTCCTCATAGCAGAGGTGCTCCAGCCCTCTGATCATCTTTGTGGCCCTCCTCTGGACTTTCTCCAACAGTTCCATGTTCTTCTTGTGCTGGGGGCTCCAGAACTGCACACAGTACTCCAGGTGGGGTCTGATGAGAGCAGAGTAAAGAGGGAGAATCACCTCCCTTGCCCTGCTGGCCACACTGCTCTTGCTGCAGCCCAGGACACAGTTGCTGTCTGGGCTGCATGTGCACACTGCAGGCTCATGTTGAGCTTCTCATCCACCCAGACCCCCAGGTCCTTTTCCTCAGGGCTGCTTTCCAGCCACTCGCCACCCAGCCTGGAGTTGTGCTAGGGATTGTACCGACCCAGGTGCAGGACCTTACACTTGGCCTTGTT
>VWZI01001958.1:244820-289573 GCA_013396835.1 Psilopogon haemacephalus
CATGTTTTTCCAGCTTGGTGACCAGGGTGTCATGTGGGACAGAGTTAAAGGCCTTACTCATGTCCAGGTAGATGCCATCAGTTGCCCTTCTCTTGTCCACTGCTGCTGTGACTTTATCATAGAAAGCCATGAAATTAGTCAGGCATCATTTGCCCTTGGTGAAGCCATTGCTGGTTGGCATCAGACACCTCTGCTTTGTTTTCCATCTGCTGCAGCAGAGCCTTCAGGAGGATCTGTTCCATGATCTTGCCAGGCACAGAGGTGAGGCTGACTGGTCTGTAGTTCCCGGGGTCGTCCTTTTTTCCCTTCTTGAAGATAGGTGTTATGTTTGGGACATTATACAAAATCTTTTAGTGAAAGATCATTAGCAGAAATTTTAAAAGAGTTTCTTATCACTACAATAAACTAGAAAACATCAATTCAAATCAAGCATAACTAGTTTGGAGAGGTAATATAACCTGTGGTCACACTGCATGAAAAACTTATGGGTTACTTGCCCAGGCAGTTAGAGAAAGTTTTTTTTTAAAGTAAATGGTGAAGTGTTATATGAGATGAGGACTGATGACAGAGGAGGCCTCTGAACACTGGAAAACTCTGTTCAGGCTGTGTAGGGGGAAGAAATGTTACATCTAAAGTAACTCTAGGGAAGAAGATCCTTTGCACAATGCTGGGACAATTAATGTGGCACACCCAACCTTATTGCCTGTGCTCGATCAAAGGAAATAGGTATAACTATTTTGGACAGAGAAATAAATTATGAAGATGAAAATGTATTAATATTACTTTAATGTTACTGTAAGGAATATTTATATTAATGGTAGTATTTGTACATGGTGTGATGTAGCGTTTTATGTTCATATTATATTTTACAATATTATAGCTATCTGTCATTATCACAGAATTGTAGAATGGTTTGGAAGGAACTTAAAGAACATCCAGCACCCCTGATGTTGACAGGAACAGCTTCCACTAGACCAGGTTGCTCAAGGTCTCATTCAACCTGCCCTTGAACACCTCAAAGGAGGGGGTATCTGCAACCTCCCTGGGCAACCTGTTCCAGTGACTCATCACCCTAACTGTAAGGAATTTCTTCCCAATATCCAGTCTAAATCTGCTCCCCTCAAGCTTCAATCCATTTCCTCTTATCCTATCACTACAAGACCTTGTAAAAGGGTCCCTCCCCAGCTTTCTTGAAGGTTCCCTTCAGCTACTGGAAGGTTTCCCTGGGGCCTTCTTTTCTCTAGGCTGAACATCCCCATCTCTAACAGCCTGTACCCACAGGTCTGTGAGAAATGGTATTAAACATTTCCATATTAAAAAGGAATATATTCAATATAAAAGACTATAAAACATTTCCTAGAAGAATATTTAAAATGGCATAGATATGACATTCTATGAGGTTTCCCTCATTAGGGATAGTCTTAGCAGATATGAAACTGAAATATCTGAAAATAGAGTAGTTAGCAGAGATGGCATGAAGAAAGCTCTGCTTTGCTTGCTAACTATTCAGGAAGCTAGGAAGGTATATGCAATAACAAATTATATTAGTGGAACTTCTGAAATAGTTACGTGTAAAACTAAGGGGAAATACTTTGCCCTCCAACCAAATAAGCTTGACAAAACTTTCCTAGAATTTAAATTTTTTTTTTCCTTGTACATTCCCTTAATTTTTTCCTGTCTTAAGTGCACCTATTATCATCTACACTCCTCTAGTAGTTCTTTGTCATAGTACATTAATTTGCAGTAGTAGCATCTTATCCTGTAATGACAGATCCTTCTGCAGGAGGTGAAAAGCAGCAGACATCTGACATATGACTGACTTTCACTCCCCGTGGAATTCACTGAAGTTGCACAAATCCAAACTTCTTAATGGAGCGGAAAAGACATTTTGCTTCCCAAGAATCCTAACCTGAGGCAAACAAGGCCTTCAAATCAAGGAATTTACTTTTAATTTTCCAGTCAAAGGAAGAAATGCAAATGTGAGAGGAGACTTTGCATGGCAACTCTCTAGACTTTCTCATGGAATTTGAGGGGGAAAAATGTATGTTCTGTTGATATAATGGCCATACTGAAGGAAAAGTAAATCTAACAGACCTTGCTCACTACTTATTACTAATACTTGGTGTTAGTTACATATCAGCTATGGGATATTTGCATTTCTAACCCAAGAGATCACAAGAATTTATACATATCGGGGGAAAAAAAAAAAGTTTATTCAAGGTTCTTTTCAGTAGTTCCCAGTAATAGGATAAGGAGTAATGGGTACAAACTGGAATACAGAAGGTTTCATTTGAACTTAAGGAAAAACTTCTTAACTTTGAGGGTGATGAAATACTGAAGTACTGGACCAGGCTGCCCAGAGATGTTGTGGAATCTCCTTGTCTAAAGACTTTCAAAACCTACCTGGACATTTTAATTCTGGGCAGCCTGACCTAGGCAAAGCCACATTAGCAGGAGGATTGGAGTAGATGATCTCCAGAGGTCTCGTCCAGCCCCCACCACTCTATAAATCTGTGATGTACAAATGTGCCTCAACTTTTATACAGAACCAGCATTATTTCAGAAGTTGTACAACACAGGCCTTCAGTGAAAAATATTCTTCACAAAGTGTAATGACTTCCTGGCAGAGAAGTTTGTCATGCTGGCACCTGAAAATAATAGCAGTGCTTAATTTTAAAGACAGAACTCCAGGCTTTTCTGTATAATCAAGCTTATATCTCTCATTACATTTCATTTCCTAAGCACATAAATTGTTGACAGGAAAACATACATGAGAGCTCGATCAGCTAATCCAGATTTATGGTGCCTAGCAATCACACAGACAGAACTGCTGCCTCTACGCTTGGATATGTCCAAGGCTTTGGAAGCTCTTGTTTTACTGTCGCATGACAGCACACTGCATAAAGATGACCCCCTGGGGTTTGGAGGATTTGTACCTTCAGGAAGGACTGCTTATGCATGCCGTATGAGAAGTCATTGAAGAAAATACAACCACCACAGGGACTGTCACCAGTGAGTTAGTGAGGGCTGCTCTTTCTCTTCCCCCTCCCACCCCCACCCATATTATCTCATAAATCTTCTGTTCTGTTCTTTCCAGTGGAATAGGCTAAAGGAAGAGTAAAAAGGATGGACAATTCCAGGCCTGCACTGCTCGATTAAGAGAGGGAGATGGGACTGTTCCAGGGGTGCAGGCTTGAGGCTACCCACTCCTGGAGGACACCCAGAAGATGAACTTGACAGAGGAAGCTACTGGTCAGTCACAATCAGTGGCCATGGAATGCTGAAGGAGTGTAGGCATCTTATGCTGAGCTTGAGGGCACTGAGCTGCCTTAGGAAGGTGCTTCATCTCTTTACATGGAGTCTTTGGAACCAAATTGCTTTTATGGAACATTTTTTAGATATCATTTTGTCTATATAGGCAGTCCATAATATTTTATTGGCTATTCATTGTTCGCAGTCCTAAAACAAATGTTTAGTTCAACTGCATATAGCACCCAGGAAACTCCCTCACATCCCATAAAACACAACCCTGTGCTGGAGGGTGGCCTGGCATGTTCACTGGGGTTGTGTTTTGCAAGATTGTCCAGTTTTCTGACAGAAAAGCTCATCAATTAAGTTCCTGGGGCTGTCTCACGTGTTGCAAAGAATCCTGATTAATGAGCAGCTTACTAAAAAATAGACTATTCCTGAGGAGCTGTCAAGTCCTGAAGAATTGTGCCAACATTACCTAGCTCTGCCCTCCACACCTCAGTGAGCCCAAATTGCTCAATTACTCTTGTAGCTTTTTGGAGGCATGGGAGGCTTTTTCATCTTTCACGGTGGATCTGTCAAGATGTTTTGGCTGTCTAAATAAATAAATAAGATGACTTGCCATATACCCAAGTTTTTTTTCAGATATTTACATAAGAAATGGCCTTCCTATGACCCTGGCTTGAGTCATAGCTGCTGGTTGTGTGTATTGAGCATGGACTTTGATGAGGAGCCCATATCCAGAGTCTGGTGCAGGTGTCCAGCTAAGCCTGCCTGAAACAATGCTGCAAGGGAGGAAAGAGTAATTTCTCTTTCTTACTTACTTTCTACCAGCCTGGTAGAAAGTGGAATTACAGCCATTTCCTCCTTGACCAGAGGTTATAACAATGCCAACCCTGCTTCCATCTATAGTAAGTGGAAGAATGTCTTTAGGATGGTTGTACTGGTGAGGAATAGGTGAGCTCTAATAAAATTTATTGCTTCAAGCATATAGTTTTGCTAAGTCATAGAGTTTCCTTCAGGCCAAAGAAAATCCTAGTGTCCTTTAGGATATGTTTAGGATTTAGTGTTGAAACCGTTGCACAGGCTAGAGACAGGACACAATCTTCTTTACATCAGCAGTTATCAGCCTTCAGGACCATACAAGTCCTGTGTCAGAAACCTCCCCATAGTCTAGATCCAAAAAGTAAAAATGTTCCTTGGATAACAGAGGAACTGCCTGCAGGATAACGCTTACCCAGGGATTTACAGTTATGCAACATCGCCCTGTCCTGCAGTGCAGTGTGGGAAGGGGAAGGTTAATGAGAGATACAAAAGACTCATGTAAATATTAACCATTGATTTTGAGGTAGCAGCAGCCTGAATCCTTGGTGTATCTATAGCAAATAGCGCATTTCCTCCTAGATTTTTAAGAACTTCCATGCTATATGAATATTTTTAAGTATAACTATCTCATGAAGGCAGCTGAAACCAGTTTCTGTAAGGTGATCTTCATAACCACTCAAAAGAACCAATTAACTATTCCATTGTCTTCTGGCCTTTTCAGTGTATTTTATAATAAAGGAAAATACAAGGTTAGGACAAAAGTGAGTCTCCCTTAGCACCCAATGGTATTTTGAAAAACAAGGTTTAGTGGCAAAGAGCCTTGCTGCTGAAATTGGTTCATTTTGCTGTCCAGTATCTCTGTGACTGGTGAGCCAAGCCACTTTGTGCAGACCTATCTAGACAGACCTTCTAGATAACTAAGTCAGCTCCGGAAGAGTAAAAACCTACAGGCAATGTACTCACAATACTACGTTTGAAGAAAAATAATCACAGAATCACCAAAGCTGGAAAAGACCTCTGAGACCATCAAGTCCAGCCTATAACCCAACATCACAACATCAGCTAACCCATGCCACCAAGAGCCACATCCAATCTCTTCTTAAAGACCTCCAGGATGACTTCACCACCTCCCTGGGCTGTCCATTCCAGTGCCTAATCACCATGAGGAAGTGCTTCCTAATATCCAGCCTCAACCTTCCCTGATGCAGCTTCAGATCATGCCCTCTTGTCCTGCCACAAGTTGCCTGGGAGGAGAGCCTGACCCCCACCTGACTACAACTTCCCTTTAGGTAGTTGTAGAGAGTGATAAGGTCATATCCTATTAAATGTATCAGAGGTGTCAGGGTTTACAGATACTCTGTGATAGCAGTAGCAAAACGTGCTCCTTGTCCTGACACAAGACACATTCTCAGCAGAATCATAGAATCATTTCAGTTGAAAAAGACCTTTAAGTTCATTGAGTTCAGCCATTCCCTAACTCTGCCCAGTCTGGTGCTAAACAGAATTCCTCAGCACTACACCTCTGCTCCTTTTCACTCCATGACACTCAACAACTTTTTGAAGAAAATAATGGTCTCAGGAAGCCTCTGGCTTTAACTTTTTTTGACTTTTAGCAGCCTGTTTCTCCTCTCCTATTGTTTTGGGTTGTGGGGATCTTTGTGTGTGTGTGTTTTGGGGTGGGGTTTTTTTGTTTGTTTATTTTTTAAAATTAGGCTATTAAATTTCAGACCAAGGCAGATAGTCTCTTTGGACCTCATGTTGGCACTGAACACACCAAGAGATAAAAAAACCCCGTGTGTACGGAGTCAGCACTTTTCCACATAGACTGGAAGAATCCTAAAAATGCTGTTTCACGGTAGGAAGCAACTCTCCTTAAACTGCCAACCACAATTAAGTTAAAAAATTCAACAACATTAAAACAAAGGCAAGATAAAGAAGCCATGTATGCTTTTCACTGTCTGTGTTTTCTATCAGACCATCATGATTCTGCAGCCCTGTGAACAGTTAAACTAACCTCTGCTCAGCAGCTCTGCTTAATGGCTATGGACTGTGACTACTCTGTAATAAAACATGAGGTACATCACTTGATATTAGAAAGCAGTAGCTCTATCAGTGCATTTGAGGATTCTTTCCCTTCCTAAAGATACCTTTCTTCAAAGGCTTATCCTGAAAGACAGCATACTCATATTTTTTAAAGCAGCAATATAATTACCTTCCTCCCACCCTACTGCTACTTTTTTCTCTTATCTCTGGGCTGATTGCCGAGCAGTGGAAATGTTTGCTCCAAGTCAGCACAATGGCAGGAGAGGCAAGCCTGCTGCCTTGATTTAGTGGGTCAGGAAGGTCCCTAAGGATGCAGGAACCCCAGGCATGTAGCCCTGTTGCTAGGGAACTGTATCGATCCTTTCCAGCATCTTCACTGACACCCTCCCTGCTGCACTATGATTGAACACCATCCTTTACAGGAGTGGGAGAGTTAGAAGCTTTAGCTTGACTGTAATATTTATGAAGTAAACGTTTTAACCATTTAAGCTTTAAATGTCTAATGTTCTTTTCTTTTTCCAGAGCAGCAGCTTACCTTTGGGAATATCTCAGTCACTCTAGTAGGGCAAATTACTTCACATTGGAGGCAGACAGCTTATTTTCTCTCCTCTAAATGCTACAATAGGGGGCTTAACATGCATACACAAATAATTAATGTCTGGTCTTCCTCATTTTCTTTAATTTTCTTACTCTTTCAAAATAATTTGCACTTTAAATGCATCATGCTATAGGTCTAACTAAAAGTCATCAAAATCAGAACAAAAGGTAGGTCAGGATACTTTAAATATTTTTATATAGGCTAAAAAGATAAGGCATAAAAATGTGGTGTCTGTATATGGAGAATATTGTTAGGTAGAAAATGTTTGCAGGGCACTGTGAGAAATGCCCACTATCGGTGCCCACGAGGATTGGATTTGCAGGTTATGTATCTGTAGCTAGCTAATTTGAAAGTTCTTCTCTGTGCTTACACAACAGGAGGTCTTCAACATCAAACTGCTTTAGAAGGTTCCACAATGTGTCTTCTCCTCCCCCACCACTCTGGTCAGCACCTGTGCTAGCTGACTTGTCACTTTGTTCCTACATGTCTGGTCCATATGCAGCCTCAGGACATCAATCCTCTCTGGGGGAAGGGAGAGCTGTGCAGATACCTCAGATGTTGCAGGCAGTGAGCAAACATACTATGTCAGATGATATAATTGAAGGAGATAGAGCACCTGAGGCCTGTCCCAGTAGATTCCCAGGGAATATGTCATTCTAGGAAGGTGATGCCACAGCCTCACAGATTAGAAAGGTTATCAGATGATATGAAACCAAAATGAGAAAATATTAAGCCTTTCCAAGCCACCTATTCCACCGTAGTAAGCAGAAGCTGAAATACTGCCATTTGTGCAGTTTAAATATGGAAAATTCTCCATTTGAATTTTAAATAATGCCATTGAAAGTGAATAAAGCCCACATACTTGAATAAACTCCTGTTTTATTTTACTTCTATATAAAAATCAATAATTTAAAATGTATGTGAGATGATTAAACTCTTGGGATCCTCCTTATATGCACTCAGCACTGGCAGAAAATGTCTAGCAGTAGCCTTAGAAATTGAAATAATCAGTTTAATCAGACACCAGATGTCTGATATGGACCTGCATAACAGCTCCCAGTGACCCAAGGGAAGGAACTGTAGCATAAGGAGAAGAGACCTCTGTGAGCAGGACTGAATTGGTCAGAAGAGCTATGGGGACAGTAGCTCCCTGTTAGCATTATCCTGCCTGGCACATGCTCTGGTCATATCACAGCAAAGGCTGCTTTGTGCTGGTTGTCCTCCTAATTTGGAATAACACATCTGGCCTTGCACCAGTGCTGTCCATTAGGAAGCCCACACTGACAACACCTCCTGCTTAGGTCCCTGGGCAGGAATGCAGAACATCAGACTAACCAGCAGCTCATATCCCTTCAGCACACACGAAGATGTTTCAGTACTGATATCATGAGTGGGTGAATGCATTCGCCTCTGGCACATAGACAAAACTCTGTATCTTTAACCTATAGCACACTGCATATCCTAGAGTTAACTAAATTTCTCCAATCAGAATACAAAACTAATAATCATGAGTCAATTTACTTTCAAATGAAATTAAAAATATTCAAACTTGTGCTCTGCAGAAGTTGTCAGAAAGTTCTAGAGGATAAGCCTTCAGTCTCTCTACAACCTTTCTTCAACTAAAATAAATTCACATTCTTCCCCATTTCAAAGCTAATCTTCTCCCACTCACTTTAATAGTCAGTGTTACTACATTTAAAGAGCATGAATTAGGGCAATGGTTAACAGTGTTAACTTTTTTTTTCTTATGCCCTTATAAAAAACATATCATATCATTTTTTATAGCATACAACCATTATGGTGTTCAGAGAAACTATTTTAACTAAAACGCTGCTAGCACTCAAACTAGCATCCTGTCCTAGTACAGCAGTGACATGATAATAGCATAACAACTCAGGCCATTAAATCTATTGAAGTAAATTATTACCATCAGACATGATAAAACCTAGTCAGATGCATTAACAACCTTACATTCTGTCTTGATAACACCACTAAAATAGTGATTGCCTCTGCTTAGCCTTGCATAACATTTGTTACCTGTTTCTTCTTGAAATGTGTCAGACAAATGTCCTGCCTAAGTCTCTGCCCACAAAATATACAGGGCAGAGGGTAAGTGTGCAATAGAACCACAGCATCACACAATGGTAGGGGTTGAAAGTGACCTCTGGAGATCATCTAGTATAACCATCCTGATAACAGTTACTCCTAGATCAGGTTACACAGGAATGGGCCCAGGTGGGTCTTGAAAGTCTCCTGAGAAGGAGACTCCACAACCTGTCTGGGCAACCTGGTCCAGTACTCTGGACCCTCACAGTAAAGAAGTCTGCCCTTAAACTCTAAGCAAAACCTCCTGTGTTCTAGTTTGTACCCATTATCCCTTGCCATATCACTGGCCACCACTGAAAAGTCTGGCTCCAAACATTAGATACTGATAAACATTAAGAAGATCCCTTCTCAGTCTTGCCTTCTTTGGGGTAGACAGCCCCAGATCTCCTTGTAAGAGATGTTCCAGTCACCTTAGTATCTTGGTGGCTCTCTGTTGGACTATTTCCACTAGTTTCCTGTCTCTCTTGAACTGGATAGCCCAGAACTAAACACAGTACTCCAGGTGCAACCTCAGTAGGGCAGAGTAGAGGGGGAGGAGAACCTCCCCCAACCTGCTGGGTGCTGTTAGATGAACTCAGTGGGGAGCCTGTTGTCAGTTGTAATACCATCATCTCTCCATGTGCCATCTCACGTAATATGAGATATAAAACCTCTGCTGTCCCAAAAGCTTCTGGTTTATGCACAAATGTTATATAGAGAGGCATGTATATGCACATGTGTATGCATCAGACATACACACTTCTATAGAGGTATTATCCCTTGAAATGCAGTGGAATCATGGAATCATTTCATTTGGAAAATACCACTAAGATCATTGAGTCCAACTGTCACCCTAAGACCACCATGGCCATTAAACCATGTTCTGAAGTGACATGGCCACACATTTCTTGAACATCTCTAGGGACAGTGACTCCATCACTCCCTCCATCACAGCCTGTTCCAATGCCTGACCACTCTTTCCATAAAGAATTTTTTTCCTAATATCCAACCTAGACCTTCTTGGCACAATTTCAGGCCATTTCCTCTCATTCTACCACTTGATACTAGGAAAAGAAACTGACCCCCAGTTCACTCTAACCTCCTTTCAGGGAGTAGTAGAGAGAAGTGAGGTCTTCCCTCAGGCTCTTCTTCTCCAGACTAAGCAATCCCAGGCCCCTCAGTTGTTCCTCACAAGACTTATTCTCTTGAACCTACCACTAGCTTTGTTGCCCTTCTCTACAGGTGCTCCAGCAGCTCAGTGAATCCCTTCTGACAGCTAAAACATGCTTACCTACTGCTGCTTTTTTTCTTTTGATTTCTCTTGTGACTTATTTAGACAAACATTATTAAAAATGTTGCTAGAAGTATATGAGAAACATGTAGGAGGTTGAAAGATTTCCAGTGGGACCTGTCTCCTTCATTGCTGAGAGTGTTGTCTTGCTTTTTTAATGTGAGGTGGTGTGTTGAGTTTGTGCCTGGCGAGGCAGGGGGCTGCTGGCATGGGTTCTGTAAGAAGCTTAGAGGAGCTCTCCTGGCTCCAAGTCAAACCTGCCTCTGGCCAAGGCCAAACCAATCAGTGTCTCTGCCTATACATATTTAAAAGGGGAAAGTGTGTTAAGGGACTTCTTTTGGATTTGAGAGGTCCTTTGTTTTGAGAACAAGTGAGATGTGTGAGACACACCCATGTGGACACTGAGGTTAGTGAGGAAGAAAGAAGAGAGGCACATGGGAGTAGCCATTGCCCTTTGACCCATGGTGAGAAGGTAGCACTTAGAGATCAAAGTCTGGACATTGCTCTCTTGTGCAGCCTGCTGTGGGTGACCCTGCTTTAGCAGGGAAGTTGGACTAGATGATCTCCAGAGGTCCCTTCCATCCCCCACCATGATGAGATTCTGTGAATGATGGGATTTTGTGGTGGGGCAGAAACCCACGGAGAACTCCACGCTTGAGGAGACAACTGATTGGGAAGAAGGCAGAGACTCTGAGGACACCTGCACTGGTGCAGTCCATCTCTAGGCAGATTGCTTGCTGCCTGTGGAAGGGACCCACACTGGTAGGAGTTGTTCATGGACTGCCATCTCCCATCACAGGGATACCATATTGCAGCATGGAAGTACTGTGAGGAGTGGCACAAACAATGTGGATCAGACTGGGACGGAGCACAAGCACTGTTCTCTGCTCCTCTGCACTGCTGAGGGTGAGGAGGTGCCACGGTTGGGCCTGTGAAGAAGGGAAGAGTGAGGGGAAGGTGTTTAAAGACTCAGTTGTATTTATAACTGTCCTAGTCAGATTCATGTGGTGAATTGGTAGGTTTTTTTGCTTAAATTACATGTATTTTATTTCTCCAAGTGTCTTTTGCCCATGAACATACTATTGAGTGAGTCCTCCCTGTACTTCCTCTCAACCCTGAATTTTGTGGCTTTTTCTCCTGCCCATCCCATCAGAGGGAGGTAGGAATGAGGGAACAGCTGGGTGGTGCTTTGCTGCCCACTGAGTAGGCTCAAACCATGACAGATGAGTATAAATGAGGAAAATTTTCTTTAGTGAAGGAATGGTCAGGCACTGAAACAGGCTGACCAGGAAAGTGCCGGAGTCACCATCGCTGGAGGTGTTAAAAAAAAAAATGTATATATAGCACTTTAATATATGCTTTAGTGGGCATGGAAGTGTTGAGTTAACCATTCCAATGGACCTTAATGGTTCTATGATTCTGTGATAGTTCCTGCATTTTCTACAAGTGACTGCAAGATTCAGAGCATTTTCTAATACCTATTTTCTGAGTGGAGCAAGCAAGTTGCCTGGCAGATGTAGGAGTATAATTTACTTGTAGACATTTGAAAAGCCATAACAAAAAGTAATTTTAGAATGTACTGGATTTTCATGTAAGACTCTGGACCAAGGAATAGCAGACTTGTCTCTGATGTGTCTGTCTAGGCAACAGTGCAGGTAGGATTGAGAAGCAACACCAAGTAAAATCACTCTCAGCAGCTGTGAGCTCTGTTTCCAGATAAAATCAATTGAGCAAAAGGTAACAATATAGTCTACAAACCAGCAAATTTGACAAGACCCTCAAGTGCTTGTGAAGCTTGATAAATCCATCATAGGAAGAAAGTCTAGGTCGCACATAGGTCTGGCTGCTACCAAAACTTCAGTCCTAGATAGATGCCACATTGCCAGGGTCATGACTGTCAGTGTGCCTGTGATGAAATAAAGGCAGTTTCCCTCTTCTGCTGCCATGTTGGACTTTGCAGCTGTCCTTGTAAGTATGTAGGTTCTTTCTTGCACAAAGCAATTAACTGAGCTATTCTTCACATCCCTGTCCACATCCCTTTTCTTATGCAAAGCCGTGTGGCTTCATTGGGGATGCTGGTGTCAAATGCACCGTGGAGTGCCAATGCTCACTGCTTAGCACTCAGCTTGTAAGCCTCTCAGAGTGGATGTGTGAAGATATCTGGCTGCCTGTCAAAACACACTGGGCTGGATGAATTGCAGCTGCCTGGAACCGGATGGTAAATAAGACCACAAGGTTCTACTGAAGCTTTACAGGCTCTGGGCAAACATATTCACTCATAGTCATTACATCTGACAGCTTGTAGCCCTCAAGTGATCCCTATGATTTTAAACAAAACTTCAACTTATTTCCTCCCAATGAGTTTAGCTATGTTAAATCTTTCTCAGGAAGATGGGATTTCTTTTTTTTTTTTTTTTGTGATGATTTTTTCCTGTATGCTTTTAGTGGGAAAAGCTGGTGACTGCAATCCAATCTCTTCTGTGTGGTTTCCCTTGAGCAGGTAACTAACGTTTGTTTTTTTTTTCCCCTTTTCTCCTCAAATGCTGTAGTAAGGTAGCCAAACAGAGGATCAGAAGAAATAATACACCACTGAGCCAGGCTGCCCAGAGAGGCTGCCAAGTCTCTTTCTCTGGAGTCATTCAACATCCACTCGGACACAATCCTGTGCAGCCTGCCCTGGGTGACCCTGCTTTAGCAGTGGGTTGATCTAGATGATTTCCAGAGGTCACTTCCAACCCTCACCATTTCATAATTCTGTAACAAACATTTACCACAGTGTCCTGGTTTGCTGGGACAGAATCATAGAATCAGTTTTCTGTTCAGGAAAGCTGCATATCTGAGGTGACTGCACTGAGAACAAAGTTGGCAAGATGCTTTGGATGGGTTATGGCCATCCATGGTATGAGGGTCTCCATAGTCATACCATTGCTGGGAGGACTGGACCAAGTGATCTCTGGAGGTCCCTTCCAACCCCTGAAATTCTGTGATTGTGCAGCTGTGATGCTGGGTAGAAGTTCCAGTTCATCAGTGTGCGGCTAGAGGGAAGAGGTGGCACATGCCCTGGCCTCTGCTTGATGCTCTCAAAAGTCTGCACTGGCAGGAAGCATATCTGATGGTGAAAACACAATATTGGTCATGCTTTAAGTCTCTACACATCTTTTATATCCTTCTACTTGTTTGTGAAGACTTTTGATTTTAAGTGTCATTAACATAATTACTGACTTTATCATTTACACACTGGATAGGTTCAAGATATTCTTATTAGTTCTTTTGTGTATGGAAGGAGTTGGGTGCAACATGCCACAAATTCACTTCAGGAGCAAATAATTTAGTATGCAATAAAAAAGAAGGAACTATTTAAAGGTATTTCTTCATTCAACTCATAACTATGTGCATGCACAGGGAACTTAATTTACAGGATATAAAAGGCTGAAGATGAGCATCTTCTAAGAATGCCCTGAGTGTCCAAACAATTACTGCTAAAAGCTTTTGCCAGCTGTTTAAGGCAACATTGCCCTCCCCTCCCTCTCCCCTTTTCTGACAAACTAGAAGCATTATGTATAACTTAATAAGAGAAAAAAAGGAGGGCACTTAATTGACACAGAAAGGTCAAAGCAATGTAAATGTGATGTTTCCATGATAGGAAATATATTTGCAGTTGAAAAATAAATGAGGCAGGTTATTACAGATATTAATATTAAAAAAGCATGCTGTTAACATTAACATCTGATTTGCCTAGTACAGAATTCATTACTGTGCAACATTTCATCTAAATCATTTTCTTATTAATGCTGACCCAATATCAAACAACTCCCCAGCACTTGCCTCAGACATCTCTATAAATACTGAGGAAATTTATCATACTGGGTCCTGTTGTAATGAAGCTCCATAATGATCAGATACTTAAGCAATAAACATTGAGAAGATTCTTCTTTCTGCTTGTGTGAGTGCAGTAAAATATGAGAGGTACACTAGAGAACCTCCTCTAAAGTGGACAGATAGTAAAGCTGGAGGGAAAAGATCTACTTTTTCTAGTTATAAAGAGGCAGAGTTGTGACTAGGAATTGGCAGTTCATGGTAAACTGAATATGAGCTGGCATCCCAGAAGGCCAACCATGTTCTGCGTTCCATCAAAAGAAGTGTGACCAGCAGGATGAGGGAGGTGATTCTCCCACTCTGCCCTGCTCTCATAAGACCTCACGCTGTATCCAATTCTAGTGCCCCCAGCATAAGCTGACATGGAGGGCTACCAAGATGCTCAGAGGGCTGGAGACCCTCCCCTGTGGGGACAGGCTGCAAGAGGTATGGCCATTCGTCCTGGAGAAAAGAAAGCTCTGGTGAGGCCTTACAGCAACCTTTCAGTACCTAAAGGGAGCCTACAAGAAAGCCAGAAATGGACTTCTTACAAGGGCTTGTAGTGAAAGGGTCAGAGAGAATGGACTGAAGCTTGAGGAGAGCAGATTTAGATTGAAGATTAGGAAGAAATTCTTTACAGTGAGGCTGCCTGGGGAGGTTGTGGACACTCCCTCCCTGGAGGTGTTCAAGCGCAAGCTGGATAAGACATTGAGCAACCTGGTCTAGTGGAAGGTGTCCATGTCCATGACAGGGATGATTGAAACTAGATGATCTTCAAGGTCTCTTCCAACCTAAACCATTCTATGAATCTATTCTATGAATCTATGAACATGTGCAAAAATGCTAGCTTAAATTCATCTCACTGCTCCAGGAGATTGTAACAGAACAGATAGGTCCACCAACTCTTTAGCCAGTGTTTACCTGAGCAGAAAGTAGTCTGTTGACTGTTCAGCAAGCTGGACTGCATCCTTCACCAGGGGACTACTAAATTCAAGAACTGCCTCCTTAACTTGGCTTTTTAATTTCAAAACATGTGGCAGTAGCAGGGAAAAAAAAAAAATTGTTCAAGGGTTGTAATAAATCAGACTTGAAGGAGTAAAGAAATAACTGCCTCACCAAGAGATGAGGTGTGTGTTATGAATGCTTTAGTGGCTATGGTGATATTGGGTTGACAGATCTGATGATCACAGAATCACAGGATGATAGGGGTTGGAAGGGATCTCTGGAGATCATTGAGTCCAACTTCCCAGCCAACACTGGCTGACTTAAAAAAGGTCATAAAGGAACACATCCAAGTTGGTTTTGAATGACTCCACCACCTCTCTGGGCAGCCTCTTGCAGTACTCCATCACCCTTAAAGTAGTTCCTCATCATGTTTAGATGGGACTTCTTATGTTCAAATTTTTACCTGTTACCCTTTGTCCTGTGACTGGGCATCATGGAAAAAAAAAAGACTGGTTCTATCCTTCTGACACTCACCCTTTATGTATTGACAATAGTTGATAAGATCCCTTGGTCTTCTCTTCTCTAGGCTAAAAAGACACAATTCTTTCAGTCTTTCATCATAAGAGACATGTTCTACTCCCTTAATCATCTTTGTAGCCCTTTTCTGTACCCTCTCCAGCAAATCCCTGTCCTTCTTGAACCAGTGGGAGGTTCCTCTCCAATCTTAATAATTCTTTGACAAAATGTGTAATGCCTAGATATTCACAGCAGTCTTTAGAAGATTTCTTGACAGAACTTCATTACAAAAGATTACTAGTGGTTGAGTTGACCATTATGAACAGTGCCAGAATTGCAATTCATACATGAAACACCACACCTACCTAACTCTGTAAGAGGTTCTGCAGTACCCTCCCCTGAGCACACATCATAGTTGGTAGAAGGTCTGTCAGAAAACTAGAAAGAAAGGCAAATGGGAACACACATTTTTCACTGTGGCATTTCCAAACTTTGCTGTTCAGCTGGCTGCTCCACATTCCAAGTACATATTTTTGGTTAAAAATTGATTTATTCAATATTTAAACCAGCAAATCTCAATGTCACATTCAGTGGCTGAAACTGCATCTATAATGTGACACACAATACGTCACAGGTGAAAATCTGTGTGCTGAGGACTCACCCAGGGCCATTTAAAATGCTGGGCACAGCAAATATCAATGTACAGTAGATGGTAGTCATGGAAACCAGTCAGAGCTTACCTTCATCATATTTTTTTTAGCAGAACTAGATTCTGATGGGTGATTTTTCTCTTACTATGGGAGCACTGTGTGATATAGTATCCAGCTAATTATCCATCAGATGTTTTTAAAGCAATTCAATCTTAAAATGCCTTGTAGATTTTGCACAGCCCTCATTTCTGAGCAGTTAGGACAAGGAATGTTATTAAAGCCTGCTAAAGGCTCAAAACATCCGTAGGAATGCAGAAAATATGAAGGAATAAAGGAAGAGTGGAATCAAATGTGAAGATGCACCAAGATGAGGCAGATCTGCTGCTGTCACCTTCTCCTCATTTCCAATCACTCCTGGAGAGACCAAATCATTGGGTAGGATGTGCAAAACAACAAGGAAGACAGGCAGACAGGCAGCTGGGGAATCTGTGAAGGGCAGGAGATAAGGGCACTTGTAAAGGCAAGGCTCAAGGTGGGATTTAATGTTTGGAGCCTGGAAATAAAGCAGACAGAAGCTCACTAGTTTGTGAAATACACTTAGATGTGATAGGACCTGATGAATTCTCCTCTGCTGGCAGTTCCTGTAACTCTTAGGGAGTTACTGCAAGTTAAGGTGGCAGATGAGGAGTTTAGAAAGGTTGTCTTACCTTCCAGTCACTGGGCACTATACAAATCTGGGTTTATGGCATGGGAAACCTGCAGACATCCCCACAACACAGTTGTGAACTCACAGACCATACTGTCTTGTTTCTAGATGAGTTAAAGCTGGCACTACTGCAAAGCTTGAGAAAATCCAATCTCTGCCTTAGCCACTTAGTAAACTGAAATCAAGAGTACTCTGAAAAACACAGTGGTTGCTCAGGATAAAGGTGCTGTTAACAGTTAATTACTGCAAGATAGAAATATTCAAAAGAGCAAAAACAGTTTGCATCACGCATGCAAAAACGCCATTGCCTGTTTTGGATCCCAAGGCCCAGCCAGAGAAGTGTATGGAAAAGCAGTGGTGTCTTTTCCAACATATACATGGGGTAGATGGAGATATGGGGCTGCATTACCGCTCTTACATGTGATGTAATGTGGTGAACCCACTATCTTCTGTCCTGCAGAGTACATCCAATCACTTGGGCTTTTACGGTATGGAAAGCAGTGAGGATAATTCAAAATGAAACAAATCACAGAATGATAGGAGCTGGAAGGGTCCTCTGGAGATCATGAAGTCCAACCCCATGGCCATAGCAGGACCACCTACAGCAGATGGCATAGGAGGGCATCCAGGTGGGTTTTGAACTACTCCAGAGATGAAGACTCCACCATCACTAGGCAGCCTGTTCCACTGCTCTACCACCCTCAAAGTAAAGAAGCTTCTCCTCACATTTAGATGGAACTTTCTGTGTTCAAGTTTTGCACTTCAAGTATTGATCTTAGAAAGCACAGATCCATTTCAACTTGAGAAAGAGTCTAAATATTGTGGACTATGAAAAAATTATTGTGTTTTCTTGCAACAATGTACTGTGGCAAAATGGGGTAGATCTACTTGACTCATACACAAGTGAAAAACACTTTAGAGTTATTTAAAGAGACGTGTAAGTATTGCATGGGAAGAATACACAAAGGTGTGTCATTTCAGCAGGTGTGTGATTAATGAAAATTGAATTTAATCACTAAAAAGTCAGAGACAATTCTCCTCAAGGGCATATAGAATCACAGAAATATTTTGGTTGGAAAAGACCTTTAAGATCTCTAACTCTGCAAAGGCTGGTGCTAAACCATGGCCCTCAGCACCACATCTCTGTGACTTTTAAACACCTCTAGCGATGGGGTTTCAACCACTTTTCTGGGGAGCCTGCCCCAGCATCTAAGAACATTTTCAGTCAAGAAGTTTCTTCTAATGTCCAATCTCAGAGACCTGACACAGTTTTGGAATTCAGCTGTTGAAGACAGCATTTATCAAGAGAGCTGAAACCAGAGTTTGCCAGTAACATCAGGAAGATAATACATAGAAATGATTGCTCTTTTCCTTAAGATTTCTGTACATTCAAGTTTGCTCATGTTCACTTTGATGCAATTCTCCAGTCCCATTATTTGTGCTTTGGTGAAAGTCACCTTTTTCATGACATTCCATGCAAAAAGACCACCTTTATGAATGCTAGATACCTGCCATGATAGTCAGAAAATGACACCACTAGATAAAAATATTGCTGCCATGTAGTATAGTGGGCATCCACCCTCAAACTTAGCAGAGAGACAAGCAACATACTGCAAAGTTTGAGTGAATCTGCACTTTGAACCATAGCAAGGTCCAAATTTCATAGTACAGTAAGTAGCAGTGAACAGCAAAGAGATGATAGATTACTTTACAGACTTCCTCATAAGCCAAATATAAAGCTGACTTACTACAAGATTATTTCCCTGCAAATTAAGATCCGTTTTTTTGCTGTCTGGTTGGCAGTTGTACAACACTTACATGACAAGCTAGCTGTCTGATCTCAAATTAAACCAGCAGATTTGTGACATTAATAACTGTTCTTTCAAAAATTCTAGTGCATGATGAGGACAGGAAAAGCAACAGCAACAAATTTCATGATATCTTCCATCTAGACCATGAAAATGAAAACATAACAGATGCCATCAGGGTACCAGAGACATTCCAGCACAAACAGTGGAAAAGCAAAAGCTTGAAGAGCGTTCATGCCCCTCAGAGAAATAAGTTATCATTGAATTGCTATGAAAATATGAGTCATGATAACCAAAAGCATGGATGACTAACTTACAGCCCCAAGAACATGTCCTCTGCTGTTAAATATCAATCACAAAGTGCAGCGCAGCCATTAATATTTAAGACCATCATCATGAGGAAGCAGAGAGACACTTGAATACCCTTGCTTAAAATTTATTGTCGTATTACAAAGTGATAGATGAGATATTTTCTGAAGTTCCATTTCATTGAGTTGTTTTGATTGTCTTCTGAAGTGCATGAAATAATGCACTCAAAGACAGGCAGAAGGTTTTTCATGCTAAGGAAAAAAAAAACAGATCTGCACTCATGAAAGAGCTTGAACCCCTCTGTGCCAACATGGTAAAATAAAATTCACAAGGCATTTGAATCCAGTGCAGGAAGAAACACTTCAGTGTATCACTGTGACCATGCTCCCCAAGTGCCTGACTTTCACCTGTCCCCACAAAAAAAGAATTTTTTCCACTGCTCACTGAAAATGTCATAAAGGATAGTCCCAACTTTAGGCATTTCCTTATCTAACACGAGCTGCTTCCTGATGCAATGGAAATAAAGCTCTAAGTTAATTTCAAAATTGGACAGCCTGGCTCTTTTGCTATTAATTAGGTGTTATTTTCATCAAGTCGCCACATCTCTTTCTGCATCTTTCCTTCAATAGATGTATTTAATGCAGAGAGTTTCTCATGACTTCCATTTTCTTGGTTACCCAAATACATCTTCCCCCCTTCCCTGAGAAGGAGAACTGAATAGAAACAGATTTAATGAAATAATAATAAACCTTCTAATATTAAGATTAAGATTAATATGAAATACCCAATATTATACTCAGTCCATGTACTGATTGTGAGCTGTGCACTTCCAGCTCCGAGTGTTGGATGTCCCAACATGGTGAACACCACAGCCCCAGTGAAAGCTTGACAGTCACAGCAGCCAAGAGAGTAGGTCTCATGAGTAGACGCATGGGCAAGTCCCTTCAGGTGTAGCAACCAGTGAGGAAAGAGGCTGTGCACAGCAAACTTTTCAATTTATAGTGAACATGATATTTATGGTATGGAATACTTCTGGTGGCCATCATGAAGCAGCTGGCCTGGCTTTAGCCCAAATTGTTAAAGACCTTG
The DNA here is from genome assembly GCA_013396835.1 of Psilopogon haemacephalus. NCBI lineage: Eukaryota > Metazoa > Chordata > Aves > Piciformes > Megalaimidae > Psilopogon > Psilopogon haemacephalus. The sequence goes on from VWZI01001958.1 coordinate 264,790, forward strand.
ATCACTATGCAGACCCTTATACCATGGCTGGACACAACCCATCCAAGGCATCTTGCCAACTTTGTTCTCACTGAATTAGGTGCTGCAGTCACCTCAGATATGCAGGTTTCCTGAACTCAAAATTGATTCTGTGATTCTGTTCCAGCAAACCAGGACACTGTGGTAAATGTTTACTACAGAATTACTTATCTGCTTACAAGAATCTGAAACTGTCTCTGGAAGCATCCTTCTCATGAGAATATCATCTGGACCTTTCCCAGGTGCATCAATAATGGAATCTGTAAAGTCCATTGCAGGTCTCTTATTTGAGTGGCAGAGCAGGAATAATAATAACAATAGTAAGATGAAGTTTTGGGAAAAGTACAACATCCTCATGGCAAGTAAAGCATAAGGAATGTTGGCAACTAATTGCTGTCACTGAAGGAACATTACAGTCACAGACTGTTAGCTTTCATCACTGTGTCACTACTTGCTGAAGAGTGGCTAAGGAAATCTAAGGTAGGTAAAATGAGGAGGACACATAAAGCAGCAGTACACAGAAGATACCAAAAACTATGCCCATACTACTCTTTGAACCTATATATTTGCTACAGAAGAAGAGGTGGGAGGACATCTTTAGTGCCAGCGTGGGAACATGTCTCACCTGAGTGGGTTCTAGCTACAGTCTGATTAGTTACTGTCGTTACCCCATCCCAACACTGGGTTTCTTAATTCCTGCATAACTACAAACCACTTGTTCCACTTGCTACAGAATTTTCTCCAAAACGTGTGACTTCTAGCAGCAGCATGTGAAGGTAAACCAAACCCAAGCTTCTATGAGAGAAGCGGCAGCTCAACACCAGAGGGAGAATCAAGAGCATCCTATCCTCCAAAACACACCATTGCTCTCACAATTGGAGTACCTCCCAACAAAAATTTGGTGAGGCTAGAAAATATCTTCCCTTAGTCTCAAGAGGAACAGATAAATTGCTGCTTGATGGGAGAGTTCTCTCTACAGTTGTGAATTGTGAAACAGATGTAGTTATCATCATTATTACTAGACAAGTGCTGGGCAAATGCAGGACTTGAGAGTAGCTTGTTTGTTAAGGCAATGCAACATCATGTGTAAGTAACTATCCATTCTACAGTTATCATGCACTGAAGAAAACAGGGAATGGGGGATCCAAAGTACTGAATACAGAGTAAGAGACAAACTCTGAAAACTGAAACCTTAAATGATGAGATAGAATAAAGGCAGAATAAAAAGGCCATCACTTATTCATAGCTGCTTTTAACAGTTGGGAACTGAGGTGTAGTACAGTTATATGGCAAAAGAGGAATGGGCAGAGTAAAAATCACTAGGTGGATGAAGGCTGACAGCAAGGGTGGTTAACAGGTATTTGCACAGGGCTTTGAAGAAAGTTTTTCACTTGAATCCAATACAAATCCTTCAAATCCTCACATTTTGGTACCACCATTTCATGAACTTTCTTGACCCTCTGCATTCTTTTTTGGGCTTCTGCTCTCTAGATATACGCTGCAAAGTGTTTAGGTGCACTAAGATCCCTTCCAACCCAAACCATTTTATGATTCTATGATTCTTTATTCTATTTATCAAATTACATTTTTCTGGAAACAAAACAAAACAAAAAAATAAGCTTTCTTCTGAGAATAGTTATGAATCATTTCAGTCCCTGGCTTCATTTCAGAGATTGAAAATTAATTTCTAAGTCTTTTCTGAAGGTTCCTTATGACAGCTATGCACTTCTACAAATAACTGACCCACTTTAGCCTGACAAGCAGTGTATTTCTGAGGACTGTTTATCCACAAGGTTGGGAAGTTTTTTTTACCTTGATGCAACATATGCTTTGCCAGATGTTCTACTGGGAAGGCAAACATACTGATGAAAACAAATTACCCTGCAAATAAATCTTTATGGAATTGGTTTAGATTTTAAAACCTTGGGTTGGATTTGTTCTACCGCTCTCTAGAACTGGGTATCTAAACTTGTTTTTCATGATTGTGGTTGTAATGAGCTGTGCAAGAAATAGTCCACCCTCTGCCCCTTCAGTTGTCAAGAACAGTAGTTTTAGAGTGCAGTGCTTATAAAGGCAAAATTGCACATAATGGTGTCTTTATGGAGGGGAAAATACATCACAAATGCAGTTGTTTTTTAAAGCCACCCTATTAGTTTTACTTTGCGTTAATTAGATCCACAATGAAATTTCCCCATGGTAATGAACTGTAGCAAAGGAAGCTCATAAAACCTGCAGAGTTATTTCCATTTGCTCAGTACTGCTGGACCGCGGTGGAAAAGTTCTTACTGGAACTCTTACATGGTAATTCCTGGGCAAGATATAGGAGAAAATAATTAGGTTAATTTATTTTCTACTTTAAATTTCTCTCTTTTCCTATGTATAGTAGGGATTCTTTGTCTTCTTTATAAAGCGTCTTGCTACTCATATTATTTTATTGCTCAGTAATTTGTCAGTATAAAATGTTTTCCCACCTATACTTTATTTTTGTCCAGCAATTTAGCAGTGTTTTTAATTTTATCAATTAACATCTCTCTTATGAGAAAAGACTGAGAGAATTGGGTCTTTTAAAGTCTGGACAAGAGAATCATAGAATGGTTTAGGCTGGAAGGGACCCTGAAGATCATCCAGTTCCAACCCCCTGCCTTAGGCAGGGACACCTCCCACTAGAACAGGTCGCTCAAGACCTCATCCAACATGGCCTTGAACACCTCCAGGGAAGGAGCATCCACAACCTCCCTGAGTGACCTGTTCCAGTGTCTCACCACCCTCACTGTGAAGAACTTCCTCCTAACGTCCCATTTAAATCTCCCCTCTACCAGTTTAAACCCATTACTCCTCCATTATGAGACCTTGTAAATAGTCCCTCCCCAGCCCTCCTGTAGGCCCCTTCAGATATTGGAAGGCTACTGCAAGGTCTCCTTGAAGCCTTCTCTTCTCCAGGCTGAAGAGTCCCAACTCTTGTAGCCTGTCCTCATAGCAGAGGTGCTCCAGCCCTCTGATCATCTTCGTGCCCCTCCCCTGGACTTGCTGCAACAATTCCATGCCCTTGTGTTGGGGTCTCCAGAACTGCACACAGTACTCCAGGTGGGGTCTCACGAGAGCAGAGCAAAGGGGCAGAATCCCCTCCCTTGCCCTGCTGGCCACACTGCTCTTGCTGCAGCCCAGGACACAGTTGCTGTCTGGGCTGCATTCAGACCCCCGGGTCCTTCTCCTCAGGACTCCTCTCAGCCATTTACCACCCAGCCTGTATTTGGTTTTGGGATTGTGCCAACCCAGTTGCAGGACCTTACATTTGGCCTTGCTGAATTTCATGAGGTTGGCCTGGGCCCACCTCTCCAACTTGTCCAGGTCCCTCTGGATGGATTCCTGCCCTCTAGCAAGTCAACTGTGCCACACAGCTTGGTGTCATCAGCTAACTCTCTGAGGGTGCACTCAGTTCCTCTGTCCATATTGCTGACAAAGATAATAAACAGCACTGGTCTCAGCACTGACCCCTGAAGTCACTTGTCACTGAAGCCTGAGTGGGATCTCAAAAATGCTTACAGATTCTTCAAGAAAGGGAGTCAGGATGATGGCACTAGTCACAGGACAAGAGGTAATATTCCCAGGGTAACTGGCACAAAATTGAACATAAGAAGTTCCATCTAAACATGAGGAAGAACTTCTTTAATTTAAGTGTGATGGAGCACTGGAACAGGCTGCCCAGAGAGGTGGTGGAGTCTTGATCTCTGGAGACATTCCAAACTCACCTGGATGTGTTCCAGTGTGATCTTTTCTGTATGAACCTAGCAGTGGGATTGGATTCAATGATCTCCTGATGTCCCTTTGAACTGCTACCATTCTGTGATTATAATATTTTAAAAATCATTGATAAGCTTTTTAGCTTCAGTTTAAAAAAGTATTAAGTAGCAGAACATTTCTACTGTGCTGTTATGAAGTGTGTGATAAATTTTATAGAGCATGATAGTTACAAAAAAAAAAAAACACAACAAAACAACAAAGCAAACCAAAACAATAAAAACCACCACCCTGAACAGGCCTCCTTTATAATTTGTGAAAGAAATGGAGACAATAAAGCCTGGTTTTTCCCATCTTTTTCTCAGTTCAGATCCACAATGTCCCAATAACGCAGCTGAAAAAGGGAATAGGACTCTTGACAGGAGAGAATTTATATGCAGACTAACTGGAATTTTCAAAGCCACAGGATAACCTGTGCAAAAGGGAAGCCTTGTGCTTTAAGTACTATTGATTTTTCTTTTTTTAAATTTGGTATTGATTGCTCCTGTCCACCGATTACTGACTCGACTCTTCACTTTCAGGAAAATCATTGCTTTGCTGCCCTTTATTCCTAAGTGAAATCCCTATAGGTGCCACACTTCAGGAATTTGTAGGCATATGTGACCTTTCAATTATTTATGACTTGAATGTCTATCAGCTGAAAACTTACAGCAGGAACTGAGATTAAATTGCTCTGAAAGAAGAATCAGCTTCTCCTAGTTGTATCCCTTACCAAAGCATGGCATCCCAAGGCAACATACTAATTTGCACAGATATTGTGGTATTAAAAATAATTTGAAGGCTACCACATCCAAAATTCTACAGTCTTTTTCTTCATTTCTCAGCAGATAGGAAATGTCATCAACTTATTTAAGAAGAAAAAGTAGGAGCTGTTCCTCTGTCAGGGTTTTTTCTTCTAACTTGCCTGCCTGGAATGCTGGTACCTTAGTTTGGTCTTCCCCAAAGGAATATTTCTGCTTCTCCACTCTGCAGAAGAAACTGCCCCAGACTAGGCCCTGCAGAGACACAGCCCCACAATACCCCAGCACACAGATGGGCATCAAGAACATGAGCAACCTAGTCTAATAGGAATCATCCCTGCCCATGGCAGAGGGTTGGATTTAGATGATCTTTAAGGTCCCTTCCAACTCAAACTATCCTGTGATCCTGAGATTCTATAACATGACCAAGCTTTGACAGGGTTTTGCTCTAGGTAGACATAGTTATTTGAACTCATCACAGAAGCCAGAAAACAGATATTAACTGCTGTTTGACGATTTGAAATTACAGCTGGCTGTGGGGGTTAGATGACCTTCTTATTTTGTTGGTTAACTTTACATTGCTACAGCAAAAATAAACAACCAGTTTAAACTACAATGTGTTCATATTCCAGAGAGGCAGAAAGGCCTCCAGAAGGTACTGGGAGGTGACCTCATTAATATTTATAAAGATGTGTAAGGCAGTGTCAGGAGGATGGAGACAGGCTGTTCTCAATGATGTCCAATGTTAGGACAAAGGGCAATGGGAGCTGGAGCATGGAAGGTGAACATAAAGAAAATCTTTTTCACTGTGAGGGTGACAAAACACTACCAAGAGGAGTTGTGGAGTCTCCCTCTCTGGAAACTATCAAAACCTGCCTGGACACATTCCTGTGTCACTTGTTCTAGGTGATCCTGCTCTGGCACAGAGGTTAGACTGAATGATATTTGGAGATCCCTTCCAATTGCTATCATTCTGTGATTCTGTAACCACAAAGATGATCAGAGAGCTGGAACAACCCCTTTATGAAAACAAACTGAAGGAGCTGGGTCTGTTCAGCCCAGAGAAGAGAATTCTTCAGAGAGACCTTATTTTAGCCTTCCAGTACCTGAAGGGGGCTTACAGGAAAGCTGGAGAGATTTTACAAGGGCCTGTGGTGATAGGACAAGGCGCAATGGTTTTAATCTAGAGCAGGGTACATTTAGATTAGATATTAGGAAGCAGTTCCTTAGTATGCAGGTAGTGAGACACTGGAACAGGTTGTGCAGAGAAGTTAGGAACAGGTCATCCCTGGAAGTGTTTAAAACCGGGCTGGATGATGCTTTGAGCAATGCTGTCTAGCAGGAGTTATCCATGTCCATGGCAAAGGGGTAGGAACTAGATGATCTTCTTTAAGATCTCTTCCAGCTCAATGTGTGTTGGCTTTTTTGGTTGCTTGCTTTTGGTTTTATTTTGTTGTTGTTTTGTTTTGTTATTTATTTCCCCTGCCAGAGTCTTATTGATTTACCTTCAATCATGCAAATTTGATGTTTATTTTCCAGAAGCGGCAAATGCCAATTTAATATTGCTGATGTCTTCATCACTTCCAAAATGTACACTAAACATAATAAAACACCCCTTATGCTTTTAAGTATGTTTTCTCCAAATTCTTAATGTCTAAGAAAGGGTATCGTAATACAGCATTATCAAACCTAATCTACCATAAAACCAGTAATATCGAATAGCCTCTCCCATAGAAGTTAATTGTAATTAATTACCTTATTTGTTGTAGCATTTTTAATATTTGTTTAAAGACACTGTTATCTGGCACAGCCCTCTAGCTTTCTGAAGAAACATGATCTAAGCATAACCTCAAGCTGATATTATCAAATAACTCACTCTGCTGCCTACAAAATCCATAAGGAACAAGCAGCTACTGTTTCAGCATCTAGGATGACCTCTTCCCACCCTAAAATTTATCTCTGGCAGCCTCATCTCCTGTGTCTTGATATCTGGAATGTGCAGTAAATAATTACTCAACACTGGCCTCATTGCAGGTAGCAGCACACAAACAATAGCCTGTTGCTGTATATCACACTCCAATTACTGAAGATGCTGCCATATGTCTAACAGTGTGCTATAAACAGTCCATTAGGCTTTCTAATGGTGGTGTTAAATAAAGGCTGAATGTATAGTACCGGAACAACTGGAAGCCCCTGGGCAGTTTTGCATCTTCCCATTCCACTTTTTAATGAGATTATGCTAATGCTTTTGTCAATAGAAACTGTCATTTTAAGGTCTCCAATTCTCTTGCCCTTTTGTGTTGAACTGACAAGACAGGTTTATCTAAACCTCTAGTTTTGGTCTATTTTCTTCAACAGTGTATGCTTCTTACCTTGTATTCTCCACCTTATATTGCTGCCTCCTTTTTTTGCCAGATGAAACAATACATCTCTCCTAACTGAATGAAGGATCTTTGGTGCAGACCCTTTCTGGAATCTAATGTAGCCCCTGAATCTTCTCAGGATCTTAGAGAGACAGCATTTGTCTTCCAAATGACCCTTGCACCAGTGCTCTGGCAGGGCGTTGGAAGAGTTTATTCAATAACGGCATAGTATTTTTTCCAATTAGAGAAATGACCATTCTTTTTTCTTTAATTGCATAAAAATAGCAGAGCCTTTCAAACTAAACAGAATAATGACAACCAAAGGGTCATTAAGACTTGGAAATGAAAGTTCACTATATCAGAAAAGTAAAATAATTGAAGCAGACATATTAGGCTAGCATAAAAGTGCTCAAAGAAGTAGAAAATTAAGTTTCATCTAAAAAGTTATAGCATCTATGGCATGTGTTACAGAGAGGATTAGCAGTGAAATACCAGAGAATAACACTGAGTAATGTCCTGCGTCACAGGCTGACACTGTTTTAACTGCTGAGCTATAATATAAACATAGAAATGTAAATTTGAACCAGGCAGCTGAGCAGCCTGATGCAATGCATGAATGCTTGAGACAATGACAGAAGTGATTTTAAGCCTCTGAATCTCAGTATTGTTTTGTTTAGGCTCTAATGAAGAGTAAAGCTATGGATAGGCTCTGTTTATTTGTAGAGACATTAGTATGCCAGAAGACAGCAACTAGGCAAGCATTTGGACATCAGGGTGAAGTTCTTTACTATGAGGGTGGTGGAAGGCTAAACAGGTTGTCCAGGGAGGTGGTGGAAGTCCCATCTCTGGAGACATTCAAAGTCAGGTTTGTTGGGACTCTGAGCAACTTGATCTAGTTGAGGATGCTTACTGCAGGGAGGGGTAGACTACATGACCTCTAGAAGTCTCTTCCAACCCAGTGCAATCTATGACCCTATGATTCCAGATCTGTGGTTTTGATATAGCTAAGAGAACCTGCTAAATGACTGTAAAATCTAAACTTTCCTATCATCCACGAACAAACTCCAGAATTATGGAGCAAAATAAAAGAGAATGCGACATGTACCATTCCACCGCTTTCCATTTATTTCAGCAGTGTTCCTTTCTCTTTTAAATCCTGCTGATTCAGTAACCACAAAAATTTATTACACAACCAGCCCCCTGTCCCTGTGTCCTCCCTGTAGCTAGTTGATATATAAAAACCTTGCATAGCACAATGCATGTCTGCTAGGGATGACAGACCTGATGGTTTACAAATTTGGATGTCTACTGTACAGATGAAGGCATCTTCCAAATAATTTTACACTTATTGGTGAATAAGTTTTGCAACAGTGGCAACCAAAACCTATATGATACTTTCTGCTATATAGTTTAATGATCAGTGCAAGTGGGGTTTCACCAAGAGGACTTTAGTCCTTAGTGAAACCTTTTAAAATTTTCTTTATCTTTACTTGCAAGACTCTAAACAGAAAGGATTTCCTCTTAATTTGTGATAAGAATACTACTCATCTCCTCAAACCCCTTTAATATCTGTGAGCAAGGCTATGAAAGGTGGTTTCTAAAGTACTAGTGTTGTACAAAACTTTTGAGAAGTCAAGCTTATCTAGACACAAATATGGGAGCATATGGCACATAATGGGAGTCTGCTGTAGATCACCCAACCAGGACCAACAGGCAAAAGAAATACTCTGTGAGGAGCTGGCAGAAGTCTCACAATCACTACCACTTATGGGGGACTCCAACTTACCAGATATCTGCTGGAACTAGAACACAGCAGAGAGGAAACATTCTAGGAGGTTCCTGGATTGTCTGGAAGAGAATTTCCTGACACAGCTGCTGAGAGAGTCAGTTGAGGAAGGGTGCCCTACTAGACCCATTGTTCATGAACACAAAACACATAAATAATTTTTGCTGTTATAATTAATGCAGGTATGATATCCAGCTTATCAGAAATTGCAGCTGTTTGTCCATTGATGTTTTACAATCTTCCACAACTTTGTTTTATTTCTTTTTTTAAATACCTGGAGTCAAACCAAGAAAAATCTCCCCGGCTGCCAGAATTCTGACAAGAGTTAGCTGTCATCTCCTATCAATACTCAGTCCCATTTAAATAGCTGTATTTTCATTACATTTCCAGTAGTGGTTATTGGTTGTGATTTGTCATAATTCCATTGGAAAATCTGTGGATAACCACTAGGGCAAATCACTGACACCGGATGAGTTAGATGTGCAATCACATTTTACAGAGAGAGTTAACAACAAGCACAGAGTTGAGATGAGTAGTCAGGGCTTCAAGGGGAAAAGTTGTAACTTTGAGGGGGAAGGCTGTAAAGGTTTAATGTTACACAGGAGATGGAAAACCGTATTAGAAAAGATTGGTCTGCAGTAGCTTAGCAAAGAGATACGTGGGCATAACAGCGTGAAGGAAAATTGCAAAGACTCAAGTGAGTCATAAACCCTGATGTTTGAACACAAACAAAAGGCAAATGCCCAATCAATCTGCATTCACAAAGACATATTGGCAGAAGCAATTGGTACTCTTATTGTTACTTTAAGTGTAAGAGTGCTTCTTCAGTAATAGAGGTTTTGTCATTGTCCTGCTCAAACTAAGTAAATTCTGGAAAGCAGCTGAACTTAAACACATGTGTCTGCAGTGCGGCCAGTTCCTAAACCTAGAGAAAAAGCCTTCTGCAAGTCAACCAGCCTGTGGTGCAACCCAATTGCCACAAAGAAATTCAGCCCACAAGCCCCACAGAGAAAACATGACTAAATGGAGGAAATATCTGAAAAAAATAAACATTGAAGAGCGCAGGCTCTGCTCTGACATAACAGCCTGCTCTAGTTAGGACTTGGACATCAATTGTCATTTCAATGACCTTTATCAAGGTCCACATGTCCTATGTAAGCTCAAGAGAGAGGAGAACTTTGGCTGAGACATCCACATTGGTCAGTATGAGAACTCCTTGCAGATGTTCTTCACATAAACATACATATCCAAAAGGTTCTGCAGTTGCTGCTACTGGGCATTGCATCCCTAGTCTCATCTGTTGGCTGTCTTTGTTATTTCCTGCTGCATGACATACTTTCATATAGAAACTGTTAGAAGTCTATACTAGGTGAAAGTCCACTTGGAATTTGTGGATATAAAAAAGCCTCCAGAGAAAAAAATGCAAACAGAAACTGCAGAAGCACTTATTTTAGGAATAGCAAAAGCATATTCTGAGAGACAAATTTGCTTACTACTTTTTCATCTAAATAATTCAGCAACTGGGAGATTTCATGTCAGCAATTTCATTATAGTGATGAAAGTATTTCAGAAAACCCTTTCCTTTCACATTTGACACAGGTTCAGCTCCTCAGAAAGCCTCCTAAATTCAAAAAAAGGCAACACTATGGCTAATTATTATCAGATGTCTGCTGGAAATGCAACACAGCAGAGAAGCAGCAGTCTAGAAGGTTCCTGGAATATGTGGAAGAGAACTTTCTGACACAGGTGGCCAGTGAGCCAACTAGGAAAAGGTCCCTGCTAGACTAACAGGGAAGTCTGTTCATGAACAGAGGAAGATTTGAGGGTGATGTGATGGTTGGAAGGCATCTTTGGCACAGTGCTCATGAATGACAGTTTTTGACTCTTAGGAAAGTAAGAACAGGGATTAGTAGAACTGCCACCTTGGACTTTTGGAGGGCAGACACTTTGACCTGTTTAGGGATCTGGTTGGCAGATTCTCCTGGGATGCAGTCCTAAAGGGCCAAGGAGCCCAGGAAGGCTGGACATTCTCCAGTAAGAATCAGGCTGTCTTGGTGTGTCATAAGGCAATGAAGTGGGAGAGCTTCGGCTGGAACTCGAGATGAAAAGGAAAGCTTATGGCTTTTGGAAGAATGGGCAGGTCTGCTATAACTCTGTGATTATAATACCCATCAGCCTTCTCAGTTTTTTGCTTACATTTCCTCAGCACATAAATTAATCCTTTACTGTCTGTTTTTCTCTTTTCCTGGAGAGAATGGAAGGAGAGCCATGGTGTAACTAACTGGGCATAATGAGCTTGCAGTGGGATTTAGAAGTAGTTAATAACCACAACCTGTCTCCACAAGATAAAAGCAATGCCTGACTTCTAGTTTTCCCTCACTTGGTATCTGTCTGTCTTGCCCATGATTTCTGGTAGCTGTAATTGCATTTATTGTACTAGAGGTTAAGGTTTCCCAAATGGAAGATATATTTCTAAGAAAACCTGCCAGGACTGTACAGGCAAGATAAACACAGTCCTTTAATAAATACAAGAAAGGAAAGCACTTTGGCTGAATGTTTTAATCTTTGCACAAAATATTGAAAACTATCTTCCTGAAGCAAGGAGGAAATATTAAACTAGCAGGGCAGTTAATGCATTTCCTGAAACTAACGTAAAAAAGTAAATGAGAGAAAAGCAGATAAATAATATTAAAGGCAGGATATGAAAATGCAGGCATAAGAGAACACCTGCAAAGGCTAGCAACAGGGAAATAAGCCCAAACGCCGTTCTTTAGCACAGCACATTAACAGTAGCATGCGGACAACGCATCTTTACTCAGTTGAACTTTTCCAAACCAGCTTTTAAAAATGTATCTCCTTTCCCTGAAAAGTCTGTTTCACAGAATCACAGAATTAACCAGATTGGAAAAGACCTCAAGGATCATCATCATGTCATCAACATGACATGGTGGAGTTTAGTATTCTACAGGGTAGAATCAGAGTAGAATTACAACCCTGGACTTCTGCAGAGCTAGCTTTGTGTTCTTCAGGGACATGCTTGCAGAAATCTGATGGGCTAGGGATCTAGAGGGTAAAGGAGCCCAAGAAAGTTGGTTAATTTTTAAAGACCACTTCCTCCAAGCCCAAGCTAGGTGTGTTCCCCTGAGCAAAAAGTCAGGTAGACATGCTAGGAGACCTGCATGGCTGAGCAAGGAACTCCTGAAGGAAATCTCAGGGAAGAAAGAAACTTACATTTCATGGAAGGGATTGGTCACTTGGAAAAACTATAGAGAAGTAGTCAGGGCATGTAGGGAGACATCAAGGAAGGCCAAAGCCCTCTTGGAACTGAAGCTGGCAAAGGAAGTAAAAGAGAACAAGAAGGGCTTCTTCAAATACATCAGTAGGAAAAGGAAGAATAAGGAAGGTGTGGGGCCAGTGCTGAACAAGAAGGCAGCCCTGAGCACTGAGGATGCAGAGAAGGCAGAGTTGCTGAATGCCTTCTTTGCTTCACTCTGTACACCTAAGGCTGAACTCCCCTATGTACTCCAGAGCCCAGATGAAGGAGAGGAAGCCTGGAGGAGGGAATGCTCCCCACTGGTCAGTGCAGACTGGGTTAGGGATCAACTACACAAATTGAACATGCACAAGTCCATGTGCCCTGATGAGATGCACCCAAGAGTGCTGAGAGAACTGCCCACTGTTATCGCTCTGCCACTCTCCATCATTTTTGCCAAATTTTGGCAGACAGGAGAGGTGCCTGAGGACTGGAGGAGAGCAAATATCACTCCAGTCTTCAAAAAGGGCAAGAAAGAGGTTCCAGGAAACTCTAGATGGGTCAGCCTCACCTCCATCCCTGGAAAAATGATGGAGTGGCTCCTGCTGGAGGGCATCTCAAGGCACTTGGAAGAGAAGGTTATCAGGAGTAGTCAGCATGGATTTACTAAGGGGAGGTCATGCTTGACTAACCTGATAGCATTTTATGATGACATAACTGAATGGGTAAATTCAGAGAGGCCAGTGGATGTAGTCTACCTTGACTTTATCAAGGCCTTTGACACCATCTCCCATGACGTTCTAGTGAGCAAGCTCAGGAAGTGTGGGATGGAAGAGCAGACAGTGAGGTGGATTAGGAATTGGTTACAAGTTAGAATTCAGAGAGTGGTGATCAATGGTGCCAGGTCCAGCTAGAGAGCTGTAACCAGTGGAGTCCCCCAGGGATCAGTGCTGGGTCCAGTCCTGTTCAACATCTTCATCAATGACATTGATGAGAGGACAGACAGAGTCTCTCAACAAGTTTGCTGATGACACCAAACTGGGAGGCTTGGCTGATACAGCTGAAGGCTGTGTGGCCATCCAGTAAGACCTGGACAGACTGGAGAGCTGGGCACAGAGGAAGAAAATGAGGCTCAACAAGGACAAGTGCAGAGTGTTGCACCTGGGGAGGAATAATAAACTGCACCAGTACAGGCTGGGAGGTGATCTGCTGGAGAACAGCCCTGTGGAGAGGGACCTGGGAGAGTTGGTGGATCACAAGTTACCCCTGGGACAGCAATGTGCCCTTGTGGCCAAGAAGGCCAATGGGATCCTGGGGTGTATTAAGAGTGTGTCCAGCAGATCAGGGGAGGTTCTCCTCCCCCTCTACTCTGCCCTGGTGAGACCCCATCTTGAATAGTGCGTTCAGTTTTGGGCTTTCCAGTTAGGAGGGACAGGGATCTGCTGGAGAGGGTCCAGCAGAGGGCTATGGGGATGATTAGGGACTGGAGCACTGCCTTATGAGGAGAGGCTGAGCAACCTGGGGCTTTTTAGTCTGGAAAAGAGAAGATTGAAAGGGGATTTAATAAATGTTTATAAATATCTGATGGATGGTCAGGAGGGGGGCACAGGCTCTTGTCACTTGCTCCTTGTGATAGGACAAGGAGCAATGTGTGTAAGTTGCAGCACAAGAGGTCCCACCTCCACACAAGGGGGAACTACTTTACTGTAAGGGTCACAATGCACTGAAACAGGCTCCCCAAAGAGGTTGTGGAGTCTCCTTCTCTGGAGACTTTCAAGGCCTGTGTGGATGTGTTCCTCTGTGATCTGAGCTAGATTGCATTGTCCTGCTCTGGCAGGGGAAGTTGGGCTCGATGATCTCCTTGGGTCCCTTCCAACCCCTAACACCCTGTGAGCCTACCATGTTCTAATTAACTAAACCATGGCACAAGTGCCTCATCCAGTCTCCTTTTAAACACCTCCAGGGATGGGGACTCCACCAGCTCCCTGGGCAGCCCATTCCAATGCAAATCAATCTTTCTGTGTAGTTCTTCTTAATGTCCAGCCTAAACCTGCCCTGGTGCAGTTTGAGGCTGTGTCCTCTTGCTCTGCCACTGGATGTCTGAGTCAAGAGACCAATCCCTGCCTGACTACAACATCCTTTCAAGTTGTAGAGAGCAATAAGGTCTCCCCTGACCTGGGATACTCCTTCTCTTCTCCAGGCTGAACAACCACAGCTCCCTCAGCTGCTCCTTGTAAGGCTTGTACTCCAGCACCCTCACCAGCCTTGGTGCCCTTCTCTGGACATGTTCAAGCACCTATTTCTAGACTCTTATACAGTTACTTTTTCTAAGGCTTTCTGTCTTACTTGTTCTGTCCATGTTCCTTTCTGCAGGGCTGAGCTCCAGAAATACAGATGCTTCCTCTGCTCCTTGCTCGAATAACAGGAGGACAGGTGAAAAGCCATGCACAAGCACAAAATGGGGTCAGATGAGGGAGGTGTGGAAACAGTTTGCTTTTCAATCACGCTGCATAAGGTGCCTGAACCTTCCTTTGGAAATGCTAAAGATTACAAGATGCTCTTACCTAAGGACATCTGTACTACACAGGCTGTGAGGACAAGGATCATAGTATCACTTTGGTTGAAAAGGATTGAACCAATGAGTCATAGACCATTCCCTGTTCATATTCCCAGCTACTTTCCCTCCAAAATGAACTCACTGTGGTGTCTTGTCCCCAAGCTCTTGGTTCTTCCTGAAGTACTGAGAAGTCCTCAGTCTGGATGTCCCCTCTCAGTTCCAAAAGACTTTGGTTTCAAGACTCTTAGGTTTCTAGTCTTTGAGAGATGTAACTATTTACATGTTTAAGCTGCTGGATCTTTCTTTACAAGAAAGCTGTTGGGAAAATTCAGTTCATATTGTTTGAGGAGTTTATTTTCTTTCACTACATTTTTTTTTTTCAAACAAAATTCACTGTGAAATCAGTTTACTACAGGGAGACTATCTATTGTTATAATATGTGAACTCCTGGTGGAAAAAAAAAAAAACAAACCAGCTTTTGTAAATCACATCACTGCCCCTTTAGATGTCTTGGAAATTCAATATTTTCTGGAACAAGTAACCTGCCAGTGTTAATGATGCTTGACTCTGAGTCAGTGTATTAATCATAATCACTCATTATTCTCTTCCTATTGTCTCATCTTCTCACTGGCAATTAATGCCTTAAATGATGCATCCAGCAAAATACAGAAAAAAAAAAAAATCCTCTGATTGACCACTTCAGCTTTTTTTGTGTTTTTCAGGTTCTTTCACAGAATCACATAACTAACAAGGTTCAAAAAGACTTTTGAGCTCATCGAGTCCCACCTGTCACCTAATCCTTCTAATTAACTAAACTATGACACTAAGTGCCTCATCCAGCCTCCTCTTAAATACCTCCAGGGATGGTGACTCCACCACCTCCCTGGGCAGCCCATTCCAATACTGATCACTCTTTCTATGAAGAACTTCTTCCTAATGTCCAAGCTTAACCTGCCCTGGTGCAGTTTGAGGCTGTCCCCTCTTGTTCTGTCACTGGGCACCTGGGAGAAGAGACCAACCCCCGCCTGGCTACAACCTCCTTCCAGGTAGTTGTGGAGAGCAAAAAAGTCTCCCCTGAGCCTCCTCTTCTCCAGGCTGCACTCTCCAGACTCCCTCAGCTTCTCCTCACAGGGCCGTGCTCCAGGCCCCTCACCAGCTTTGGTGACCTTCTATGAACACATTCTGAACACATTTAAGCACCTCAACATCCTTCTTAAATTGAAGGGCCCAGAACTGGACACAATACTCAAGATGTGGCCTGACCAGTGCTGAGTACAGTGCAAGAATGACTGCCCTGGTCCTGCTGGTGACACTATTCCTGATACAAGCCAGGCAACTCACTTTTGACAGGTGTCTTTTTTTTTTTTTTTTTTTTTTTTTTTTTATTATTTTTTTTTTTTTTTTTTTTTTTTTAATGAATTGTAACTTTTTCTACTTTTTTCCTCCCTTTCTCTCCTTCTGACACACAAAGATACCTATACAAGTACATACACAAAACCATTTTTTTCCCCGGAACTAAACATAGAGAACGTAAAAGTCCAGCTTTCATGAGAAAGACAACCTTCTTTAAAGCCAGTTCTAATCCTCTGCCAAGCAATACCAGATTGGTCCATATATCATGACTAATAACAGTCTTACTCCCTCCTTTCCTGGCACTGCATTCACCACAGGACGTTTTAGAAAGCCGAGTACATCACCAACCAAAGGAATCCATTGCAACATTGCCCTGCACGAATTCACACTTTCAGAAAGCGAAAAACTTCTGCCAACAAACTATACCCACGACAAACACTACTCAGTATCAAAATATTGGTAAATAGAGCAGGAAATCATATCAATGGTGCCTAGTATTGGTTTCTTGGAAGCACTTTGTCCTTTGTGAACTGCCAAAACCTGAGATTTCACAGAACAGGAGAAATTAGAAGGGGTTTTTTTGGTCTCTTAATATCCAAAATGTCTTGCTTTGCCTATAATGTAAATGAGAGGAAAACTATGCAGTTGTTATTATGTAGAGAGACTGAATCACTACTTTAATATCTCCTAGCAATTTTTGCAATCTCTGGAATTCTTCTGCTTTCTTATTGTATGAGAGATATATGGGTCACTTCAAAGAGAGCGAAGCCAGGCTCTGAGAGCTATGCTTACTAATTAGATTTTCAATAAATAATATAGCAAGCCTGTTTCAGAGGGGAGGTTTCATTAGGTACTTGAAAATACTTAAGGGTTTTGCTTCTTTTCACTTCTGACACTGGTTCATCTCCCCAAAGACGAATGTAGATTTTTAAATACAATAACACTGTTTCTATAATAAACCATGTGCAGCTACCCTGCATACATTTGCTTCGGCATATTGATTTTTTAATTCTCTTTAATTTTTAGAGCTCATTGGTATTCATCTCTTAAAGCACGAAACCTTAACCTGGGGCTAATAAAGGTCTGTCTTGCCTCTGGAAATTCTTCTATCATGGAATTATTAGAAGTTGCACAGAAAATAATTCAAGGAGAATGAAATATTTTACTGTGTTGCCCTGTTTCACAAATTGGATTGACTGCCTTAATTTGAAATCACTTTTGGTTCATAATTAAGCAGTTGTTGTGTTCAATATTTTTCTTTCTTATCACAAACAAGGCTTCAGTCTGTTAAATCAGCATGGGAATATAACTGAGTGTTCCTGGTTTGTGGATACTGTTTGACATCACTACTGTGTCTTATTAATGGCTGCCTTGTACTTATCTGAATAATTAAATTGTGCTAATGGCTGTAGTATTTTCATGAACAACATTATCCTTTCTTTCAATTCTACTGCCAGTGAAGTATAGTAAAGTGCCAACCACTAAAACACAGCTTCTGTGGAACCTAAGGAAATATTTTCAGCATATACCAATCCAATCAGAACGAGCTATAGAGCAAGGCAAAGAGCTTTCCTGGAAGACCCTGAAAAAACACCACCAATAAAGTGATGTTACAATTGATTACTTCTCAGTGGGCATTCTAAGATAAATTAGCTACATTACCATTAGAAACTTAATGCTGAAAAATCTTCACATGCAACACATAAACACTATAAATAGAACGGAGCAGGCATTTAGGGAATGAAAACCAATCATGTAGGTAAACCCCAAAAACACACAGAGATGCCACTTTCAATACCCCAAAATGTTAATTTCAGAGCTAGTGACAAGGAAAAAAGGTGATTAGTAAAAAAACACAGATCTCAATGAAACTTTGAAGGTACAGATCAGTTAAAAATTAAAGTAAAAACTCTTACATCAGCATAAAGTTTGATGTTGAATTTAGTCATATATATTAGTATATGTATGATGTACATTTTGTATTATATATAAAATACATATTTAGCATTTTATAGTTATATGTTTATATTTAGTTATATTGTATCAGCTACTGTTTAAACTCTAAAATTTCTCCTCTATTAAATTCTTGGGGGCTAAATCAAGCCATTATAGCAACAGCATGGAGTAGTTATTTGCTTGTACCTAGTTTGTCTCAGAGGCAGTTTATGGGAGGGACTCATCCACGATAAAAATGGGAAATACACACATATTTGTCCTCCATCAACCTTGGCAGTTCTGCAGATGTGCACAGATGCCAGATAAACAAGTATTATGAGACAGACAAACAAACAAAGGCTGTCACCCCTTTATTGGCCTTGGCAGCATGGATGATGCCATGACACAACTGCCAGCCCAGCCAGACACACACAACACAGCCAGGATTATTTAGAATTCAAAATGAGTTGTCTTGATGGGGGCATTTTGGGGAGTATCAATATATCAGATTTTAAATGGTAGCTAGAGAAGAAAACCTATCTGCATCACTGAAGAACTTTTCCAGGTGGAAAGAGTAGATTGGAAGAAAGAGTGATTTTAAGACCAAGATGGATCAACAACTTACGGGAAGTGAGGCTTCACGTAACCAGCAGCTGGACATCATCCAGGGCAGGTTTAGGCTGGATGTTAGGAAGAAGTTCTTCACAGAAAGAGTGATTTGCATTGGAATGGGCTGCCCGGTGAGGTGGTGGAGTCAACATCCCTGGAAGTGTTCAAAAGGAGTCTGGAAGAGGCACCTAGTGCCAGGGTTTAGTTAATTAGAAGGGTTAGGTGACAGGTTTGGACTCCATCATCTCAAAGGTTTTTTCCAACCTGGTTAATTCTGTGATCCTGTGGTAGCCCACTCTGCTTCTTCCAATTTTTTTCCCAGTTGGTATTAGAATATATATATTTAGAAAAGAATTTATAGAATACAGATTGAAGCAAATTGCAACTGGCTTCTATCTACATGTGCCAACAGAGCTTGGATGTAAGGAAGATGTTTATACTAAGAACAGCTTCATTGCATTTTTAATTTACTTTTCGCATAGGATTATAAATTAATCTGAAGAACTATGAAAAGCTGCTTTGCTGGGTGTTTTCATGTCTCAGTGAAAGACCATCCCATCAAAAATGCTGGCTCATCCCTGTGTGTTTGCTTGGGATCACTAAATAACAGACACTTGCAAATATGTCTTGTGACTTGTGGAAAATCAGAATTGTTTTAGAATCATAGAATGGTTTACTTTGGAAGGGACCTCAAAGATCAGCTAGTCCCAATGCCCCACCATTGGCAGGGACATCTCGCACCAGAACAGGTTGCTCAAGGCCTCATCCAACCTGGCCTTCAACATCTCCAGGGAGGGAGCAGTCACAACCTCCCTGTTCCAGTGTTTCACCACCTTCGCTGTAAAGAACTTATTTGTAAAATCCAGTTTAAGTCACCTCTGCCAGTTTAAACCCAGTGCCCCTCGTCCTGTCATTACAAGACCTTGTGAATAGTCCCTCCCCAGCCCTCCTGTAGGCCCCTTCAGATACTGGAAGGCTACTACACTTATACAGAATTTTCCCACATCACTGCAGAAAATTCATGGAGCAGGCACATGAAGTCCTCTGCTGTCAAAGATTGCCAAGAGCTGAATTCATCTCTTAAGCACATGATGCAGTTGCAATCACCTTGATAACTGTCAGCGAGCCTTGGTGGCTAATTGTTTTTCTGAAGTGCACTAACTGTGGCCTGCTAATCAAAAAAATAAAAGCTTTAATGTTCATGCGGCTTCTAAAGCAGAATGGTGATAAGTATGCAATTTTTAAAAACAGATTAGTCTACTGTACATAATGCTGCTTCTGGCAGGAAATTGAACACATCACCCGTTATAATACAGATAAAAAGAAAAAAAATACTGTCATTTCGTTCTATGACCAGAATAAAAGTGCATTCCATATTTTCTCTTTAAATCATCTCCCTTCCCCCCTCCCCTCCTCCCCCCCACCAAGAGGTAGATGATAACTTGTCTGAAACCACAGCACTGACCCAAGACTGATGACAGCACATGAGTTCATCTTCAACAGTGAAGAGAAATAAATTCTTCCAGCTGAAAAAATTCATAGAACTGTTCTTTTTGGAAAAGACCTTTAAGATCATCAAGTCCAACTGTTCTCTAACTCTGACAAGTCTGATGCTAAACCATGTCCCTTTCTGCCTCTTTGAAACACCTCCAGGGATGGGGATTCAACCACCTCCCTAGCAAGCCTGTTCCAGTCTTTGAGAGGCCTTTCAGTGAAGAAGTTTCTTTTAATATCAAACAAAAATCTCCACTGGTGAGACTTGAGGCCGTTTCTTCTTGTCCTGTCATTCATTATTAGGGAGAAGATACCAATTCCCACCTCGCATCAACCTCCTTTCAGGAAGTTGTAGAGATCCAGGTCTCCCCTCAGCACCCTTTTCTGCAGAGTATACAACCCCAGTTCCCTCAACTGCTCCTCACCAGCTTCATTGATCTTTTCTCAACTCACTCTAGCACCTCAAAGTCTTTCTTGTAGGTAGTTCAGAAGAACTGACTGCACTGTCTTAGTTAGGGTGTTCTGAATCAAAACCTATCAGTTTCAGAACACGCACAGTTTGAGAGCACAGAGATAAAGCCCTTGCTGCCAGATAAGATTTGATGGTGCCATACCATTTTAAATCGCTAGAAAACCAAACTCCACCATTACAAAACAAATGCTTGACATGGTATTGACAAACAGGTTTCCAATTCATCAATGTTTCAATCATCCTCTTTTATTTTTTTGTTCTGAAGAGTAACATAAGCAAGCAGATGAGTTTTGAACCTCATCCAGATCCATAGAATCTTAGAATTGTTTTAGCTGTAAAAGACCTTTAAGATCATCGATGTTGTACCTCAGGATAATTACCTGTGTACAGAATCAAACATCCTTCACTGGTATTAGTCATTGTCTCCATGCTTGCCCTGCTGAATCACTGGACATAAATATTCAGGTATGCTCTATTAGTCTCTACATAGCAAAGAAAATGTAATGAAAAATCACCTAGCAGTGCCCAAGTGTATATTGATACAGAAATTACAGGATGTTTAGATTTTCAGATCTTCCATGGTCATCCATATGCATCTTTGACATCTACTTTAGGCTCTCACAATCCCTTGAAATCCCCCCAGAGTTTTCAAAATTACCTTGCAAAGAAAATTAAACTTTCTGGTGGTTTGTTAGGATGTGTATGGGCCATTTTATGCACAGTAGTACTATGCTAAATGTCCTGCAGTTAAGGAATCTTTCCTCAACTGAGTGAGCTGCTGCATACATTTCTCTAATGCCCATTCCTGCTTAGATTTATGGTGCCTGCTCATTGTCCTTTATTAAGGCTTCCATTAACTTTCTGTTACATTTTTCTGCAGCTTACAGCTCTATAAAATCGAGTTTTATGCAAATTCACACCATTTGCATTTGTAGAAGTCCAGCTTCTAATGAATGTTACCTCTCTAAATATTTGGCACACTTGGATGCAAACCTTTGCCCAGTTTTTCAGATTTTTCATACTTCTCTAGGTCTGCATAAAATTAGACTCTGCGCAGTGGTGATGATGAGGGAGCAGGGTACAGGACCAGAGGCAGATCTGACCTGATGAGTCAAGAACTTCCAAAGTAGCTTCTATTTTCTGTCACGGACTAGATCCACAAAAATCTTGAATTACAATTGCCTGAGGATCTGTTTTCAGAGATCTTGCATGCTTACTCTTAGCACAAATTCAAATGTCCTCATTTTATATACTGCTGTGTCATCACATGCAAGGAATTAAGACTTTACATGGAGCTTCCCGTTGAATGTTTTAATCAGCTTCCACCCTCACCTATTTAGCTGGAGAGGTGTTTGTTTTGGTGCTACATATTTTTAGAAGAAATAGGACCAAAGAATCTAGGAGGTTAGTGCAACCACGTCACTTCACAGTAGCAGCCTGGGAAACATCACTGAAGGCTTTGAATAGAGAGATTTAGGTCCATTATGCTGCCACAGGATAAAATGTGGGGAATACACAAAAGAAGATTAGCAAGTAGAAAAAAAAATAGCATTTTGAGATTGGGATTTTGTAGTTATGAAGACAAAGATTAATCAAAAGCTGCAAAACAGCTTTTTTTTTTTCCATTTTTTTTCTTTTTTCTTTTGAGAGAGAGAATTTCAAGTCTTTAACTTGTCAGCAAACCTTTGCAAAGGGAAGAAAGAGATCCTTCTATACTTAAAATCTGTTCTGTGAGTATCTGATATCTGCTTAAACCATCCTTTGATGAAACAGAAACACAAAGGAGAAGCAATCCTCAGTATGACAATTAAAGATGTGAAAATGCACTCAGGATTCAGGTGTTTATGCATGTTGGTCAATGAGTAATCTACTCAGATCTATGCCGTATTTTATTCTTCATCTAAATCTGACTTCCACACCAGCAGCTTTGACATATTGATTTCTTATTTGATCATACTGAAGCTGAACACATTCTCTGGACTCATGGCCCTTTACCTCTGTGCTGTTTCACCTTTATCTCTTTGTGCCTCTCCAAACAATGGCAAACAGAACATTTTCAATGCTTTGTTTACTTTCCTGTGCTCAAATTCAAGATTTATCAATACCTGGTGCAATCTGATGATTAAAATATGCTTGCCATGTGTCAGAGAGCAATACTTGTGACTCCTTCTTGTTTATCAAAAGCAGAAGAACCCTGGGATCCTCAGGTTAGAGATGAAACATAAATAAAAATGCAATTACAGTTGAAAACATTTTCACACAGGATACTCTTGCTTTTTGTCTTCCTTTAGTTTTATGTTCATAATTTCTAAGATCTAAAAGCTTTAGCCCCAGACTACTGAAAGAGTATTTTTGAATGGTGAGAGCAGCATTGCACTATGTGCATAGAGAAAAAACAACTGAGATAAAAAGAAAGAAAGAAATCAAGTGAAGGTCTGAAGGCAAGATTATCTCTCCTGATAAAACCATCATTGATTTTAACATTTGACATTGGTTAAAGTGAAATCACAAAAGGACAAAAGATACAGAGAGCACTGGGGAGCTGTTTATACATCTCTCAGGTACCAAAATGTCCTAAACGTACTGTATTTTTGTTTGGTACACTTCTTATCTACCCAGGATATGATCTTCTTGTTCAGGCTGTGAGGACAATTCCTGCTAATTCATTTTTATCACAGTTTGAGGTGCCTCATCCTCCAGAATTTTAAAGATCTAATTTTGCCACTTGAGTCAGCTCTGTTAACAGGAGGCTGGTTATACTGAGATACTATCCTGGACCTCTCTTGCTATAAGATTGTTTTGGGGTTTTTTTCTTCAAAGTCTATTGCTAATGGAGGCTGGGAATTGTGGACACACTTTCTCTCAGGAGTCCTTTTTTTTTTTTNAAAAAAAAAAAAAAAAATTCTTGCTTCTGACAAATCTATTTAAGGCAAAAGCAAATTTATGAAAGTGAACATTTTGTGTCGTGCTTACTCCCTCTTAGAAATTTAGATCTCATAAATAGGATTCTGAAAGCTCTGTCGGTGAGAAATGTGCAGCTCTTTGCACTTGTGTAGGGGAGTGGAGACTTGGCTGCGCTTGCATCCCTGATGGGGTTTTTACCTTGCTTACTTGAACTGCAGACAACGAGGAGGACGAGTAGGTTACATTGTGCCAGGATTAGGAAAAGGACTCTGTCTGGAATGTTTGAAATCATGTAAGGAACACATTCATGCATCTACAATTAGTTTTAAAAGTGGTTTTGAGACACTAACTCTATTTTAAATTAGGATTAAAGGATTAACAATACAGACAATAAATACTTGCAGGGCTGTATTTCTTGAGAAGTTACAGGCACTGTTGCTCTTCGTAATTTTGCCATTGTACTTCTAAAGAAATATCTTTAGAAGGCTGATTGAAAAGCGTAGAAGAATCTGGCATATATATTCTTTATTTTTAAGAAATCTATGAGAATATCCAGAATTTGCAAAACCATTGTCTACTGGTACATACATAAAGTGTCCTGGCTGCCTCATACCATTTTCGTTTTTCAGGACAAGTGATAAGTTATATGGTCAGATGTGTTTTCTTTTCATATTTAGATCTGTCATGCTCCTGGTATCATCTGTCTTTCTGTTTCTTTACCTGGGGTTGAACACACTTGATACTGTGGAACTTCTATCACGCTTGTCTGGGAAATAGATGCCTTAATGGATCAGTGCCTAGCTGTAAATAGCATAACAAAAGCAGGTTCTTGTATCAGATGGATATCATCTTTAAATGGCTCAGCATATCAGTCGCCAAATAGAGTTTAAAGCAGTAAAATTCAGTCATCCCTAGGCAGAGAACAAGCAAAATTGAAACCAGACTTCTGGAGTCTTCTCCAAAATTATGTCAAAAAAGAAAGAAAATAAAACTTAATGTTCTCCTAGACTCTAAGCACACACATGCTTTGACTATAAATCTCTGAATTATCCCTCGTGACTTGCAAATTTCTGAAACAATCATAGATGCTACTCAGTCCATCTGAGCTTCTTCCTCTTGAAGTGTACTTTATAAAATACTGTTCTGCTATTCCCTTTTGAGCAGACACAATTTTCTCTGACTTGTGGTATGATCATTTGCTCTTCAAGCACTCATGGGTATGCAATCTCTCTTTCCAAACTTGTTTCTTTTCCTGGGATTCAGTTCTGAATTTCAGATTTCTGGCAGTGTAGAAGTAATTTAAATTCCCTTGATCAGTGTCTTCTAACTTTTTTACAGGCCTCTTTTATCTGTACAAATATGACTTCAAACACATTTCCTCTCCTTAGAGGGCAGTAACAGACCCTAGTAAACAGGTTTTTAGACTGGTCATACCCTTTGTCCAAATTACCCAGCTGCTACAGACTTTTCTTTCATTTATTTTTAGTCTTGTTTTCCTTTCC
>VWZI01001958.1:289608-320616 GCA_013396835.1 Psilopogon haemacephalus
TTGTTCAGGTTAAGCACCAGTTCCCCACCTGCCATTACCTTGTCCACAGAGAGACCTTCCCAAGAATTTTAGTGGTGCAGTTCTGCTTGGATAAGGGCTTCCTCCTGTTCTGTTCCCTCAAACATCGTGCAGACTTATGCAAAATCTGCTGCCACTGTCTATATTTGAGAACTAGTTTTATTCCCTGTGAGAAATCTCAGTCCAGGGTAAAGGAGGTATTGAGGCAATGTGGAGAAAAATGAGAGAAAAAAATGAGAAAAAGAAGGGGAGAAAAGAGGAAAGGAAATACAATCCAGTACACATCTTTTTGTCATCCATTTTTCTCTGAAACATCTTTGATTGTTAGAATCATTGAACCTTTTTTTTTTTAAAGGCTTTTAAGATTGAGTCCAACCAAGAGTGGTGCTAAACCATGACCCTCAGCACCACAACTCTGCCTCTCTGAAACACCTCCAGGGATGGGGATTCAATCACCATCCTGGGGAACCTATTGATGTCTTTGAGAACCTTGTCAGTGATGAAGTTTCTTCCCATGTCCAACTTGAACCTCCTCTGGTGTAACTTGAGGCCATTTTCTGTCCTCGTATATCACTTGTTACTAGGAAGAAGAGAGTAACTTCCACCAGGTTCAACCTCCTTTCAGAGAGCTGTAGACATCCAGAAGATCTCCCCTCAGCCCCCTTTTCTCCAGACTAAATAATCCCAGTTCCCTCAACTGCTCCTCACAAGATCTGTTCTCCAGACCTTTCACCAGCTTTGTTGCCTTTTTCTTAATAGCTTATACTGAGCTTCTTTTATAACAGAGCTTGCAGAAGAATCACCCAAGAACAAACTGAAGCATTACTCCCAAAGTGGAAGTTAACATCCCTGACTCAGGGCTGATCCTTCACATTGCAAAGGAGGAAATCAAGTCATTATATTTCTCTTAAAACTCACTGTTAGAGCAAAGACTTGCTTTTGATTGTGCATCTGCTTGCAGCTTCAGTGCAAGTGTATGCATATTCAAATAAATCATAGAATAATCCTGAAGACACCAGAGAATTATTTCAATGGGAATTGAGGAAAACAGATCGACCCATAACTCGGGTGTGGTATATAATGACTGCTTTGAGTTGCTGAATTTTCTTTGGGGGATCTCTTGCAGCCAAAATTCAATTCCAGGGCTATTTTTAACTTTGTCTCAAAGGGCAAAGTTGGCATGAATTTTGCCTTTGGCCCTTCCATTCCCAAAGTGTTTCCAGGAAAGGGAGGTTAAGCCAAATAAGCCTTGTCAGACACTCACTGATGCTTAGCAGCTTGCTGTGGTCTTTGCATTTCTCCTGCATCCCTTCCAGGAAGGCATAATGCATACTCTTAACAAAGAGAAGTGAGGTTGTCTCTTAGAAGAGAATTAAATCTAGAGCCCATGGAAGGACAAGCAACAGTAAGAAAGAAAAAAAAAAATCTTTTCAATAGAGATAAACACATTATCTTCTCTGCTTAGATGGACCTGTGTCTGGATATTGTACTGAAGGTTATTGCATTATCCAGGTATGTACTATAGGACACCACTCTGAGTGACAATCTCAGCCTTCTCTAGGATGTCTCATATTTACTCTTGTTCTCTAAGATCCAAGCCTCGGAGTAAATCCAGACACTAAATGTAAAGTATAAAATCCAGCTGTGGTAAATGCACAGTATTTTTACCAAGTACCAATGTACTCATTGGTAATGTGTCTGAGGTGACGGTTGTGTGTCATTGGACACACTTCCACTCAAAATGAAAACCTGTCTTTAGTTGACTTTAATGCAGATCACTTTCTGTTGAAATCACTGCTCCACTGCACTGCTTGTTGAAGATGGCTTCACTTGGGAATCAACATGCCTTAAGTGTTGCAGGGTAGCTGACAAACAGATATCTACATTTTATGTATATATAGAGAGTGCCCTTATTGATCCTAGTCCCAAGGCATCAGTAATCAACATAGGCTAAATAATCATTATAAGCTTTAATGCCATATCTGAAGTTCTACCAAGCTACCAGGATAGCTTGCTTATTAAAACAGAGCAGCCCAAGCAAACTGCTGACATATGATGAGGATGCATTTCAGTTCCATGACCCTATATTGCTTTTTTCAATATTCTGGTGGTGCTGTTGGAATAATTGCCCTTGCAAGGCACGAGTCAGCTTGTACATGCTCTCTGCCTTTCTTCATAGTCAATTTTCATCACTCTTCTCCCTCACACAGTGGTACAAAACGAGATCAGAAAAGAGGTTACATAGACGATAAAATTATTTGTTAACAAATAATAGAAATTGCTAAAAAACAGAATGGCAAAATGAGAAGAATCTTTAGGGCTTGAAGAAGTAATCAGAAAGAAAATGAAGCAAAACCTGATGAGAGTGTTCTAAGACTTCCATGGTAATACACAATTGTTAAACAAATCTCTTTGAAACCCCATTTCTATTCCACTTTGCATTGAGAATTCATTCCTTCAACCCTAATGCATTTATAAAACGAAAGGCTATCCAATATTGTGGTAATAGGAATCCTTCATGCCAATCCTCGAGGATGGATGGATACCATAGTCCCTGAAATGAATGGTCATTAGACTTGTCTTCAGAAATCTTCTTCATTTATCATGAGAGTTATTCAAGCAATATGAATAATTATAGAATAAAAGCTATAGATCTGCTGGATCACATTCCAGAAAAGAAAACATGTATGGAGAAGAAGAGACTGAAGAAAGTTTCTTCAACATTTGGGTCACAAGCCTCAGATTACTCAAACAGGATAAAAAAATTCATTACAAAAAATACATTGCTTGTGTAGAGATGAAGTCTAGGCAGTTTAGATCTGCATTTTTCTCCTAATACCTAAGGAATAATTGCATTTAGAAGGACTTCAAATTGTGTTGGCTATCACACATCCTTAAGGAGTAAGCACACATTTGAAGTAGAGCTCTGTCAGCCAGGACAGCCACCAAACAGAGCTTCTCAGATATAAACCCACATATTACTGTATGTGAGGGCCAAATAAATTTTGCCTACAACACCATAAAAAAAACCCAACCAACCAACCAACCAAAGAAATGAAAAAACAACCACAAAAACAAACCTCTGAAGCACTAGTATGATGCTCCAGGTATGATGCCTGAGAAGAATCAGAAAGTTTCATGAGAATCTGTTGACAGAAGGCTAACCTAAGAGGGATTAGATAGCTGTTGTGGGGCTGCAGCTGCTGCTAGTTTATCAAATAGATGTTAGGTCATGTTGAAGTCTTGCAGGGGGCACCAATGGAGACAGCAAAATCCAGAAATGTCAGGCTACTCCAGCCTTAAAATATTAGTGCCTGTTGCTCTACCATAATTCTCACCAAGTGCTATCTGAAAGGAAAATTACAGGGCCGACATTAATTTCAGAAATGTTAAGTAAAGAAAAAAAAATTAGAAGAGCAAATGTCCTAACATGCATCCAACATCTTATGAAAGGCTGCTTTCCTCACTCTTGCCCTCTTTTTCATGGGCAGCCTTGAAAGAGCAGATTTGGCTAACCCTTGTGCATCTGT
The DNA here is from genome assembly GCA_013396835.1 of Psilopogon haemacephalus. NCBI lineage: Eukaryota > Metazoa > Chordata > Aves > Piciformes > Megalaimidae > Psilopogon > Psilopogon haemacephalus. The sequence continues at coordinate 293,157 of VWZI01001958.1, forward strand.
ACTTCTGGCCTTCCAAACGGATGAATTACTAAAATTGTACACTAGCACGCTTTGCTCAAACATGGGGTGTTTGAAGAGCCCTCCACAGGTCACCTGTAAGACATGATGTTCTGTAAAACCAAAGAATGAAATAATACTTCAGCAGGGGCAGAACCACCTTCTTGAGGCACAAACATAAGAGAGAAAACAACTGTCACAGAAATGTCCATGCGCGTAAGTGGAGTTGTTTTGCAAAGGCTCTGGAAGAGCAGGATTGAAAGCTCACATAGAATCATAAAAACTGAAAAAGACCTCTAAGATCATCAAGTCCAACCTCCTACCCGACACCTCCATGACCTCTAGACCATGTTCCGAAGTGCCACATCTACTTGGTTTTTGAACACCTTCAGAGATGGTGACTTCACCACTTCCCTGGGAAGCCTGTTCCAGTACCTCATATGATACTGAAGTGAGGTGAGGGAGCACAGGGCCAGGCCCAGCGGGTCCCAGATGGCTGCTGAAACACCCTGAAAGCTGTCAGTCTTCAAGAAGAAAACTATTTTCAAGACATCATTCACAGTGTCACTTGATGAAATTTTTTGATACTGATTACCAATGCCATGCACTCTGTCAAACAGTGCTGAGACAAGACACAGAAGTATCTGACTCAAGGATGTCAACTCTGAGAGAAGAGGATCCATGTTGAAGGAAACAGTTAAATTCTGATCAAGAGCCTATAACTGCACCTTCCTCTGATGGCTTTGCAACTGTAGCCAGGGATGGATTAGTGGTTTCAGATGGGAAATCAATGGGGAGAAAACTGAAATCCATTCTGTGCGCTGCAGTGCTAATGTACCAGACCTCACTGTCTCCCAGTTGGCTGCCTCAGGAGGGGCACTTCCATTTTTCTATCAGTTCACTGTAGATTGCCAATTTGGAAGACCTGATGTAAAGCAAACCTATGTCACATCACTGAAGCAACAATGCAGAATGAAAATTGCCACAGCACCGTGACTGTGTGTTTGATCAGAAACGGAGAATATAATTTGAGAACACAGAACTGGTAAAATAGAACTTGACTGAAATTGTAATATATACAGCAGAGGCTGGTGACAGTGTGGAGATCAAGTATCAGGAGAAATTACTTTCAAACTCCCTCTTTTCTGCATGATCTTTGCCATTGTAATTTAAACTGGGGTGCAGACCAAGCTATGGGGAACACTCGCATATCAAGGAATGTGTGTAATTCTAGTGACCATCTTAGAGCCCTAGTAGACTAGACAAGCTAGTAGAGCCACGTGTTCCATCTCCCTGATGAGTAAACCAGTTAAATGACTTGTTCAGGGCTATGTGGGAAGGCGGAAGGCAGAAGGCAGTATTTTTTGTCTCAGTTGTCTATTCAAGATACCATCCAGAATAATCTTCCCTATAGGTTGCCCAGGGAGGTGGTGAAATCACCTCCCTGGTGGTGTTCAAGAAATGTGTTGACATGACACTTTGGGACACAGTTTAATAGCCATGCTGGTGATAGATGTATGGTTAGACTTGATAATGTAGAGGTCTTTTCCAATCATAACAATTCTACAATTCTACATAGCTAACGGACAGCTATTCACTTTTGTATGCTTTATACCAAACTCCAGAAAATGTCTACCATAGGAAAAAAAAAAAAAAGTCTGCAGAAATGGAAGGAAAAAGAAGGTCTGCAAAAGAAAAAGTGAAGACATTTCTCAATTGCAAAGTTTTTGCCTCACAGGCCAAGGTGAGTTTACCCAGGAGAGTTTCAGAGGATAAAAAATGTGACTGCACAGAAAGAAAGAATTCATGCCTGATGAATCACTTACAGTGGATGAAAACTGTGAAGCTGATTGATGGCAGTGATATTCAGTAAGAGTAATATCCCCGTCCAACCTGTTCAGACCTGTAAAATTCAGGTCTGTTTTCACAAACTGCTAAGGTCAGTGGAAAGCTTCCCTCAGTTTTGTCTATAATGTAAAGAGAATGGAGTTAAGCATGCTGTGAGCTGTGCAGAAGTGGTATTTGCATGATATCATGACAAACTATTAAGTCCTGGCATGCAAGAACATGAGCATTCACATGTAAAGAGTGGCAATAAAGATAGTAGATTTAGGAGATAGAAGTGCAGAGAGGGAGAATAAAGAGGAAGGAACAGAACACACTGCAAACCAAACAAATCCAGTATGTGAAATGTGTGCTGTAGGTATGGGAAGAGTAGTGACTTCCAAGCCTGTGATGGAAAAAGACAACTTCACTCTGGAAAAGCTAATACCATAGTGATCTGTGTGCTCTACTTGCTTGCAGGGGAAGGGAGATCTTAGGGCTCTCTACTTGCTGAAGCTCCCTGAAAGGAGGTTGGAGCAAGGTGGAAGTCAGTCTCTTCTTCCTAGCAACAAGAGATAGGATAAGAGGAAATGGCATCAGGTCGCACCAGAGGAGGTTTAGGTTGAATATTAGAAGAAACTTCTTCACTGAAAAGGTTCTCAAAGACCAGAACAGACTTCCCCAGGGAGATGGTTGAGTCCTCATCCCTCAAGGTGTTTCCAAGAGGCAAAGATGTGGTGCTGAGTGATGTGTTAGAGTTAGAGAATGGTTGGACTTAATTATCTTAAAGGTCTCTTCCAAACAAAACAATTCCATGATTCTATGTTCTCATTCTGATTTTTTTTTTCCCATTTCAACACACACACATGAAAATACTTTGGAAGAACTCACCCTATAGAGTTATCTATAAAATATTCACAAGTATAAAAATTGTGCTCTCATCAGTGGGCCATAACTAGCATTTAGGTCACATGCCCATCATGTTAATTGAGTGTCACTATGGATTAAGACCTGGTGGCACTTTTGGGAGGAGGGAAGGGAAGCAGTTCATTTAAAGTTGTTACACTATGAAAGCCTACCTACCAGGGCAGGCTGCGTAATTCACAACACATTATTTATTCTCTCTTATCTCTCACAAAATAGTGACAAGCAGATTGGGAAAGGTTGGGGTTTTCCCACCATGCTTTTATACTGTGCCTTTAAGCCTGATCAAAAACAGTCCAACTCAGTGGAAGGACTTTGAACTGAGATCTACTCCACAGTTCATAACAGAAGTCAGTAGATAGCAACACAGAGAAAATTAAGTTGCCAAGACGTTTTGTTACATAGAAAGTGGGGGGAAAATCAATGCTTCTCCTTTAAGAAAAAGGGTATAACATACAGTCAACAATAAACATCTTCAGTAGCAGCTCTGAACTCCCTTCACAAGGACTTTTGCAGGGAGAAAAGAGGAAACCACAAATATTGCACTTTCTTTCACTACTGTGAAGTGGCCATATTGAGAAACTCCTTATTAGCCCTTCTGAACACAGTAGACTGCAACTGTCCTGTAAGAAAAGATTTGGACTATACAAAAACTTGACTGTTTATTCTCTGAATGCTATCACTGAATTATAAGTGATAAAAAACAACAGTTATCTTTTTCTACCAGTTTGCTGGTTTGTACATGAGCACTACTACAAATATGAGCTGAAACACTTTTTCTCTATATTGTTCATATTTTCTATGAGCATTCATGTCATTCACAGCCACATGATACCCTGATCCAGGTGGAAACTAAACACAAAAGGTCAATGAAGCAAAATACATTATTCCCTCAATAAATAGTAGGAAAAAATATTTCAAATACTCAGGAAGCTTCTCTAGTTCATCTGGATTTCATCTCACTTGAAGTTGGATCAGTTGGGAGTTGGAAGATTTAGGATTTTTATCAAGAAAGTACTGGCTGATCTCCACTACCCATATGCAAAGAGAGTGCTTTCAAAGATCAATAGCAAAGCCAATTTGAATAAAAACATAGACTGTGGATTGCAAAAATATACACTAATTTGTTAAGGTTTATGTCTTATATATTCGTTTGAAGTTTCTTCCAATTTGTCTGCGTTAGCACATTCTTTGGTTTATTATTCTCAGTGGGTAGAGTTTGAAATTTGCTTTAATTTTGGAGGACTGAGATGGTGAGTAAATGCCTGATATTAAAACAAATGTCTGGAGACCAAATCACATTTTTTTAATCATGCTGCTAAATTCCTCTTGTCTGTTCTTCTAGATGGCATGTTACTTACTCACATTTGCTCCTACTGTAGATAAATCTGAATCTTCACCACTGCCCAAAGTTTGCAGTACAGATCTGTCATAATGTTTGGTTTGGGCCTTTAAGAAAGCGGAATAGTGAATGATGTAGATATTTCTATTTGAATATTATTTTTAAAACAAACAAACAAACAAAAACAACAGCAGAATTCAGACACATTTCTTAGGAATAAAAAATAATTGCATACTTCTGCTAATCCAAAGCTGCTTCTTTGGAGTAAATTTCCAGACAATAGCAAGCATATTTTGATTCTTTAAAATCCAAAGAAGGTAAATTGTTCCAGAGCTCTTCTTGAGTAATGTCAAGTAAAAACCAAATAAAAGGATTGTCTCACATTCTGAGTATCACAGGATCACAGGATGTCAGGGTTTGGATGGGACCTAAAGAGATCATCAAATCTAACTGCCCTGCCAGAGCAGGAACGTCATCTAGCTCAGGTCACAGAGCTCCACATCTAGACGGGCCTTGAAAGTCTTCAGAGAAGGCAGAAGTAAAAAAAAAAAAAAAAAAAAAAAAAGAAGAGCAAGTCACTCCTAAAAGACGTTTAGATGCTTGAATCTTCTCTATTTGAAAGGCAGAACTTAAGAGACAGAAAAATCTTGGACTGTAAGAACAGTTCTCAGATTTGGAAAACTGCTTCCACGTTGATACATTGACTTTATTTATATTGTCCAGTAGGTTTTGTTATGAAACAACAGAGGGGTGGTTTATATTCTGCTTTTCAATCAGCACTGAGGTCTGGCACTGTGTAGTGGGTTTGCAGTTGAAGTAATTGAACTTCTTAGGGGATTTAGCTGTGCTTCCTTTTCTTTCTTCTTCCTGTGATGAAGAAGTTTATCAAATTCATATAGGGGACAGAGAGGTCTTGGCTTTGACCTCTATGATGCACATGTTACTTTTCTGATTTCATCAAGTAATTGCTTGCTGAAGAAAGCAAATTGACCCTTCTCTGTGGCCTGCTCCTTTGTGGACTTCCTGAAGAGAGGTCTAGTGGTGAGGAAAGGGTGTATTCAAGCAAAGCGAGAAATTATTCTACAAGTTCATCAGTTATCGCCGCTACTACATTTCCAAATGCTTTCAATGAGTCTAGAGCTTGCTAAAGCAAGGCAAACTGTTTGAGAAGCTCTTCCAGGTTTTCTTTAGTCTCCCAGGAATGCAGACTGTGTATAGGATGTATGATTTGCATGTAGTTTCTCCCTTTTCTCATTTGTTCTCATGCTCTTAGCATGTATGTGCCACAAAAATGGCCAGAAAGATGGAGCACTTCTCCCATGAAGACAAGCTGAGAGAGTTTGGGTTGTTCAGTCTGGAGAACAGAAGGCTCTTGGGAGACCTTACAATGTTATTCTAGTACCTGAAGGCAGCTACAGGAAATCTGGGAAAGGACCGTTTACAAGGGCTTGCTTGTAGCACTAGACAAGAGGCAATGGTTTTAAACTAGAGCAGGATAGGTTTAGATCAGATATTAGGAAGAAATTCTTTACTGTGGAACAATGGGACACCGCCCTGGAATGTGGTGGAAGCTTAATCGGTGGAATCATTCAAGGTCCAGCTTGATAGGCACCTGAGCAACCAAATCTAGTTGGGGATGTCCCTGCTTAGTGCAAAGTGTTCGACTAAATGACCTTTAAAGGTCACTTCAAACCAGTACATTCTATGATTCTCTCTATATATGCACACACAGAAAGGTTTAAAATACCTTTCCAGTTTCTTACTCTTTTAATTTTAATGTCCTTTACTGCTGAGGGGATATTCTATGCCATGTTTTATTAAATCTTCATTTTCTCACCCGATAGCATTTCTGTCTTTGCACCAGAAAATGTTCTTGCTGAACAACCGGAGCAATTGCCTCTTGGTAGACCTTCTGTCATTTGCCAAAGCACCTCACTCTTCAGCTCACTGCAAAATACTGATTTCTATTTCCACCACAAGTCCTTAGGCTCTATGAGAGGTTTAGAAAGTCCATTTAAATGGTATCATCAACAGAAACAAAGGAAGGTTTAATTTCCATAGTATTTTAGAGATATTTGGCTGACCTCCTCTAGCAGCCTGTACTCACAGTCATCCTGAGTCTGAGAATAGGTCTGTTTAATTACCCAAAGTGTGTCAGAACTCTTCAGTGACTGGATAATATTTTTTCAAACTTAGGGCATGTAATTCAGCTTGTATTTCATTTTAAACAGCGACATATTCATAAAATTGTCTGATTAGAACTTTTTGTTGTTGTTGTTTTTTAACTTCCTTTCAGGGTTATGTGACTGTACACTTTAAATAGGGATATTTGAAAACTAATATGCAGTATTCTTAAAAAATCATGTGGATATTGAAGTCAGTTCTATCTGCAGACCAGTTGAAGAAATTTGTTTATTTCTGGATCATGTCCCATTAGGGTTGTTCATGCATGTTTCTCTTGGAGCTTTTCTCTTATGATATAACATAAAATGCAGATGGTTTCCGGTATTTGGATATATATCTCTCATAGGGAGTTTGGGAAGGGTGTTTTTGCACCTTTATTCCTGGCCACTTGTTCCACTGATTTCTGAAATACCTCATTTATGAACTGTATACTCAGCAGTAGATTTGCCTCAAGAGAACAAAACAGTGAATTACGCAGATGCACTCTGAATAAAACATTTCTTGGAAGAGCAGTAAATCTCACAACGTGCCTTTAAATGCTTCAAAATACAGCATTTCTGGATCTCATTAACATATCAGACAGATGATGGGAAGATGAGAACAACTAGATGTTACTAGAGGTTTCTCCAGTGGGAAAGGTGCTGCACTCTCTGAAAGGAGAAAAATTTATATAGGACACGAAGCCATCAGGGTGGTGGTTCAGTCCATGCAGGTCTAATATGCACCACCAGCATCTGAGTCTTTTAAAAAGAAGCCAAGTGATTACTGATGGCAACAAACCCTAGCTACTGTGTTAGGCACTTTCAGAGAATGATGTATTCATGCAAAACTTGACAGGACAATTAAAAAAACAAACCTTACAAATCTTTCAATAGGTATCCATTGAATAAAGATTTCATGCCTTATACTATCATATTGCTTAAACCTGTTTTCATCCTCAGCTTTATAAAAAGGCTATTAATTCCAGTAGTTCTTGTCTCATATAATATATATATATTCTCTATACTGAGGGGTAAATAAAAAGATGATGTTATGAAGTGGAGAGCAGTGGCCAGTGCTCTCAGACCTGGAACAGGCATCGACACGGGGATACAGGGATGCTGGATCCACCTACCTAGGTCTTCCCTTGCTGTCAGTGAAAGAATCATCTCCACTTTTTGGACTGTGAACGCGAGATAATGAAAATGCCAGGCACAAATCTATGGGAAGCAGTCATATTCCCTTCTTTCTGTGAGTGGTGGAACAGATCTGACCTTCCCTCACTCATCAAGAAATGAAAAAAAAAAGCAGTAGTAAACTTCAAGCTGAATGCCCCAGCTTCCTCAAAATGCATAAGAAATACTTTGAGTCCCTCTATGAAGTTGAAGAGCTTCAGCCATGGTACTTCCTACTTCAAAGTAAACACCACAAATAATGGGAAGGCAAACTACTAAGTTTCACACCATGCTGTTTTTTTTTCATTAATGGGTCTAAGTGATGTCAAACAACAAAGTACTGACACAAACTACTTCCTGAGGTTTCCTGCTGCTTACGCTAACTGCCTTCCCCTATCCATGTCCCCACAACTACAGTTATCATCTCTTCTAGTCACCAGTCTCATGCTGTCACTCTGAGTCTCATAAGTATAGATTCTCATTTCAAGAGCTGATTTGAAGTCTGTTCTTCTAAGCAAATTTTTTTTGCAACCTGTCTTATGAAGTGGAGAATCTACCTCATGACTGTAGATCTGCATAATGTGATTATGGCTGAAAAAGTGAGCAGCAGAGGTCATTTATACTCCATTCCTACTCCAGAAAAGGATGATCATTGACCATCAATAACATGCACTGGAATCAAGTATCCCAGAGAGGACAAACACAGCTGCTGCCAGAAGAACAAAGGAGACAACGTTGTGATCAATGTGAGAAGAGTATCAAGCACTATTTGAGATAATCGTTAAAAACAGCCAACAAGGCTCAGTGTCATTAGCAAACTGTTTGGTGCAGACCAATTTAATGGACCACATTGGCAGCTTCAATAAATTATGGCATTTCAGAGTGCCTGCACTGGAAGACAGTATGAGGGCAGGAGGAAGGATGAATCAATTCCTTTTAAAAGGCAGTTGCTACTAAAATTATAGTTTAGTCCACTCAGGTTATCCCGGAATAAGGAATAAAATCTGAAATGTAAAGGAAGAAATTAGGAATAGGCTTAGTATCTAGTTGCTTTACTATAAAGTAAGGATATGTATCACTGATGCTTCATCATGAGCTGCAGCTATCTTTTTTAATTAGATCAGTAATTGTTTGTAAAGCCATCTTAGAAGCCATCTCTGATTCTGCACTCAAGGCACTGCACATTCTGTTATGCTTCAGTTGGCAGACAGAGACTGGATCAGATCAGTGTGTCATCATGTTGTATGGGACCTGACAGGAAAGATTTTTTCCACTAATTAGGACAAGGAACTTGAGCTTATTATTGTGTTTGTTCCTTTGCTTTTTAACTACTCTAGATTTATCTCCAAGATAGCACTTACCCAGAGGCAGCACAAAGCAGTTCAGAGTGAAAACATAATGGATAACTACGTAATCACAAACTTCTCTGTTTCTCAGTCATTTACTGGTGTCTGTAAAATTAAGGGACTGGAGCACCTCTCTTGTGAGAAAAGGCTGAAGAGAACTGGGACTGTTCAGCCTAGAGAACAGAAGGATCAGGCGAGGTTTTAGTAATGTCTATAAACATCTAAAGTGATGCAACACAGAGCATGGAGCTAGGCTCTTCTCAGTGTTGGCCAGTGACAGTGCTTGCAGCAATGGGCACACACTGAAACGCAGGAGCTTCCCCCCAGACATCAGGAAATAATTTTTCATTGTGAGGATGGCCAAGCACTGGCACAGGTTGCCCAGAGAGGCTGTGAAGCCTCCATTCCTGGAGACATTAAAAAAGCCATTTGGATATGGTCCTGGAAAACCTGCTCTATACAGCCCTGCATAAGCAGAGTGGTTGGACCAGATTATCTCTACAGGTCACTTCAAAGGTCAACCATTCTGTAATTGCATGACTTGGCTTACTGACACAAACTCTGGTTTGTGAAGCCCACTCAAAATTCTGCCATTAGTGTGCTAGAACTCAAAACACAGGTCTGACAACCATGGCACAACTAAGGGCAGCATTTGTAAAGGGATCTGGTCTCCCTGGGTCTGGGAAACACTGTCAAGAGGGAAACTTGTCCAGAGAGTATTAAAGAGAAGAAACTTTCTTCTTCCCTTTCTCCTGCCCTTGACTACTCAGCTTAGAGAGGAAAGTCTCTTAAGGCAGTATTGGGGACTATGCCCCTAAAATTTCCCAAGAGCTGTTTCATTGCGGTGCCATGCAGGAGACCAAGTACTGCAGCAGAGATCCTTGGCTTTGCAACAGCTCCTTAAAACAGAGCTTTTAGGGTGAGAGCACAAAATATTTGTTCTCCAGGAGTGGACATGTACACAAGTCACTGTTGTCGAGAACAACTCACACAAGAGAAGGTTGCCAAGCTCTGAAGAGACATACTGTTGAAACATACAGAACATAGGATGCTAGTCTGCAGCTGGCATGACCATGCCCTTCCTAGCACAGGATCTGCACAGGGCTGTGGTCACAGTGGTAGGGAGACGTTTTAACAGTGTTGAACAAAACAAGGTAATGGATGATGGTGAGAGATCATGCAGGGCTCCCACAAGATGCTGGAGGCCATGAAGAGAGACACAGGACTGGAGGTAAACCAACCACTCAGGTTCAACATTCATTCATTCAGGGAACAAGAACTAGGCATAGGTTAACCTAAAATATAGGTTGGGCAAAGATTCAGTACCCAGGACTGCACTGAAATGGGGGCCCATAGCCAGGTCTAGCGGAGACTGGGCAGGGCCAGTAGGGCCTGTTAGAGCCTTTGGGGTCTGGACTTCTTTTGACTCTACAGATAAAAACGATGGATCTTCCTTGGCCACATGGTGGCCTGTGAGGACTGGCTTTGTATTTTCACAGCTACAATTTCACTTAAGTCTACTAACATCATCCCCCCAGGTGTGAAATGACCCCTGAGTGCAGTCTTCTCTGCTGAGAATCCTGGCAGGTGACTTACAACACCATGAACAGCACAATGCAATGCCTGAATGGAGATTTACACCTGCCAGCCCTCGCATTGCATAAAAGTTGGACTCAAGACAACTTAAGGTCTTCTGATTTCCTGATTCACTGGAAAAATTATCACAGCCAGTAACTGAGGCGTCTAATGAACCTTTCCTCTATTCTTTACCTTTTTTCATGCTTTTACATACTTACACAATCTACCACTTTAGAACTTTAAGTACTTTTACCTAGAAAGATAAAAATGAAAAAAAAACCTGAGGAATCAGAAGTAATCTTGTTTCTCTTTACATTAAAGCTAGCCCCTGGTTACTTCCTAATTTCAGCTGGCAATGCAGTATTTCTTCAACATGATCTTAAAGCACATTTGACAATATTATGGTACAAACAAATTTACGTTCGTCACAACTCCTTACAAACTTTGTTAAAAATATTTAAATACATAGTGATCTAAAGCAGTTAGTCTAGAAATGTGTGGAAATTAATAACCTAGAAGTTTTTTAAGGCCAGGCTAGACATGGCTCAGGGCAACCTGACTGAGTTTAAAATGTTCCTGCCCATGGCAGGTGTGGCTGGAACTAGATGATCCTTGAGGTCACTTCCAACCTTAACAATTCTGTGTCCTGTGACCTTGGTTTATGAACTACTTCGTAAAATACAGATCATTTCTTATATTCTTGAGGAGTTTCTGACCAGAAAGACTGTGTAATGGCTAAAAAAGGGGGTTAAAAATTATCCGAAACAGATGGGATGTTTGCAGTGCTGTCACAGCACTGTGCCCCATGTCAGTGAGCACACAGGAGGTGACAAGCTGATCCTCTAAGGCTGAATATTGCCCAGAGAAGGGCAAAGTAGTCGACAAGGCAGGATGCAGCCAAAGGAACCTGGACTTTAAGTCATATTGTGTGTCTGGTTATCAGGAGTAGTCAGCATGGATTTACTAAGGGGAGATCATGCTTGACTAACCTGATAGCATTCTATGAGGACATGAATGGGTAGATTCAGGAAGACCAGTGGATGTAGTCTACCTTCAACTTAACAAGGTATTTGACATTGTCTTCCATGAGAATCTAGTGAGCAAGCTCAGGAAGTGTGGGATGGAAGAGCAGACAGCGAGAGGTAGATTAGGAACAGGTTACAAGATAGAGTTCAGAGAGTGGTGATCAATGGTGCTAGGTCCAGCTGGAGAGCTGTAACCAGTGGAGTCCCCTAGGGATCAGTGCTGGGTCCAGTCCTGTTCAACATCTTCATCAATGACATTGATGAGGGGACGGACAGACAGACAGAGTCTGCTCAGCAAGTTTGCTGATGACACCAAACTGGGAGGCTTGGCTGATACAGCTGAAGGCTGTGAGACCATCCAGTGAGACCAAGACAGACTGGAGAGTTGGGCACAGAGGAAGCAAATGAGGCTCAACAAGGACAAGTGCAGAGTGTTGCACCTGGGGAGGAATAATAAACTGCACCAGTACAGGCTGGGAGGTGATCTGCTGGAGAACAGCCCTGTGGAGAGGGACCTGGGAGAGTTGGTGGATCACAAGTTACCCCATGGGACAGCAATGTGCCCTTGTGGCCAAGAAGGCCAATGGGATCCTGGGGTGTATTAAGCAGTGTGTGTCCAGCAGATCAGGGGAGGTTCTCCTCCCCCTCTACTCTGCCCTGGTGAGACCCCATCTTGAATAGTGCGTTCAGTTTTGGGCTTTCCAGTTAGGAGGGACAGGGATCTGCTGGAGAGGGTCCAGCAGAGAGCTATGAGGATGATTAGGGACTGGAGCACTGCCCTATGAGGAGAGGCTGAGCAACCTGGGGCTTTTTAGTCTGGAGAAGAGAAGATTGAGAGGGAATTTAATAAATGTTTATAAATATATGAAGGATGGTCAGGAGGGGGGCACAGGCTCTTGTCACTTGCTCCCTGTGATAGGACAAGGAGCAATGGATAAGTTGCAGCACAAGGGGTCCCATCTCCACACAAGGAGGAACTTCTTTACTGTAAGGGTCACAATGCACTGAAATAGGTTCCCCAGAGGGGTTGTGGAGTCTCCTTCTCTGGAGACTTTCAAGGCCTGTCTGGATGCATTCCTGTGTGATCTGAGCTAGATTGTATGGTCCTGCTCTGGCAGGGGGCTTGGACTCGATGATCTGCTTGGGTCACATCCAACCCCTGACTTCCTGTGATCCTGTGTGTCACTTGGTCAAAAGAGCAAACCTGATAGATGTGCAGTCACTAATAGATCCAGATTAAGAAGGCACACAAGCTTGGTTGCTGTCCTGACTTCCTATAACTGTGCCAGGAGATGTACAAGGTTTCAGCCTGGCCCAGATTTCAGCATTCCTGGAGAATGCATTCATCCCATACTGTCCAGCTGGATTTCTTTAGATTTCACTTGGTTTCTTTATTACTATATTCATACTTTGCAGCATCTGCTTCACCTGAGCAGAGTGCTTAACTGCCACCCTGAGCAGCAACAAATTCCAAAATACAATCAGTTAGGCCTTCCATAAGTAAGACAGAGATTTATAGAGAGCCTTCATTGTCTATTTATGCGCCTGCAGAACATGCTCAGCACTGCTATACTGTTTCTGAAGTATTTTATTTCACAATTTCAGAGCAAATAATAATGCTCTCCTTTGGCCTAGCCCTGCTATAGAGAACACATTTTCCCCTACTCCAGAGCCTGTTCCAGCAACTGGTACATAATTTACAGAGGTCACACCGGTCTGTCAGAAGACAAATGTGGTCTTGTTCTGTAACATGACAGGCTGTCTGAGCATATTTAGAGGTGCTAGAAAATTCTCATTCTCCAGGCCTCCAGCCTCCCTTTGATCTCCATATATCCTGTTCAAGAGGGACTGGGAACTACTAGAGAGAGTGCAAGAGCAAGCCGTGAAGATGCCGAGGGGACTGGAGAATCTCTTTTAAGAGGAGAGGGTGAGAGACCTGGGGCTGTTTAGCCTGGAGAAGAGCAGACTGAGAGAGTATCTTCTCAATGCTAATCAATATCTAAAGGGTGGAGATCAAGAGGATGGAGTGAGATTCTTTCCAGTGCTGCCCAGATATAGAACAAGGGGCAATGGGCATAAAGTAAAATATAGAAGGTTGAACTTAAAAGAAAAAAAGGAAACTTCATTACTGTAAAATGTGCTGGAGCACAGGATCAGGGTGCTCAGAGAGGTTGTGGTCTCTGAAGACTTCCAAAACTCACCTGGACACATTCCTGTGCAGCCTGATCTGGGCAAACCTGCTCTGGCAGGGGGATGTGGTGGACTAGATGATTTCCAGAGGTCACTTCCAACCCCCCACCATTCTGTGATTCTGCAGGTATCACTTTCCACTTCCTTTCAATTCTATTCACACATGCATGGATGCAGCTATGCAAAACCAGAAGCTATTTCTAATTAACCTCGAGTTGAAGACACAACTTTCCTGCCAAGCAGCAGCCCTAGAACAGAGCCTTTTCTGTCTTTCCTGCTTGTATGGTTAATTGCTGCTGTGACCAATGCATTCCCTGTGCAGTGCCTGCATGCAGCTGAAAGAGCAAGGTTGGCACTAAGAGACTCATGTATGCCAACACAAAGACAACATGGCTGATTACACCACAATTTCAGCTTGTTCAGCATCCTCATCCAGCCAGGTACTTACCCACACACTTCAGAAATAAATATACACTCTTTCCATTTGAAGTCAGTGGGACAGAAATGTATCTGCCCCACTGAGCAAAGTGTGTCTTGACCAATTCATACTGAATCAAGGCTTTCTACGACAAAGTTTTAAAGAACTAAGCTCAAAGGAAATGGTCTCAAGTTGCACCAGGGTAGGGGTGGAGTTAGGTTGAACATTAGAAGAAACTTCACTGATTCTCAAAGGCTGGAAAAGACTTCCCAAAAAGGTGGTTGAATCCTCATCCCTGGAGGTGTTTCAAAGAGGCAGAGATGTGGTCCTGAAGGATATAGTTTGGCACCAGCCTTGGCACAGTTAGAAAATTATTTGGCTTGATGACCTTAAGGGTCTTTCCAACGGAAATAATTCTGACTCTATAAGTACAAGTCACATTTCTATTCTTATAAGCTACTGCTAACAACAGTGCTTAGGAGTCGTGGACAAGGATTCCATTTCACTTGGTTCTGCACAAGGTCAGGCAGAAAAAACCTGACAAAAGCTTGGCAACATGAGAAAAGAGACAACCAGCCAGGGAGGAGATGGAAGTGATTAGATACAGGGTGGGCAGTACAGCTAACAGCAGGCTCAGCCTGGCAGCAACCTCATTGTCTGGAGACTGTCACAGGCACACTGGCCAGGGAGAGCTTTCAGCAGTGTCTCATGAAGGGTAATGAGGCAGCTTCACCAAGGTGTGCAGCAAGCTCCTCAGAGGCAGCAGGAGAGAAGACATGAAAGTGCTTGTTTGAAATGTTAACAAGTGAATGCCGAAGCTGGCATCAGTGACCTATCGGGGCTGAGATGTGACACTTCCTGTGAATTATAGAAGATCTGTAGGGAAGGTGCAGCTTTGAAGGGCCTTCAAGGTGAAGTCAAGTGCTTCCCACTTGATGTGATAGAAAGAGAAAAGCCAGCAGTGGGGTGAAGAGGGGATGAGAGGGAGCAAAGTGACAGCCCAGTGGAATTAATTTTGCAGCAGCAGGATGAAGGGCAGAGGAAGGCAATATTCTTGCCCAGATCACTCCCTCTGATGACCAGAGTTTCCCAGCTGATCGTCTTCACTGCAAGGTATGGGGGACTTCCACCAGCATCTAGCAGGTTTGAATACTTTTTTTTTTAGATTTAGAGATGTGTGTGAAGAAGAGTGTATGCAAGATAAGGAGTATTAAAAAATGTTCAAGTTTCTATTTGATTATGTTAGGGATTAATAAAATAATCATCAGCTAATCACAAGAGAGTAATCAATCATTGCCTTATTTTTTAAATTTTTGATTAATGTTCATAATTTCCCAAGAATTCACAAGATAAAAGGACATATTACTCCATTAATATCTGTATTTCATCAGAGAATCAATATTGCACACAGCAAGAGCTACTCACACTTTTAACATAGCAGTCAGGTACAGATAAATGGAAAAATAAATTATATTAACAAATACTTCACTTAATTGTTAAGGATATTTTTCATCCCATGAAAGCATTTGCTTTCTTATTCTTTCACCTTTTTATCTCTCAGATTTACATAGGTAGTGTCATATTCTCCAGACATTGACCTTCTTAATAGACCACTAGAGACCTAATCCATCACACCCCTTGGCATGTCTAATTCCCCACATGGGGCATATATTCATCACTGACCTCTTGTAAGATGTTCTGTATCCACACGCCGAGGCATGTTTTGCTGTAATTTGCTCCATTTATTCTGTTCTCCACCTCTTGCTAACAACTTGGAGCACTGACTGTCTTAAAGGAAATCCCAAATTTTGCTGCTTAGCCTTCAGCAATGACCAAACACAGCAGTAAGCCAAGAGCTCTGGCAAGAAGCTTTCTCCTTATAGCCTTCATAAATATCCATGTATTAGAGATCTCCTCAGCATGACTGTCTACTGGGTTCTTTACAGAACATTACTTCCTACCATTTCCTTGCATTCAGCACCTCTTGCCTGAAAAAAATATCCAACTAAAAAATCCAGTGACTAACAAAACAAGCAAACAAAACTGATGCAGCTGTATGAAAAAATAAAAATCATTCTCCTTGTAGTCCAGCTGATATCCCTGCTCTACAATGTGCACCCTAAGCACCACATCCAAACAATTTTTAAAGACATCCATACTTAGTGACTCAACCACCTCCTTGGGCAGCCCATTTCAATTTCTGACCATTTTTGCTGTGAAAAAAAATTCTCCTAATGCCCACTCTAAACCTACCCAGTCACAGCTTGAGGCCATTCCCTCTTGTTCTATCACTAATTGCCTCCGAGAAGAGACCAGCACCAATCTCTCCACAATGTCATTTCAAGTATCTGTAGACAGTGATGAGGTCTCCCTTCAGCCTCAGCTTTTCCAAACTGAAAAGCCCCAGCTCCTTCAGTCGCTCTTCATAAGATTTATTCTCCTTATCCTTACCCAGCTTCCTTACCCTTCTCTTGTCCTATCAATTGTTAATGGGGAAGTTAGTTACTAGGAAGAGTGCAGTGTTACTACAATGGTCTTGCCATAACCTCCTTTCAGGGAGTAGTAGTGAGAATGTCTCCCCTCAGCCTTGTTTTCAACAGACTAAACAACACCAGGTCTCCAGGTCTTCAGCCACTCCTCACCAGACCTGTTCTCCAGACCTTTCACCATCTTCCTTGCCCTGCTCTGGACCTACTCCAGCACTTCAATGTCTTTCTTGCCCCAAAACTGATACCAGTATCCCAGGTGCAGCCTCACCAGTGCTTAGTATAGGGAAACAATCACTGTCCTGGTCCTGCTGGCCACATTATTCCTGATCCAGAACAGGATGCTGTTTGCCTTTTTAGCCATCTGGGCACACACTGGCTCATCTTCAGCTGACTATCCATCCCTTTTTTTGCAGGGCAGCTTTCCAGCCACTCTACCCCAAGCCTGGAATATTCATTGGGTGACCAAATACTGTGACCTGACACTTAGCCTTGTTGATCTTCACACCACTGGCCTAAGCCCATCAATTCTAGCCTGTCAGGTCACACTGCAGAGCCTTCCTACCCTCTATCAGATCAACACTCTCTCCCAACTTAGTGCCATCTGCAAACTTACTGAGGGTGCCCTCAATCCTCAGTGAAGCAGCTATCTCCAGACGGTGATTCGTCCCAGCCTCTTTTTGCACCTGCTCAGGCCAGGCATCTGGCTTTCAAATAGCTGCAAGTACACACAACAGATCCCCGTAAGGATGGCTTCTTCCTTCTGTGAATGAGGCTCCTTCTTTTTGAAGTGCAGGGTTACAGCACTACTGCTAGAGTTCTGCATTCAGCAGGGATCAATGCACATGACT
Source organism: Psilopogon haemacephalus (assembly GCA_013396835.1). NCBI lineage: Eukaryota > Metazoa > Chordata > Aves > Piciformes > Megalaimidae > Psilopogon > Psilopogon haemacephalus. Next base: position 310,476 of record VWZI01001958.1, read on the forward strand.
TTGGTGAAACACAAATGTTGAAAAAAGACTCCCAGCCTCCCTGACAGACAGAAAATAAGGTGTTTCTTTTCAGCTCCTTCTATGAAATGAAAATGTGATGAGTTAGGCTTCTAGAGATGTCCTTAAGTGTCTTTAAGACCTTCCTGAAAGTTCACTTCATGTGCTCTGTTTTGTGATAACCTCTGGGACACCAAATTTCTGGAGATAGTTACTCAACTCACATTACCCTGAAGCATTTCCAGATGAAGGAAAACTTTCCTAGATAAGCAAATAAGCCTTTAATTAATTGCATACATGTGTGCAAAGCATCACCATTATTTATACGTTTTAGAAGTAGCCAATATCTTTTAAAACAAAACCCTGTTTTATTTCCAAACCCACAATTTAACATTTTTTTGTGAAGTTCATGCCTCTTTTGTCTAGTTTCATCCATGTTTGCTCTTGACCCATCAAAACCAAGAAAGAAGAAACACAAGCATCATATTTGTTTTTCAGTGGTGGCTGAGCATGAGCCAGTATGTGCGCAGGAGGCCAAGAAAGCCAACAGCTTCCTGACCTGGATCAGCAATACCATGACCAGCAGGATAAATGAAATGACTGTGCCCCTGTACTGAGCACTGGCAAGGCTGCACCTTGAGGACTGGGTTCAGTTTTGGGGCCCTCACTACAAGAAAAACCTTGAGGTGCTGGAGCCAGAGAAGGGCAACAACGATGGTGAAGGCTCTGGAGACAACAGGTCTTGTGAGGAATGACTGAGGGAACTGTGGTTGTTTAGCATGGAGAGAAGGAGTTTGAGGGAAGACCTTCTCGTTCTCTACAACTCCCTCAAAGGAGGTCGTAGCCAGGTGACCGTTGGTCTCTTCTCCCTTATAAAAAGTGATAGGAGAGGAAATAGTCTCAGGTCACAATAGGGGAGGTTTAGGTTGGATGTTAGGAGAAAGAGTTGTCAAGCCTGGAACAGGCTCACCAGGGGAATAGTTGAAAGTGGCAGATGTTTCAAAGAGGCAGAGACGTGTTGCTGAGGGACATAATTTAGCACCAGACTTGGTAGAGCTATACAGTGGTTGTACTCGATGATTTAAAAGGTTCTTTCCAACTAATAACTATGCATGCATAGCTCTGAAAGAGCAAACAGAGTCCTGGTAAGATCTCACAGTTAGAATAAAGCATTTTCATACTAATCAAATGTTTTAAAAAGTTATAGGAAACCCCAGACATTTGGGAAGTTCTGAGAGACAAGCGCATGACATATTGAATACTTCTACACTTTGACAGCTAAATCAGGTGTGGATATACATGAAACACAGCACAGAATATACCTCTCTTGCCATTTCCAAGTGCCTGTTTAAGGTTCTTCTGCAGTTTCCTGCTTCTTATCACCGCCCTCACTTGACTACGGACTTTGATGTCTCCTGTGCTCATACATTTTCACTTTCACCCCAGTGATAGCCCTTTTCCATAAAAGTTTTGGTTACACTTTAGCAAAATTTGCATTCCTACAAATATTACAAGATGATTCCACTTTCAGTATTAATCTCCAAGGTGTATTATAGACACAATGGAAATCAGCAAAAAGAAAAACAAATATTGAGAGGTCCAAAAAAACCATCATTGTTTCTTGGAAATAGACCAGTGAGAGCTGAGGAAAGGCAGACCTTTGGTTTAATCATGGATGGAGCTCAAGGGTCTGAAATCAATCTTACTGGCAATTTGGCGGCCTTCATTTCTATCCCAGTTTCCAAGATAGGAGTTTATATCGTTCTGTGTCTGATCTCTAGGAAGTATTTCAAATATATTTCTTGAATCTATAATTTGAACTATATGCACATTTACAGTTAGCAAGCCCAGAAAGAAAACAGGTGTGCTAAACCAGAATAAAGTGGAATCCTTTCCAATTAAAACAAACAAACAAACAAAGTATTTTTTTCAGTCCTTAGATCCAGTCTGATTAAGCAACACCTACACATCTACAGTCCAATGTTCCACATGCAGGAGTAAGGTATTTCACATTTTGGCTAAACATCCTTGTTTTGTGATTTTAACTGGAACAAATGAAACACAGCAGTTTAATTATCTCCTAGAAGGTTTGAATTATGCAAATATAAATAAAGCAAACTGAATTTGTGCTGTCCTTATCTAAGAAGAGCAAATGGCATACTAGCTGTTCTGGGCTTTGGTCTATGAGGTTACAGCATGATTGTTTATACAGGAAGATTAAAGCAAACATCAAAGAGCAGCATTAATTCCAAAAAGATGACTAAGAAATAACGAATCATTATAAGTTTATAACTAGATGTGGAAAGTCTTTAAATCAAGTCATTGCAAAAAAATCTTTGCTGTCCCCAGGACAGAGAAATTCATGACTGAGCAGGTGTTAATGGTGACTGTGACCAAACAGCTTTATTCCTGCAAATAACTGAACTTGCCACCTCAAGAGGCTGTGATTTAATGTCCATCCAGCTCCACACCTGATTAAAAAACAAAAAGGGCTTATCACAAATAGTTGGACTCGATGTTCTGTTTTTTTCCAAACAAAACAATTCTATCTATGATTCTACAGAAGGTAGCCTTTCCCACAAAGATGCTATAGCCCCTCCTGCAGAGAAATCCCATTTGGAGTGAGAAAGAAATCAGTCAGCTATTAAAACCAAAGGAAACCCAACTCAGGGCAACTGCAAGGAAGCCACACACATCTGACACAGCACTCTGCAGCAGGAGGGGCATGGTGGGAATGCTGCTGCTGGAGCACAGAGCCAAACTCCAGCCTAGCTCCCAGAAGTAAAAGCAGCATAAGAGGATGCAAAGGTTAGAAAAGGTTAGAGACATTCTTTTACCTTCACTGCTCTGAATAAAGTTCACTTCTATTTCTTAACAAATATGTTCTGCTAAAAATGAGCCAGTTTTATTTTGATTCTGCTGTGGAATGTTTTGAATAATACTTTAATTATCAGATATACCCTGGGTGATCCTGCTTTTGGCAAGGGGTTTGAACTTGATCTCTGGAGGTCCCTTCCAACCTCTAACATTCTGTGATTCTGTGAAATATTCATTTTAACCACACATTTCCCTGCATCAATAAGCAACCACACATTCATCTACATGAATAAATTTCATTTCCATCACTTCAGCTCTACAATTGGTATTTAGATCTGTAGGGGGGAAATGTGCTTGTTTCACTAACAGTATGGGGGGGTGGGGAAAGATGTTTCTGTTCCGAGGAATGTAAAGTTTCCATTTACTGGATTTATTTTTTTTTTTTAAGTTTAAGGATGGGCATTTTTACTGAATTTAAAATGTATTAAAATGTTGTACATTTTAAATGTATTGAAAATGTTACTAGATTTAAATTGTAAAAAGTTTGGTGGGGTTTTGTTTGTTTGTGTGAATTTTTCCCCCTTATTTCTCATGTGGACACCAGTATTTGAAGTCCATGTGAATTTGTGAATGATTGAGATACAATATTACAAGTAAAATTATGCAAACATTTAATTGTCAAATCAAGCCAAGGCAAAAATTTGCAAATCAACAGTCAGCCTTTGGGTAAAACCTCCAAAATACTCCCAAACTAATGTAATTTTACAGTTTCATTTTCATTGTAGCCTTAATCTTCTGTTTTCATCAGGAGTTTATCCATGTCCAAACTTGGTTTTCAAGGAAGAAATAGCTGAACTTCAGCTATTTTTTAAAAATCTTACATTTAGAAGTAAATGTCTAAGTAAAATATCTTTTAGTTAACTTCAAACACTCTCTTTTCCATTTAGCCAAGTTTCTTGAGACATATAATCCTCTGTTGTCTGCAAAAATATTTTGTTTTCTTCACAAATTCAGACAAAATAAACATCAAAAAACAAACAAATGAAACCCCAAAAAAACCCTAACCAAACAAACAAAAACAACATGGATAATTCCTTCCACAAATTGCAGTTCAAGATGCAAGGAAAAACAGCTAAGATCTAAGTACAATTTACAAAGGTCTGTCCATTCTCCAGCTGCTGGAGAGGTAGGTGCTTGCACACTGAAGCTGCCAAATCTCAACCTTCTCTATTTGTTGCTTATCCAGTTACATGGTAAAAAAAAACCACTTGGTATCATAAGCATATAGTGTAAATTCACAAAGAATTATGTGTGAAAGTTCTGATGAAGAGGTTGCTGAGCTATGCAAGAAGCAGATGGGAGAATGTGGATTTTAGGAGATACTCTTCTATAATACATGTTTTTCCTCAAAGTTCCAGCAATGAGCAGTCTACAATACAGCAAAATCACTGCAGAAAAATGTAGACCCTTTTCATCTTTTCTCCATTTAGAAACTACGAGGATAATAAAATGTAAGAAAGAAAGAATTGAGGGGTCCATGTCTTTAAGCTTAATCTTTAAGTTAATCACTTCCATTACCCTGCAGTAATTTTTTTCTCACATTACATAGAATCATAGAATGGTTTGGGTTGGAAGGGATCTCTAAAGGTCATTTAGTTCAACCCTACTTGCAGTAAACAGGGACATTGTGTTGGTTTGAGGCTAATTGGAGTATTTTAATTAGACAAGTTAGATAATTGGTTGTAAAAAGAAAAATAATTATGAAGTCTATATTATTCATTAGTTTGCTTAAAGGGATAAAAAGCCAAAAAGTAAACAATTTGTCCCTCTCTACTCTGGGATGCTTCCCTATTTGCTTCCTCTTCACTCCACTCTAATCTCTCCACTAACAAATACTAAGTAATCTTTGCAGGCTGGTTGTTTTGGTTTCTGCCTGGGAAGGGAGGTAGAGAGCTTTGAGCCCCTTCTGGGCAATTTTTTTGTCTGGGAAAGAGTCTGGATTTCTGTATTGTTTCTAATTTATATATAATTGTAAATTATATAAGAGGAAGAGGAAGCTCCTAACTCACCACAGACATCCTCAACTAGATCAGTTTTTACAGAGGCCTGTTGAGCCTCACCTAGAATATCTCATGGGATGGGAATTTGAACATAGTTGTCAGGCAGACCTACTTTACGTATAGCTATTATGTGTCTGCATACATATATAGAGAGAGATTCTTTCAGTCCAAAGCATTACATGATTCTGTATTTGTATCAGTCTTTATTTGTACTTGTATAGGCAGCGGTGAAAGACAACGCTAGGTAGAAAATAGGACATGCTCATTTTTGCCAGATTGAAAACAGAAATTGAAATGACCCTGACACTTTGAACCCCCATTCTTCCACTGGGATCTTTGAATTATGCTTTGTATTTTCTTGTTGATGATTCTGATGTGAAGCTCTAGTTCTGCTTTTCTTTCACCTACTGGCTCCAAGCAGAAATCACATGCCAGACAGATGAGAACATATTCTTCCAAGCACATCCAACAGAACTCAGGAACTTTGCAAAATATTCAAAACAAAACCATCCTTGAACAAAACACATAAATTCTTAGAATCATAGAATCATTTGGATTGGAAAAAACTTTTGAGATCACTGAGTCCAACCATTTTTCAACTCTGCCAAGTCTGGTGCTGAACCATGTCCCTCAGCAGCACCTCTCTTTTAAAGACCTCTACTGAAAATGGAAAAGATCATGCAGAGAGGTTACCCCGAATACTTTGATTCTGAAAATTATGGAGCTAATATTTTCCTATTTTCTTCCTAATAATGACCCCACAAACGGACAACATGTATCAGATGAAGGTATTTTTCCTCTTACTGAAATTCTGTAACGTGTTACTGAAAACAAAAAATGACCACTGAAATGCAGTAACGGACAAGTCAAACTTGGGAACTTGAGCCATGGAGTGTACTGGGGCTCTCAACCAATCAATTTAACATTGCCAAGGAGAAAGAACAACACTTCTATTATTGGAAATGTGAATGGCTTTTCATGTTATTTTCAAATTCTCTATGCTGAAATTATTGGGGGAAAACCCGAAATTTCCCCACAAAAATATGTTCTTTGTAAACGGCAAACTAATCCAATAAAACACAAGTTTGATATACAATTTTTGAGCATCTCAGATCAAAACTGAATATAATTTGCAAGGGAAAACAATAGTGAAAAAAGCTCTAATCAATCTGCACTGGGGTGAAATTACATTCCTATTCTTGGGCCAAGTACTAAGTCTCTTTAATTCCATAGAATTGATGAGTACATAAGAGTGACAGGACTGACCTTTTTACAGAACTGATGGTTTTCATTATTGCATTTCATAGTGAAAAAAAAAAAAGGCAGAAGGAAGAATTGTGCTTAAAATAAGAGAAACTTCATGATTACAATCCACAAAAGCATAGATTCTTCGATTCCAGGAGAGGAGCTTTTTGCCTGCTCTCAGTTCAAGAAAAATACAGAGAATCCACCTTCCTCTTTGAGGAAGGACTTAGGTAACTACAGTTGCCACAGGAAACAGAGACGTAAATTGCAAAGGGTTATCTATTAATTGGTGGAAGAAATCTATCTAAAAGATGACAGAGATGAGACTGTCAAGATAGATTTTCCTAACAATTTCCAGAAATTTCAGTCATGTGGATATAGATTCTGCTATGGTAACTTGCCCTGAGGTGTCATACCCTAGAGAGCTCTGTTCAGTTTACTAGGTAAGACAACTACATCTCTTCCTTTTCCTCTATTTGCAGAGGTTATTTTCATATATACCAACCACATGTAAATTTAAGCTCGTGGAACATACTACCTAGAGCTTTTATTCTATTCTATTCAATATTTAAATTATATACTGTGTTTCAGTATTCAAAGTGTATGATATAATCACTATCTTGGAAAAAATGGACAACCAGAAGTACAGCCTGTCATGCATAAATGCATTTTGATCCCGGGCTCCAAGTGTTTGCATCATCTGCTCACCTCCCATGGAGCAAGATGAGAGACAGAATAGAAACACAATCATCAGTTCTCCAAATGTGATCAAACTGCATGTTGCAATAGGTCCAACTTAGGTTTGTCAATTTTAGCAAGGACTTAGATTAAGTATTGGAGGCACTAATAGTTCTAATTCTGATTTCACTAATCAATACATATATGCTTGATCAGTGCACCATCACCAAAGGGTAGTTCACTTTCACATGGCTAGCAGTCTGTTAAGGGAAAAATAAGGATGACACAGAAAGCTACTAAACTACTAAAATGTTTACTAGAGGTGGCAACATGCTCAAATGATCAAGAATCAGCAGCATTCAAGGTAGTAGAGACTTGTTTGTTAGCTGAGGAGCTCTCAAAGCAGATTTTTGCATGGCATTCTGACATTTCAGCTGGTTTGGACATTTCTTTGAAGCTGAATAGCAGCGACCAGCTCCCACTGAAGTCACTGTCAGGCTACTATGCACCCCTGAAATACCTGGAGGGGTCTCATGGGATCCAAGCAGGTGGATTAACTGGGGGGGATTCAATGGGCTCCAAGCAGAAAGATAAATTAGGGGTTCTAGGATAAATTTCTTTATGTCCTAATTAACTAAGCACTGAGTCATGATATTGCCATATGGAAGTCCAGGTGTGCTTTTCATCGGGACGGGCCTTAGCTGCTTTCTTGATGTCAACACATACAATTTTACATAGCTACTTCTGTGGGACAGGAATCACCCCACCAGTCACTGGTGATCATCACTTTATAATATCATATAGCAATGTTATCTACAGATGTAGCTGAGGCCATGCAAACATCCTTAGCTGAATACCAAATACTTTCCATGGGCCAAAACACTTACAACCCAAATAAATAAGATTATAAAATATTATAAAAGAGGTGAGAAAGGTAGTAAGTTTGATCAATATTGTCAAGTTCATATTAACTAACGAAGATAGGAAAGACAGTTACCTGTGCTTGAATGCACACACAGCCCTCCAGTGGATGTCTGTTAATATCCTCTGGCCACATCAATCCACAGAGGACATGAGGTGTTACATCATCTGAATTCCTACTCACTTTGTTAGTACAAGCTCTTGCAACTCACATAATTAGCTCAGGAAGTTTCTTGCCTTAACCTGTCATGTATCAGCAACAGATGAGCAGGCAGCAAATGTACTGATAATGAGTACTGTTGTCATAGCTTATGGGATGATCCTTGGCAATTGAACCTTAGCATACTACTTGTTACGTAAAATGCATTGGTTTTAAACCCACAGTCTTCTCATCTGAAGAAAGGTGGTGTAAAAGTAACACATTAAAAAACATGAAAAAAGGATTACATTTTTTGGACAATAACCTCAGTCTGTTTTCCCTCCTTACAGGTCTGCATGTTGCATGTCTTTTGAAAAACCACCCCCTCGTCCTACACATCAGAGACAGTATCCACCACTACTGTGACCAGGACATGGACCTCTTTCCCTCATGTTTAGCATCTAAGGCTGCTATGAGGAAGATCTGAGTGCTGAGCCAGCAGGAAATCTGAGGTAGAGTGGAACAGTAAGTGAGAGCAGCAAGCAGAAGGCTCAAGGCAGATTTATGATTGAGCCACAATCCTGAACTATGGCAGCAGAGCAGTGGACCAGCCAGACATCAGGAGGGAACTTGTCATTGGTGGGACAATGACACATCACAACCAGTATGCTGACATTGGGACAGTTTTCATGTTAATTCAAGTAAGTTAACATCTCACTGGGCTTCACTGGCATGCAAGATGTTGCCCAGGTGGCTGAGAAGGTCAACAGTATCCTGGCGTGGATCAGCTGGACCAGGGAAGTGATTGTGCCCCTCTACTGAGCACTGGTGAGGCCACACCTTGAAGACTGGGTTCAGTTCTGGGGCCCTCACTACAAGAAAGACCTTGAGACGCTGGAGTGGGTCCAGAGAAGTGCAACAAAGCTGGTGAATGGTCTGGAGAACAGGTCTGGTGAGGAGCAGCTGTTGTTATATTGTTGGGGCTTTTTTTTCAGCTTTCCACACGTTATTTTTTCAGCTTGTGTCCAATTCACAGATCAAGTCAGACCTGAGCACAGACTAACAACCACACTTGGATTAAAAAAAAGTTATGAGCACAGAATTAGACTCTTAAATTCAGAACTGCAAAAGGAATTACCTGATTTCCTGAAGTCCTTACACATAACAATTGTCGCAGATATCAGTAAAACCTTTAATGCAGAGATTGACTTCCGTGCTTCAGAAATAGGTCACTTGTTCAAGTACCTAAATATAGGTTTAGAATACTTTAGGTACAGCCTTTATTAATTTTTCAGTACTTTGATTCAATGTTCAAAGAAGGTTATTGCTTCAGGTCTTGCAAGGGAATTTTGCAAGGCTTAGACATTGATCTAAATTTGGTAATGAGACAAAGTCCAGAGGTGCACAGAGCCAGAGCTTCCGTCCTCCACACTGATCACAGGTCTCCATCTATTTGCAGGAGCAAACTCAGCCCTTTGTTCTAGTGAGCCAGTGAAAGACTCTGAGAACTCAACAGCAGCCCCTTCGTCAGCTGCTCTTTGTTCTTCAGGTGGTGTTTCCTGAAACACTGAATTAAATAAATAGTAAATGCATGGCTGGATGCAAGAAACTCCACTGCCACTGCAATGTATTAAAAAAACATGAGTGTGCAGAAATTATTAATTACATGGGTTTGGTTGCTTAGAATGATGCCATGCATATAAGTATAAAAATTAGTGAGAAGAGGTAGATTTTTCTCTCAGCACTTCTTTGGTTCGCCCACAAAAGCTGTGTTTGGTTTTTTTGTGTGTCTGTCTAATTTGGTGGCCGGAGATAGAAAAGTTAAGGGAGGAGCAACTTTTGCAAATGATAGACCTGAATTCCACTAAGAGGACACCCACTAGAGCCATTATCAGAGGGGAACCTGAAAATTTTTATGATGTGTGGAAGATGATCCTTACTGAAATCATATTTTTTAAGAGTATATTTCTTTGTTGCTTTATGTTCACTCAATGCTACAGATCCAGCCATACAAGAGTTGATGTTTTTCCCCTTCCCCCACAGCTGTCAGGTGAAAGACTTTTTATCTCTCTGCTTTCATCCTGAAAAAGCTATGCAGCATTACCCCTTCAAAACCAAATCTTTGTGATTCTGCCCCTAATTTTCCTTCTCTTTCAATCAAAGAAATTAAATTTGGAAGCCTAAAGAATTCAACAACTCAACAAAATTACTCCAAAGCATCTTATTCAAAACATTTTCTTCTTCAGTTAAAGATGTAAATCTTAAATTAAAAAAAAAAAACAAA
>VWZI01001958.1:320627-350624 GCA_013396835.1 Psilopogon haemacephalus
TTAAATTAAAAAAAAAAAACAAAAAAAAAAAACACACCCCACCAATATATATAGCCTTTATCTCTAGCTGGAAGACACAAAGAACTGTCAACAGGTCAATAGTCTGTTTACTCTCCCTTTCTTCCTTAAGCCATGCTCTGCAAGATTTAGCATGCCCTTTGATGGTCAGCTGGATATGTTGACCTACCCTCTAGCATACTCTACTAAGAAATGACATCCAGTGCCGAGTCCATTACTGGTATAGCAATGTACACCATTCCTGCACTGGCAAAAAAACGGTAGCCAGCAATGCTTTGGGTGACAGGGTGCAAGATGACACTTGATAACATCTCCTATTTAGGGGATGTGGGGTGTCCTGTGGTATGTGACAGAAGCACCAACAGAGAAGTCTTAAGTCCTGCCACGCCTATTTCTAAGGGGTCCCTAAAATCACAGTGCAAGTTTTTCAGTATGACTGCAATTACATGCACAGGAATTGACAGATCTGAGAACTCTCATGGATCTTTTGAGAACTGAGAAACCAGCTGAGGCAGACAATAGCAAATGGCAGCATATTCAGGTGCAACAACTGGCAGCAGGAGGGAGAGTGATCCTTCATACTATTTGCCACACTTTTGAAATACTATAACCTGCAAGTTTTAACAACACATCCCTGGAAGGAAGAGAGAACCAAACCCAGCCTTGCACTCTGATCTGGAGAATCCAGGAGGAGCCATTCAGGATCAGCAGATTGCACAGAGTCCTGAATACTCCTTTGGGACTTCAGCCCTGCCTGCTCTTCTCCTACTATATCTTTGCCCTGCTTGGTCCCAGGCAGAGGGGAGCAACTCATCATCATGGAGCCCAGAGCCTCAGGTGTTTCAAACAGATTTTAGCTGGCAGAAGCTGGACATGTGTTTCCCAGCCTCCTCTGTTCTTCTTCCCCCACCTTCCACTGCTTCTTTTTTTTTCTTTTTTTTTTTTTTTTCCCTTCTTTCTTTCTTTTTCGTCTCTCCCCACAAAACACTTCACTGGAAACCTGGCAGATTGAACAAGTCATAGAGAGAAGGTTTTATCAGCCAGGAAGACAACCAAGACAACCATTCAGACTTTCATTCATGAGCAAGCAGCAGGCTTTTCCACACCCACCCACCTCCTCGGAGCTATGAGGGGAAGGGAGAAAATTAACACCCTTTCTCCATTCACCCTTTTATATGCTTGTTTTATGCCCATACTGTTTAAACCACCTGGATGGATTACCAACTGACCAGAGGGTAGACAGAAAGGTACAGAATGCTGAGAGCAGGGATGTTGTCATGGAAACAGAGAGGGAGCCCCCGTGATTAGAAATTTGGAGGCAAGTAATTAAAGATGCTCAGAAGGCAGGGACAAGGGTTTGATACCACCCTGTCACCCTCAGGCAGATTTCAAATGAAGATGAAACCTTCTGCTTCATGCTCATAATTAATGATTCCAGTTCACTGCCAGGCACAGGGATTCACAGCCTCTGCATTCACCTGAGGGAGAATCCTATCTGTAACAGAATACTGAATCATCATTTTCCTGGGCATTTTGCAATCTGTTTATCTCTAGTGACAGTGTATAACTGGAACAAAATCCCTAACCAGCTGAAGATGACCCCATGACATAGGGTTGACTTGGTGTCCATTATTCATTATGTAAATTGCCAATGAGTCAAAACATTTTGAAAATGTACCTGCCCATGCACAAAGACCTGCCTGGCTCTTTATAAGGTGAATGCTGATACGATTTACAACAAAAATTGGGAAAGAATTTACTCACTTGCTAGAAGAAACAAAAAAAAAAAATCCCAGCCTTGCTCCTTCAGCTTGCAAATACATGTGGTTCAGCAAGACAATTGAAATTGTAACTTGCCTTCCTCAGTGCTAGCAAGCTCATAATTATGCACAGATAATTTATTTGCAATCATTACATTCACCTGGATACTTAACTATCCATGTGAGCTCACGTAGACAGATGTGTTGCTACAGGCAGGGTCCTATATGCTACACGATTTGGTGACTCTGCAGTTTATTCCTTGCTGCAAAATATATTTCAGGTACTCAGCTTTCCTTATACACAAATGCAGCTCTAGCAAAGCCTTTGTGGTGCAAGGCAAAGCCTGAGAATGTGAGCTGAATATCAACTCCCACAGCCATGTCTTCCTGCACTAGCAAGCAGACCAAAACAGAGATCTCAGCAGCATCAGTTATCTTAAAGGGTGATAACTCAAAAACTGAGAAATTATAATCAGGCAGTGTGGGAACACCAAAAAAAATATTATAGCAGAAGTAACAGAATCAAAGAATCATAAAGGTTGGAAAAGACCTCAAAGACCGTCAAGTTACATGCCTATATATAAAAATCCAAATCTTCAGTTAAACGCACCTGAAGATTCTGCAGAAACACCTAAATTCCCAGCAGAATTCAGTGATTTTGGCACAAATTCTGCATGTATATTGCTTGGCAGCAAGGATGCTTTTCACCTATAGATTTATGCAATGATGTATGCACAAACCTAAATGAAGGATCTTTTTAGTGTGTATTTGCAGGAAATATTTTTGTAACTAGTGCAATGCATCTCATAACCAGAACTTAGATATATGAAAACATAAAATGATTGATGTGTATGACATCTTTTTACACCAAATTTTTTCCAGAGTGATTTTGTCTCCTGCATCTTGTCTACTCTAATAATTTGTACCTCGTTCACACTTCCCATAAACCTGAAACTAAAGAAAAGCATTCACTATTGTGAACTCACTGAAAAGAAAAACAAACAAAAAACCCCAATCAAACTGTCAATATGCAAGAGAGAAAGGAGACTCTGGTTTAAAGGTGTTGAGAAATCAGATAACATCAATATTATTTTAACCCACAGGGAAGTAGGATGTTTTAAAGTAAGGAGCACAAATAACCTCAGCTCTGTCCTTGATCACTACCATATTGAAAGTTTGATTATAGTCATCTTCACCTGCAGTAAGGAAGAGGCCATTCATTCAGCTCAACCCTGGCAACCTGCCTCACTTTTGCAGCTAATTTTGTGTTGCAGACTTTCAGGGGAAGAAGACAGTGGCAGATTCTACAATAGCAACTGCTACATTTAATGAAAGGAAGGAGTCTTATTGCTGCAGTCATTTGTTGCCATAGCTTCCCACATTAAAGCCAAAGACACCATTAGAGCATTGAATGTGTGTGCTATTTTTCATTGCAGTTTCTGAGGGTTTGACTTCTAGACATTTGTTCTTCTTGCTTTAGAATATTTTCGACCCAGGAGAACATTTAGACATTGATGTAATCAAGTCCCCTTTTCATATTCCTTTTGATAAACTGTCTGCTGTGGACACTTCTCAAGAAGGAAGTAATCCAGAAAGAGGAAAATCTAATTCTGGTCAACTTAGCCAACTTTCAGAGTATACCACCCTGCAGCTCTGCTCTATAATTTTTGACTCACAAGGTGGCTCTCATCTTGACAGAAGCAAAATCATCACTTCTGACAAATGGTGCTGCCTTCTGCCCTCTCCCTACAGGTCTATGCTGATTTTTACTCCTCTGAGAAGGAAATATCTGTCCCCCTCTCCCTCACTGTAACCATCAAGGGAGTCACCAACTTTAAATTTATTTTGAAGACTGGCAAACAGAAGCACAGCAAGGGATTACGCATTATTCTGCATCACACATTGGACAAGGGTAGACCCCTGTAATCTAAAGTCTCCTGCATAAATCCAGCAGTGTATTAGTAACACTACTTCTGCTGCCTCAAACTCATACTGCTGGTTGTCTTCACTACACATGCAGTCAAATTCCACAGTTTCAAAGCTTAAAATATATCAAAGATGTCTCTAACATCCCCCTCTTGTTTTGTTGTGTTTTTTGTTGTTGTTGTTGTTTATTCTTTTGTTGTTTTTTTTTTTTCCCCCCAGGAACTAGCAGTTTGAATCCATGCAAATCACTTGCTGATTCAGTGCAAATCTACTAAAGTGGGATTTTTTGCTTTGGGTTCTTAACAGAGAGGAAATCAATGCAGGTGGGAAACCAGATCGCTATTATGTTTAGTTTAGGATGTTCTGCTTAGGGTTCATATCAAACAAAACATAAAACAGAAATACCTAATGCTACCAAAAAGAAAAAAAAAAAGTTTTTCAGACAGAAAACATCAACAGTGAGTATTCTGGAAACAGCAATCTCCCAGACTAAGAGAAACACAATCTCCTACCAACAAAGTATTGATCTTCTCCACAGTACATGTATCAGCATTTCCTGGAAATATCAGATGGTGGATTTATCAACTTTGTAAACACCAGGAGCACAGATGTGCATTTAGTGAATTGTTTTGGTATTACATATGCCACGTGGCCTCATGTCGTTTGGGATTTGAAATAAGCAACCTGTGTTTTCTAGGTTTAGTGATTTAATTACTGTGAAGTCTCAATGTAGGAAGCCAACTAGTTTGTGGTCAAGTGAGGCAAAACTGATTCACATCACAGATGCCACCCACTAGAGAGCACACATCAAACTGCATTCTTGTTGTTGCAGGTGAGGGAGAGGGGAATAAGCAGCAAAACAGTTATGTTCCACAGGCTGACAAATCATTGCTTCCTAGAGCAGAAGTTAATGAGAACGCTAAAAGATGTGAGGAGTGGACAATCACATGCAAGACTCAGTAATTGTTCAGTTATTTAGTATTAACACTGTGCTTTCCGAAGAATAAAGTGAGTGTCTTATCAGACATGATGTGAATCTGTCAGAACAATACCAGCCAAGAGTTTTATAGCACAAATATCCCAGAGAAATTGTTTGTAATTTACCATCTGCAAGTGGCATCTACTTACTACACGTCTTCATATGGATCCCATTAAATGCACCTTCTCAGTGGTGATGGATTTCTCCTGACAAGTTATCACACCTCACATCATAATTTGTCTGTTAATGCCCATAAAACACTGTCTTACAGTGGCAGTAAAGGTAGGAGGATATCAGGCCCATGGTGAAATTCAGTGTCCTAAACTTAAGCAGCTAGTGTCACATAAGTATCCAGGACAGAGAGGATGGCATACATGTTCACTCTTGCACTGAAGTATCTGTCCCTTCTGTTGGTGGCTGGGACTCAAATGGGGTTCCCTGAGGAACCTAAAACAGTACCAAAGTATCCTACACCAGATGCAAAGCTTACTTAAGTGCTTCTAACCCAAGGACCACATTTAACCTCTGGAATTGTGAGAATGAAACTCAAAGACAAATCTGATCTAGGAAAATAATAGGAACTTAATGTTCTCTTTCCTTCACTGCTTTAGGGGGCTAAGAGACTGTAGCCATGCACGGGGTGATCTTGGGCTCCCCCATAATCAAATTTTATTATGTAGACAAGCTAACAGTGTCAGGATTGTGAGGATAATTATTAAGATGCACTAGCCTATGTTTCAAATCTCAATGTCCTTCTCTCTCATACCACTGCTGCCAGAGACTGTAGAATCATAGTATCAGTTTGGTTGAAAAAGGCCTTTAAGATCAGAGTTCAACTATCTACAAATGCTCTTTCTATAGTGCAAGGTAGTTATCTCATTTTGGATTCCAGGTTGGACCAGGAGCAAGAGCATGTGGCCCTGTGAATAACTGCACAGGTATGTGTGGGACTGTGAGGAGCACATAATTACATGTTCATGCCCTCTCACCTGCCTGTCTATGGCTATATGAGAAAGCTTAGGTAAGGTTTTACTATCAGTCTACTGAATTTCTCAGGCATCTCTTGATTTTTGTGCTATTCATAATACACACAACCTCAACTAGCAATTCCACAACTGGTTCAAAGTAAAACTGATTAGCAAAATGTTCTCTGGGCACAAACCTTCCTGAATACTGCTTCTGTATTTGACTATGAAAATATGTCTGATAAATACTTACCTTTGCTTTGGTAACTGCTTTGCATGAGTTTAAATCCCACTGAAAGCTAAAACCATTTCCAAGAATGTAAACCACATATACTACTCTGATTTCCTCACCACCTGTAAAATTACAGATTTTCTTTCTACGTGTATTGCTAGATATTAGGCACTAAATAGGCAGAAAGTTTGTTAAACTGGACATTGCTGTCTCAAAAGGTCAAGTAAGCCTAAAGACAAGCCTGAGCAAGGGAGTCAGACTAGATGACAGTGTTGATTAAAGACTGAAAGATCCCAAGCAATTTCAGGGATGGTTGGTAACTGGTTATTATCTGTACAAATAAGACACATCTAAGACACGTTGAGAATGCAACAGCAGAAGGATGATAGCAGCCTGAAATAACAGAAGGCCTTATGCTAGAGACAATATACAGGGGGAGGACACAGTGCAAATGAAGTAGTTGTGTCTGGTAGCACTCAGGATCTGCAGTACCCACTCCCACCAGCAGCTAAATGTTGCTATTTGTTGTGTAGGCATTCTCC
The DNA here is from genome assembly GCA_013396835.1 of Psilopogon haemacephalus. Lineage (NCBI taxonomy): Eukaryota > Metazoa > Chordata > Aves > Piciformes > Megalaimidae > Psilopogon > Psilopogon haemacephalus. Next base: position 327,050 of record VWZI01001958.1, read on the forward strand.
TCTATTTTAACTTCCCTGAGCACAGCAGTTGTATCTGGACTCAAATTTAGGAGCTCAACTTTCTTTTGAGTAAGTATTACACTGGGGATAATCATCAGAAATACAATCTCCTTAAGAAGAATTCTGACACAAGAAAAGTATGGGGGGTTATGAATGCACCAAAACTAGCAGATTTTTTATTTATTTACTGGCCTGAGAGATAGCATGAAAAAAATATATTGACTGCTTTCTCAGCTATTAGAGAACATTTTTTTTTTTCAGGAATCAGTTTATGTCAGTAGATCACAGATATTTTCATGGTGTGCTTCTTATTGCATTTCCCCTCTCCTTTTTACTGTTTGAATAGGATTTTAATTGATCTTACAATGATCTATTTTTAAACCACAAGTAGCAGAAATGATCACCAAAATAATCTGCTTTAGCAGATAGATATTTGGGGTTTGTTTTTCCCAGGTGCACTATCTGCTCCTCAAGATCATGCAACACAATAAAAAAAAACAAAACAAAACAAAACAAAAACCTCATGGAGTCTGTGAAAGATTAATAATAAATGAACACCAAATGATCAACAGAACTTTTCACTGCTCTGTTGCTGAGGAGGAAATACTAACAGGAAACTGAGCAATGTTAAACGTACATCTTAATGGATACGTTATTCACAACAGGAAAATGTAGCCACAATTCACATTGGTTTGAAAGGATCAGGAATGTTTTGGGTTTTGGTTTTTTTTAAGTGGTTTGGAATATATTATATGGAAAAATATTTTGACAAGAACTACTTCTCAAGATTTAATTGCAGACACATCCAGAGAATTGAGAGTTATGTTAAACTGGACAACTACAGCCTTTGATTTGTTGATGCTGTTGAGGTAGAGACATATACTGCCTGGGAAGAGAAATGCTGATTGGGAAGAGAAAACAGATCAATCTGCAAGGAGGGTTGCAGAGGGAATAATGTGATAATCTACAACCTTCTTGTCTTTCCAGGAAACAGGCTAATTTCTAGTTCTTTTCTCTTCCTTCTAGTGGATTTCAATAACAGGATATAGACAACAGAAGAAGCAACCAAGATATGTAAGAAACCAGTAGCAGTCTGGTGCAGAGCTGGAGCAAAATACAAGAACAGCACTCTGACACAGTCTTAGATGACTGGGTATGAGATGTAAAATGGCAAGCAGAATTTTGGTGGAGAGAATTAAATAATCCAAGAAGAAAGACTTCTTGCATGCGCCACTTGTCATAGTCATACTGACAGAGTGACAGAGTCCATTAGAGTTTGTATTGTACAAAATGAAGGCAAAAAAACATCTCCTAACACCACATTTTCTATAATCAGATGGAAGGTCACACATTTATGAACCTTACCATGAATTCATGAAAGCAGAGACAATGAGGATCTCAGAATCCCAGTGCATCATCAGTTAGACCAGTTGCATCTGTATCCTGTAATTGGGAGTGGTCAGCACTGATTCACCATAAGAAAATCATGCTTGACTGATTTGATAGCCTTCTACAATGGTGTGACAAGATGGGTAGATGAGGAAAAAGCAGTGGATGTTGTCTGCCTCAACTTCAGCAAGGCTTTTGATGTTGTCTACCTTAACATCCTCATAGGGAAGCTTAGGAAGTACGGGTTGGATGAGTGGACAGTGAGGTGGATTGACAACTGACTGAAAGATAGAGCTCACGGAGGTATGGTCAGTGGCACAGTCTTGCTGGAGGCCTGTAGCTAATGAATTTCTCTGGAAGGTCCTTTGACCTTGTCTCTTTTAATGGCAAAACCTGCTTGCAACAGAATGTCAATTATTTTGTTACCTTTCTCAAAGACTTCCTCAGCAGTTTGGCCCCACACAGTTCATCGATGACAGGGTGGGATTGAGTCCAGTCTTGTTCAGCATCTTCAGCAGTATCTAGATGAAGGGATGAAATGGATCCTCAGCAAGTTTGTTGATGTTAAACTGGGAGAAGTAGCTGACACCCTGTCAGGCTATAGAATCATAGAATCATAGAATGGTCTAGGTTGGAAGAGACCTCAAAGATCATCCAGTTTCAACCCCCCGCCACAGGCAGGGACACCTCCCACTAGATCAGGATGCTCAAGACCTCATCCAGCCTGGCCTTGAACACATCCAGGGAGGGAGCAGACACAACCTCCCTGGGCAACCTGTTCCAGTGCCTCACCACCCTCACTGTGAAGAATTTCTTCCTAACATCCTGTTTAAATCTCCCCTCCACCAATTTGAACCCATTCCCCCTCATCCTGTCATTACAAGCTGCCATTCAGACACCTGCACAGGCTGGAGAGCTGTGTGGAGGTGAACTTCATGAAGCTCAGCAAGGGCAGGTGTAGAGTCCTGCACCTGGGGATGAATAACCCCCTGCACCAGTGCAGGTGAGGAGTTAGCCTGCTGAAAAGCAGCTCTGTGGAGAAGGACATGGGTGTGCTGGTGGATAGTGAATTAACCATGAGCCAGCAATATGTCCTCATTGTCAAGACAACCAAGTGAATATTGGGGTGCCCTAAGAAAAGCCTGTCCAGCAGGTTAAGAGAGGGTTTCCTCCCCCCTCTACTCTGCCCTAGTGAGGCTATATCTGCAATACTGTGTCCAGTTCTGACCTCTAAAGTTCAAAAGAGACAAAGAACTACTGGAGAGAGTCCAATGGAGGGCTACAAAGATGCTGAGGTGACTGGAGCATCTCTGTTATCTCTGCAGAAGACTGACAGACGGATCTTTATGAGGAGGTCTGGACTAGATTATTTCCAAAAGTCCCTTCCAAACCCCACCATTCTTTGATATAAGAGATTTCTGATGACAGATCCACATTAATTGAGCAACACAAACTCACCATGAGATCCCAGGGGTGAAAAATGGACCATGGATAGACGAAAGCTATGAAAAAAGTACAGCTTTTTTGACAGCTACTTAAATAGTTCAGTTAGTAAGGCACTGAGTGGCCTGTGTCTTAGTGTGTAAGTCAAAATTATTTTTAAAAATAAGATAGGAAATCCAGAATAAGGAGATTCCATGTTTACAAAATATTATTAACTAATTTTCACTGCACTGTGGCCAATATCTTTCCCTGGGCACCGAGCAGATGACTCTAACTAGGGAACTAGTCTGGTCCTAGGAATTCTGAGTCCTCACCCATCACATTAGCTGCACCCCATAGTGCTTAGGGTATGTGGCTGTATAATCTGTCACCACTCCAAGAGATGAGATTGCTGTGGAGGTATTTCATTAAATAATGTCACTCTACTCTCTCACTCTGTGACCATACTTACAAAGATCTTGCTGCCTGGCTGTAACACTCTGATTTCCTTAGGGACAGTACCTATGTTTTTTAATGTACAGACACTCATTGCGAACACTAAGTGTTAATGTAACATTCAGAAACAGAGTAGTAGCTTGAGAAGAATTGTAAATGTACTACCAGATTTTCCCAGCAATGGTGGGCAGAATTAAATCAGATTGCCAAAAGGATTTAATTCAGACTCCTGGATATCCCTTTCTGCCAGAACTTGCATCTAGGGCTATTCCTTTGGGGAGGGTCTGCTACTGACAAGTACAAGATAAGCAAATCATCACCATTCCACTGAAGACTAAGCCTTCTGGAAATAAGGGAACATTAATCAGTCTACTTAAAACTCAGCTATTCCTTCTTACTACCTCTCCTGAACTTGCAGATAAAAGGGAGAAGATGATCCTAGGAAAAGCAGTCACCTCTCTGATCTTCATGGGCAAAAGCCTAGTTCTATAGCCCACAATTTTCTTTGGTTTCCACATGAGAAAAGGTTATTGCTCACAACCATCATGTTGTCATTTTGCTTCTATAAAAATGATAGAAGACTCTTCTAATTGACCCCTGGAAAACATATTAATAGTGACAACTCACTGCACTTTCCTGTCTTGCACAGAAAGAGAGCCCATCTTCAGCTAAATGCAAGGAACTTGATTTCCTAATAGCCCAGAGATCCAAATAGGAACAGCACCAAAGAAGGGTTTTGTCTCTCCAGGACTACATGTTTGCCACAGAACAAATTTCCAATGAGAACAAAGGAGGCTGGTGAAGAACATGGAGCACATGACCTACGAGAAGCATCTGAGGGATCTGAGGTTGTTCAGTCTGGAGAACTGAGAGGAGACCCCATCACTCTCTACAACTACTTGAAAGGAGGTTGGAGGAAAGAGGAGGCAGCCTCTTCTCCTTGAGGACAAGAAACTGGACTAGAGGAAATGGTTTCAAGATGCACCAGGGGAGGTTCAGTCTGGATATTAGGAAGTATTTCAACATTCAAAGGATTCTCAAACACTGGAATGGTCTGCCCAAGGCAGTGATGGAGTCACCATCCATGGAGGCGTTCAAGCAACATGTGGACCTGGAGATCAGGGACATGGTTTAGTGTCAGTCCTTCAGTGTTGTGTTGAGGGTTGGACTTGCTGATCTTGGAGGCCTCTTGCAGAGAAGAATTTTCTTCCGATGTCCATCTTAAACCCTTCCTGGTACAACTTGAGGTCATTTCTTCACATCCTATCACTTGTTACCAGGGAGAACAAAATGACACCCATCTAGCTCCAATCTCTTCTCCAGACTAAAAAATCCCCAGTTCTCTCAACTGCTCCTCATAAAATCTGTTCTTCTGACCCTTCATCACCTCTCTCCTGACCCTTTGTTATCTTTCTCAGGATCCACAATTCCAAGTATTGGCAGAAATAAAGAGTTAAAAGTATCTCTATTTATATATATTCTTCAAGACTAACACACTTGCAAATGTGAGAAAAAGAAACCACAGCAAATGCCATATGTTTGATAAACCTTAAAAGTGGTTTTTGGTGGTTTTTTTGTTTTTTTTCTGCATGCTTTCTGCACAACAGGGCACTTAGCAAATCTGGCACATCAGGAAGAATTCACTCAGGGAATTGCCTTGTTGATTTCAATCAGGAACCAAGGAAAGCAACTTTCCAGGGAAGACACATGTAAGAACTACCACACCGTTATTAGCCATATTTTGTCTGAGGACAGAGATGGAAATGGAAATAATGGGAAGCATCCTCTTACGCCGAGCATCCAGACAAGAAAGCAGCAGCCAGCCTCTCAGCATAATCAGATCACCACCCTGCTCTGCAGCATGGCCAGCCTTTGTTCCCTTTCTTTGCTTGCTCATTACTTATCTGTGCTGAAAATCAAAGCTGGATGCCTGACATCCATTTCTAATGAATCCATGTGACAGACAGAAGGGACAAAATCATTACTGTCACCCCAGTGCATGCAAATATTGCTTTTGTCCAACCACCCTTTCCACATCAATTGATCAAATTGGACGTGTGTCTTGGAGATCATACTCCCAACCAATTTATAAACATCAGCTGCTTCAGAGCCAAAGGTTTACATTGTACTGTACATACTCCTTCATTAATAATAAAGATCTGCTTTCTTTAAAAAGAAGGAAAAAAAAAAAGAAAAGGAAAAGAAACTGAGTGAATTGAGTGTAGTAAGATGTTTAAAGATGGCAGGTCTTGTTTCCATCTTTCCTCTACTTCTGTAAATTATTATACCGCAGCTACAAGGAGAACATAAGCCATTATGACCTGCAGGGTTTCTCCAGGGATACAGTACAAAAGTCCTCCATCAGAAATGCAATCAATTCCAGAGATGACTGCTTCCTGCACGCTTCCAAGCTGCTGCTTTATAAAACAGCTCCCCGTAAAAGGACCAGGAAATGCATGACATCGTTTAGCAACCAGTCATTAGAATTTAATGGAAGAGGATTAAAATACGAAAATGCTGTGCTTATAGACCTTCCCATACATTACCCCAGCCATAGCAGGGACGAATTAGTGATATATTGATGGAGCTTTAACTCTTTCCTCTACTTTTGGAGGCAGAAACATCTCACAATTAAAGGAAAATCTTTGTCATAAGGAAAAAAAAACCCAAATAAAAATCAAATCTCTGAACAAAGTGGAGTCAAAGGCTAGTTTTCTCCATTTCCTATCTCTCTGCTAAAATATTTCTGGGAGAAACAGGGATGTGCTCCCTAATCTTGATTTCTCTTAACTGCCTTTGCACAGGTGCTCTGCACTGGCATTTCTTACATTATAGCAATTTTCTAGCTTTTAGTTGCCTGCATTAAAGTGCTTGCATACACACAAGGTACAATGAGAACAAACCAAATAACCTGAGAAATTATGCTTCTACAGAGCCATTGTGAGGATATCTTTCATACTGCAAACACCTGGTACCATGTGCATTGGTAATAATTCTGGCACAGGTTTTTCCTAGGGCAAAGCAAGTTTGTACAGCTAAATGAGCAGCATGCTGGTGAAGAAGTCATTCTTGTCACAATCAAAAGGCAACTTGAACAACAGGAATACATCTTTCTAAATCACCCACAGAAGGTTCTGGGAGTCTTTCTCCCCTCTATAAGTTTTAAAGCTGACAACTGCACAGTGCTGATAAGTAATACCTGTAAAAATGCTTTTCTCACTTTATTTTAAGTTGTACCTAAAAATGAGTTACAGTCCATCTATCTTTCAAAAGCATATTACAGATCTCTTAATGATTACATATCTCTTAAATGACAAGTCTTTTCAGCACACTAAGCCAGAGGCCACAGCAGAGGTGTGTTCTTTTTTTGACAACTTTTCCATCTCTCATGGTGCTTTGCTATCCATGTAAGCAGAGTTCAAACCACACAAGCAATTGGGATCCAGAGCGCTGCCTGCCACCCAAATGACCTGGTCTGTGACAGAGCTACACAGTCACATCTTGCCATCTTGTAGTCCGAGGTCATTACCTGCAGGGTACAGTTACAGGAATTCAAGGTCCTCAACTGCTAAGAAATTATATCTCGTAATACTGTGAAGTGTTGGCTCATAAGGCTGGACTGACTCACATTAAATATTTACTGTTATTGGTTACTTGAGTCATTCAGCTATGATAAAAGGTATTCCCTGCAGCTATGCCTCCCCAGGCTGTGATCTCACCACACTGCACCAAAGGCCATGCCAGACACCCAGGAAACTGGGTCTCCTACCATTTCCAAAGGATCCTAGAATCATAGAATTGTTATGGTTGGAGAAGACCTCTGAGTCCAACCATCAACCTAAGACCACCATGGCCATTCAACCATGTCCCAAAGTGCCATGTTCACGTTTCTTGAACTCCTACAAGGACGGTGACTCCATCTCCCTGAGCAACCTGTTTCAATGCTTGACCACTCTTGCAGGAAATAAATTTTTCCTAATATTCAGCCTAAACCTCCCATGGCAAAACTTCAGAGGTATGGCAAGAACAGGCATCAAACACCAAGCATACCTGCCCCTCCAGAAGCAACATCTCCTCTGAGAAAATCAGCAGGGAAAATAGTGCAGCTGGAAGCATTGTGCTCTGGGTGAAAGGGAAAAACAAGAGGTTCTGACTATTTCTGACTATCAGATCAAGCAAGCTCCTTTTTCTCCCAAAGCACGAAGGTTTAATTCATCACGCTAAACCAATTACTCTTTATTTGACTCAGAGTTGGACAATGCTCCCATGGCTTTGGCACAGTATTTCTCTAATATTTCAAATCTTCTACCATCACAATCAAATATTGCATTCCTTGGGTCATAAATGTCAAATATAGTGTGGCTGTTTACTGTTAAAAACTGCCATGTTCAACCCAAAGGCAGATTTAGTTCCCTACTACACACAGACATCCACATACATAAGAATTTTTTTTCTTTTTTTTCTTTTTTTTTTTTTTTTTACATTTTGGGCATAAATTGCATAAACACTGAAAATATGAAGACTTTGTGTGTCAGCCCTCAACTATCTCCCCTCCTCCTTTCCAGCTGTACATTTAACACACCCATCTTTTCTGGTGTGAAATTTATGCAGTGATAAAGCTTAAATCAAAATGAACATAAAATACCAAGAGGGAATTGTGGCTGCTTCAAATGAACACCCTTTATTGTTGTACTCATTGAAAGTCTAGGTAGTCTGTGGTGCTGAAAATCATCTAAATGATTAATTTAAAACTTCTTTCCAAAAACACGCTTTAATTTAACACACACACAGGCTTCTGAGAAACGTTTCTAGCATGGAAATCACCAGCACCAGTCACAAAGGTAAAAGTCAAGTCTAACTGTCTATTCAAAGATCATTTTTACAGTGCTGCTTTTGGAAAAATAAAAAAAATAAAGGTGGCACAGGAACACAGTGCAACACAAGAAAGACCACAACACCTGCTCAGAGCAAGGGTCTTCCTTGATCAATGTTCTCTCTCCAGCAATGGCCACAAGTACTGAAGCATCAGTTATTCAAAAAGGCCTCCTCTTCTTCCTGCCTGAATTTTCACAGAATCACAGAATTACTTCAGCTGGAAAAAATCCTTAAGATCACTGAGTCCAAACATTGACCCACCACCACCACAGCCAGTAAACCATATGCCAAAGTGCCATCTTCACTAATTTTTAAAAATACCTTCTGGAATGGTGACTTTGCTGGTTCCCTGGGCAGCCAGTTCCAATGCCTGACCACTCTTTCAGTAAAGACATTTTTCTTAATACCCAATCTAAACCTCCCCCAGTGCAACTTGAGGCCATTTCCTCTCCTTCTGTCACCTGGTTTTAGGGACAAAACACCAATCCCCACCTCTCTACAACCTGCATTCTGGGAGTTATAGAGATCAAGAAGGTCACCCCTCAGCCTCCTCAACCCCAGTTCCTTCAGGTGTTCCTCATAACACTTACTCTTTTTCTCATTTGTTGATTGAAGATGTTTTGTAGTCTTAACTACAAAATTAAAAGGTATAGACCATTTTCAGTAGTCTGCAGGAATAACCCATTTAGCACTTGTAAAACTAGATGCAGACAATATCAAAATATCTACAGGTACATCTGTGACCGTGTCTAGTACCCCCGTCTTCAAATACTGCTACAATTAATACCACTGGATATCCAGGCACTTAGTACCTGGATGAACTCAAGAAAGTACATGAAAAACACATACATTCAGGCCAATATAAGATAGAGAATACTCTTAAAAGATCATTTGTCATGGAACTAAATCTGTTAAAGGAAGGATTTACTACACTCCATGGGTGTGCTTTGAAGAAGCTTCCACTGTATTCAATTACTATTGATTCATTAGGTACATGAACCGTACAGCTCTAATTAAAAACCTTTTTCTTTTCTTCTTAGAAATCAGCAGGGAACCTTAAATAGATTTACTCTGAACTGGGGAAAAAAAAAAAAAGTGATAAAAAGATTAATTAGAAAAATGCTAACCCAAATTCCCTGCCCTTCTTTGTGTTGATGTCTAAGTAACCATAGCCTCCTTGGCATTTGCTGAGCTGAGGCAGCAGATGATGTACCTTCCTAAGCTCTTTGATTGATTGTCTTCAGCATGAATGTGCTTTGGCATGTCCTACAAGCAGGCAGCGCTTGCTCACACACACAGTCCTTCCTGTCTCTGGCAGGGAAGGATCCTAATGCTGGGAATACCAGACAGAAAAAAAGAGACACACAAAAGAAAGAATGGCTCTATTTGAATAACCAGGCTGTCAACACACTGACTCAGTGAGCCTCTCTCAGCACAGGGAAAGGGCTGATGAAGTGTGGTGCTGGGAATGGGTCTGGCTGGGGGTGGTTATGCTGTCAGGCTGCATGCCTAGAGCTGGGAAATAACTGATGGATAGAGCTGAGCTTTCCATCTCAATCTGTAGGTGAAATCCAGCCTGTACTGGTGACCCAGTGCCCAGACTGTGTAAATCTCAAGAACTTTTCAAACTGCAAAATACATGTCTTCAGAGAAGCTTCTTTCTCCTTGGGATCTGTCTCACAGCATTTAAGAATTAAATAGTCCTCCAGAGTTTACAGCATCAACCAAGACCTTCCTGGCTGGACTGAAATGAGAATACTCCCAAATTATTCCAGGAGAAGGACATATGTCTCTCTCCAGGTAGCTCACTATCCATGGAATCGTAGGATTGTTTCAGTAGGGAAAAACCCCTAAGATGATCAAGTGCAACCTTCAGCCTAAAACGACCCTGGCCATTAAACTATTTCCCAAAGTGCCATGTCCACACATTCCTTGAACACCTCTGGAACGCTGACTCCACCACCTCCCTGGGCAACCTGTTACAATGCCTGACCATGCTTAAATGCCTGTCACTTGTTCTACTTAGGGTTTGATACTCACTCAAAGAAACAATAAATAGGTAGATTTAAAATGCTTGATACTTTCTGATTGCCCTGTAAGAAGTAGTTAATCTGAGACAGTAACAGCCACCTCATCCTTTCAATGGATCAAGACAATGTCTCAATGCCATTCTTTCAATGTGTCAGGACTTCCTTAGGACAAATGCACAACCTAAATATCATCAGCACTCTCCAAAGCCATAATACATCTAGGAGTTTACTTCTAATTCCATGCAGCTATGTACAGGTTGGGATTTCATGCTGTGGTCCCTCATCAAGCCAGGACTTAAGGAGATCTGTTATCATATGCTTCAACACAAACTCTTACAACCTTCTCTTCTTGCCAAGATGCAGCCAGACTTGTTCTGGTTGAGGTCTGCAGAGACTGGGGCAGTCACAAACCATGCCCTTCAATCAATCCAGCACAACATGCAGCTGACAAACTTAGCCCCTATCCCAGCAACACTGCAGCAGGGCTGGCCTTCTACTTCCACAGCCCTTTGAAACAGATGTTTGAAAGATCTGGTAGTATTCAATAGCATCTTAATTACTCAATATATTTTTATGTAATATCAAAATCCACCTCTAATCTTCTTTAACCAACCTATAAAACCTTACCACTTATACAGCTGTATACAACTTACTATAGTCCGTGGATTTTTCCACAAATATTTCCTAGACTTAGTTGACTTCAGCAGTAATTTCCAACATGGCTCTTCACTTCTGCTTCATTTTTTTTCCCCAAAGTTTCTTTCTGCTCTGTGATGGAAATAACCAATTTGTTAGGTTGCAGCTTGTCCCATAACGGCTACTTTGGGTCTGCTTTCACCATGGATCCAGACCAATTTGCAAGTACTTTTACACATTAATAATATTTCACCAGTGGCTATGGCTTTAATGAACTCTATGTGCAACTCAAACAAAAACTGGTCTACCACCAGTTTTTGCCACTGAAATATGTTTTAGCCTGTCAAGTGAACAGAAAAAGGAAGCCATTACTTTTGTAAATGTAACAAGGAAAGTGTCAGGAGTCTCATTATTTAAAACTGAGCCAGGCAGGGTGGAGGGTAATGTATGGTAGAGACCATTCCAGCATGGAATGGACTAAACAATCCACTGAACTCCATTTCATCAGCAATTTAATGACTTCCATTTCATTTACCTGCATCAATAAGCTTGGTTAATAAGGCACAGTCCCCTGTCATTCCTCTGAAATGCTTCAGCACTGCATTACACAGCAATTCTGCTTTCCAGCACTAACGGAATGCTATTTCCTTCATGTAGAGGGCACTTTCCACCTAATTCAAAACTTACGTGGCCAACAATATAAACATGTCACAAACCTGCTCTCCCTCTCCATTTTCAAGTGCACCCTATGTTCACATGCTATTTTCAGATGCTGGAGAAAGAGGGCATACTTCTCAAAGGCGCTCTGAGGGCCGTGAATTGCATCTTTGTATAGATCATTTTCATAGTCTTAACAGCTTTGGTAGGCACTGGCTAAATCACCAAACAATTATTTGAAAATTCAGCACTTGGTTTCCTTCAGTGCTTTATGAGGTTACAGAAAAAGTCTTAAACTGACATATGGTCCAAAGGATCAATTTATCTTAAGGAGTTTTATTCCTGCTAGCTGTTAAACCTGAAAGGAACCCTGCTAATAATCATAGAATGGTTTGTGTTATAAGAGACCTTAAAGATCATCCAGTTCCAATCTCCTTGCCATAGGCAGGAAGGCCTTCCACTAGACCAGGTTGCTCAAGGCTTCATCCAACCTGGCCTTGAACACTTCCAGGGAGAGAGAATCCACAATGTCTTTAGGCAACCTGTTCCAATGTTTCACCACCCTTATTCTAAATAATTTCTTCCTAAACTCCTGTCTAAATCTGCCCTCTTCCATCCTAAAGCCATTCCCCCTCATCTTGTCATTACAAGCCTTTGTTAACAGTCCTTCCCCAGCTCTTTTGTAATCCTCCAGTTTCTTCTGAGATGCAAATGTATGTTATCCAATAAGCTTAGGTATTACATTCATCCTTTAGAGGGCATTCTGTGAATAAGGAATCACTGATGGTCAGATCTGCTCTGGTGTGTATTTCTGTATTTGCACATAGCATAGTGAAAACACAGGAGCTACACTGCTTGCAGATGTGAGATTCTGTCTTTAAATGTTTATTCTTGAATCCTGAACTGATCTAAATCTTTTAAAATTGATCTACATGTCCTCTCAACAGATTTCACCTGTCCTTTTCTATTCACTCCTGACTACATATCTAACTTGGTTGATAAAGGAACAAAGCCATTCCCTGGTAGGAATTGTTTCAAAGCAATCTGGTCCAGTGGAAGATGTCCCTGGACATGGCAAGGGGGTTGAAGCTAGATGATCCTTAAGGTTCCTTCCAATGCAAACCATTCTATGATTCATTTTGTGACTCTATGACTTCTCTCTTCTAAGGCCCATTGCTGCAAGTATATTTAAATAAAGAGTTCAAGACACAATTTGGTTCATCAGCTATAAGCAAACTAATTAATTTCAAGAGATTTATCAGACTGTCACCCCATATGAATAACAAATTATTTCAAAATGCTTCATTCACAATAATTAACATTAATGACTAATATGGAAAAATATCAGCAGGTCCATAGCACCAGACTAAATCTTGTACTTAGTCCTTCAGCAGAGGTGACTTTTGGCATGGATTTCCTGACAGCTTTCCAGGCTGGTGGTTTTATTGACATGATTTTGGAAAGCAGAACTGCAAGGCCCAGCAATGACTAGGATGGGAAAGGATGAAATAACACTTTTAAAAAAATCAGCTAACTTGGATTAGAAAGAAGTAAAGATGCTTAAAGAAACAGGCCAGAAATAGAATCATAGAATCATTTTGGTTGGAAAAGATCTTTAGGATCATTGAGTCCAATCATTTTTATACTGGCTAATATAAAGCACAAGAGAAGAGATGTCTTCTTTACAAAAACAGGAAAGGTATGGAAAGATGAGGTTGGTGAAAGAGAAGATGGGGTTGTGCACCACAAAAGCTCTCTAGCAGAAAGATCATAGAATAGAGAGAGCCAAGATCCCAAAGGCTCTCTAGTTAACATTCAGCCTCAAAGCAGGATCCATACATTGCACACAATCATTTAAACCAGGCGTGACCAAACACTGGGAACACACTTCCAAGAGGAAGATCCAGAATAGACTTTGTCTCATCTCTCATTAATGTGTTTAATCTTGTGAAAAAAGATGTGTTCTTTGAGCTTATTTGAATGCCTAAAGCTGATCTTAAGCCTGTTTCAGCAGACTGACAGATGATATTAAAGATGAGATTAGAGGAGAGTTTCTGAAGAAATTCCCATCAGAATTCCTGTCCCAATTTTGAAAGGTTGCATAATTCTGAGCTGTTGAGCTGCTGTAACCAACTACTTAAAATTACTCATAATATTAACACTCCTCTGTGCAACAATTACTTTTAGCATGACAAAAAGAGAATACAAAAGGTGAACTTCCATGCCTCTCAGAAAAAGCTGGAAACTCAAAGCCAGTTAATAACAGCATCAGCAGCTCTAATCTCCCTTATCATTGTAACTGTGCATCATGCTCAGAAACACAGAAGATTTCTCTCAGGTATATTACTTTCATTGAAAATATTTGCCAGGTAAAAAAGGGCAGATTGCTGTGAGAATGAGTGCCACTTTTTCTACCAACAAAAGCCTTTAATTTTTGCACATCTCAGAATTCCTAAGGCTTGGTAATTTTGACTCTCTGACTCCCCAGCATATTCTAAACAAGCCTTTCATTGATTATGTTTTCTGCAACCTTTGAAAATCAAACATTGCTAGTGAGGATCATTTTAAAATGCACAGTGTTTCTCTGCAAATCAGTGTGCTCTCTATGGGATTGCCCAAGAACACCCAAAGGTATCTAGGTTCCTTCAAATATACTTTTCCCCGCCCCCCCCAAAGCTCAAAATGCATCATAGGAAACAGTTTCCAGTAATGCAGTAAATAGTTATCTACCTCTTCTGAGAATGGAGCTGACAAACTAGGAACTACAAAATAAATATCTATAAAGTTAAATGAGGAGAATTATGTTAAAAATTACTAAACAAAAATACATGGGCACAGTCTTCAGTTGTGTCGGGGGAGGTATAGGCTGGATATTAGGAGGAATTTCTTCACAGAGAGAGTGATTTGCCATTGGAATGGGCTGCCCAGGGAGGTGGCGCAATCACTATCCCTGGAGGAGTTAAAGAAAAGACTGGATGGAGCACTTAGTGCCATTGGATAGGGTTGGATGATAGGTTGGACTGGATGATCTTGGAGGTCTCTTCCAACCTGTCCGACTCTTCTCTTCTCTTCTCTTCTCTTCTCTTCTCTTCTCTTCTCTTCTCTTCTCTTCTCTTCTCTTCTCTTCTCTTCTCTTCTCTTCTCTTCTCTTCTCTTCTCTTCTCTTCTCATTCTATTCTATTCTACTCAAGCAGGGCCAAGATAAACTTCATACCTTGCATGAAATTTGAAGCAAGTGCAGAGGAGGGCAAGTAAGCTGGTGAAGGTCCTGGAGAACAAATCTTATGAAAAGCAACTGAAGTGGCTGGGGCTGTTTAGTTTGAAGAGAAGGCAGGTAAGGGACAACCTGATCACTCTCTACAACACCCTGAAAGGAAAGAGCGGGCAGACACTGGAACAATCTGCCCACGAAGGTGGTTGGGTCACCATCCTTGGATGTGTTTAAAGGTCATTTAGATGTGGTGCTTGGGAATATGGCTTAGGAGTGAACTTTGTAGAGTTGGACTTGATGATCCCAGGGGTCTTTCCTAACCTGAATGACTCTACAATTCTATGAACTAAAAAGTGAATTAAAAAATCTGTTAGTTCTTATGTATGTACGTGTATTTGTGTGAGGCCAGCCATGCCCCTCAAGTTTATCCCACATCTGATTATTTTCTTCCTGAGACTCTATTTATCATGGCATTCAATAACTGAACTGTACTTCGAGATCCTTGATAAATGTCATCTATTTCTGCCTAGTTATATACATGGTGGTTAAATGTTAAGCTGTGCAGGACACTAACCCTTTGGCTAAGCACACGTGTGGTTCCTCAGAGTGTCTGTGTGTTTTTCAATAATATAAAAAGAGAACTTAGGGCAAAATCCATAAAAAGGGAACATAGAGCAGAATTGTTTTGGTTGGAAAAGACCTTTATGATCATTGAGTCCAATTGTTATCTAACTACCAAGTCTGGTGCTAAACCACATTCCTCAGCATCATATCTCTGCCTCTTTTCAACACCTCCAGGGATGGGGATTCAACCACCCCTCTAGCAAGCCTCTTCCAGTGATTGAGAACAGTGAAGATGTTTTTCCTAATATTCAACCTAAACCTCTGCTGATGTGACTTGAGGCCATTTCCTCTCCTTCCATCACTTGTTACCAGGGAGAAGAGCAAAACACCAGCCTCTCCCTGAGAAGAGGCTGGAGTGTTGTAGAGAACCAGAAGGTCTCTCCTCAGCATCCTTTTCTCCAGACTAAACAACCCCAGATCCCTCAGCTGTTCCTCACCAGACCTGCTCTCCAAACCCTTCACGAGTTTTGTTGCCCTTCTATGGACCAAATCCAGCACATCAACGTCTGTCTTGTAGTGAGTGCTCCAAAACCGAGCCCAGTGCTCAAGGTTTCTTTTCACAAGTGCTGAATACGGGAGGACAATCATTTTCCTGGTCTTGCTTGTCACACTAGATGTGTGGAAGATGTCTTCCCACTAACTGATGCTTTTGATACATAAAGTTCTGCTTTCTGGGAAACTGGAAGATACCAAGCCTGTATTTGCATTTACCCGTCTGGAGATGTTTGGCAAGCCAGGTATATTCCTCACCACTGTTTCAGATGCTGGCCAAGTTCAACCCATGTTCACTTTAATCAGGATTCTGGTTAGGTTAAGCTGCTGCCACAGACAGTGATTAGAGTGTGGTCCAGAATCAGCCTTTGTCTCTCATTAACTGTGATTAGAGAAGGATGACTGTGTTTCTAAAACCCCAGAAACCCAGTCTGTCCTCTGGTTTCATAGCAGCCACAAGTAGTCAGCTGAGTATCTAGCAGCATTTCTGATTACAACACTCCTAGCACAGGACAGTTTGGTTGGCTCAAGATTCTGTTTCCAGTTACAATTCAGGACTATGCATAAATCCCACAAAGCCCTCCTCTGAACTCTCCTTTGGCAATCTATAAAAAAAATACACAGGCCAGTCTTAGAAGAGAGTCCACTCAGCTCCCCTTATCAGAGTAGGCAGACTATGCATGCAGAAACAGAGTGGTTCCAATGCCCAAAGAAAGAACCCCTTGATGATCCTGGGGAGGGGGCAGGGGGCATGGGTGGTGGGGATGGTAGATTTGATGGTCTCTGAAGGTCCCTTCCAACTTCTAACATTCTGTCATGAACTTCTTGAAAGAAAGAGTCGAGGGAAGCCTGGGCTGAATTTTAGTTAGAGTACAAAAGAAAAAGTTCTGTACATCAGGGCCATAAATAACAACCTTTGTGTTCTCACTGCCTAGCTCCAGGTTCTAGACCTGTGCAGGAAATGCCTCTCTCTGCCTTTTTCTTCTAGCAGAACAGCTGCATGTGAGCTTTATCTTTCTCATGAATCCTTACCAGAGATGCTTTCCCTGTCAAACCCAGGGGAAATGCAAGTGTAATTCAACCAGCAAAAGCAAATGGAGTCACCTATCACCTGCAACCTGATGGGACTGGAAACATCTGCATACCCCAAACCATCATACAGTTAAGATCTTCTAGAGGACAGTGAAATACTCACTTCTGAGTATTTCACAGATGGTTGACATGATCTTCCTTATTAATGAATTCAGACTTCACAACAACTTGTCTTGACAAAAGGATAATGTTTAAATAATCAAAGAAAGTAAGGAGCAAAAGAGGTTGTCTGAAATAATGTAGATAATTATGGTCTTAGATTAATTTCAAGGTCCATTGAGCACAGAGCTGTCAAATAAAAACCCTGTGCATAAGAGCATTAAATGTTTTGGTTTTTTTTTTTAATATCTACTTAAGTATACCAAGATATAAACTTCATTGTGAAGAGTAAATAACACCAAAGTTAAGACCTTGATGCTGTTCCTCACTAACATACATATTCAGTTTTGCCACATTTTATGACTGGGCATTTAAGAACAAAAATTCTGAGGGCTGGGAAGAGTGTAAAATTTAAGGTTCTAGATATAGCTATGTCTGTTACCATTTCTAGCAGTGTAAACCAAAACAAGCCAATGCTCTGTTTTACTGTAGTTTTCAGATTTGCACAGTCTTTTCTCAAAGCTTCCCTCTCATTGTGAAGAGAGGATTATGACCATCTGCCAGCCTCTGCTCGGAGAATATGTCCAGGAGAATGAGCAGGAGCAGCAGCCAACATGTAGCTCAGCACTGCTGATGTTCATGAGGCTGCAGCACTGTAGGAAGGAATGTCCTCTGAAAAGCTCTTTGTAAAGAAATCTTCAGAAATATGTATCTCTGAAACACCCAAAGTAAAACAGAGTCTTAATTGCACTGGGTAAATGCTGCTGATGCCCACATTTTAAGGGAGGAAAGTTGTCAATAAGAGACAGAGCATTTCACAAAAGCTGGATGAACTTTAGTGGCTGGGCAGGACAGAGCCTAATGAAGAGAGATCCAAGGCTCTTGTAGCTGTGGTGTGGAAAGACAGTTATACAACAAACTAATCTACAGTTAATTGAGGTGTTTGTGTATCAGTAAGAATAGATGATTACACCCATTAAATGGGAACCAGACCATTACAGCCTCCCCAACTCCAGCATCTTGGATCACTAATCTGAGCAGAGAAAGTGTTTATTCTTCCTAACGAATTGTTGGACATTTTGCCAAATTGGTCAAATACAGAGCAGAGGCACCTGTAAGTCATCTCTCTTACTCTCAGAACAATCTGGAAGCACTGAAGACAAAGGAATTATGGTCTCCACCTCTTCCCCAGGCTACCTAAGGAGAGGCTGTGCTGCTAGAGCAGCATGCTAACTGAAAATAAATGAGTGAAGAACAACAATTTGCTCAAGAATTTACCCAGACTGTAAAACCAGTGGGAAATGTTGCTTCTGAGAGATACTCTGACAGGGAAAATCACTTATGCAAAAGCATCAGAATTTCCTAGGGCAAAATTTCTGCTAGGAAAAAGAAATGTAATTTTCTGTCAGGAAAATAAAGACTGTATTTTTGTGATTGCCCACCTGGAAGGACCCTCTCCATTAAACTCACTACTTGGTGGAAGAATGCAAATAGGTAAAAGAAATCCCTCAGGAAGCTGCTACCTGCTGCAGCTATCTCCTACACGGATATTGATTAAGGCCTTGGGTTTTCTTTCATGATTTATCTCTTTCTAAAAGTTGGGGAGGATTAATGACTTTTTTTTTAATATATATGCTGTTGTAGTTTCAGACAAAACATTTTTAGATGCATGAGCAACATTTCGTAAGATCTTGAAATCCATGCTGACTCAGTACAGCAACACCTTGCAGAAGAGCTTCGGGAAAGGATCTGCTATTACAGAAAGCACAGCAAATTAAGTTTTCTTTAATGTCTTCTAGGGTCTGCTCGAAAGCCTCTAGCTACTGGGCAATATACGGACAACATAATTTCACCAACATGGATTCATTCCAGCATGTAAAGGTTAATTTTAATGTAAATTGGATGGGGAATGGAATGCCACCCCTGGAGCCAAGAGGAGGTAAGTAAAAGAAAAAGCAGATGAATGGTATCATCTGATATAAAATCATACAATGGTTTTGGTTTGAAGTGACCTCTGAAGATCATCTAGTTCAAAACCCCCTGCAGTAAGCAGGGACATCTTCAACTAGATCAGGTTGCCCAGAGCCCTGTTGAGCCTCTCCTTGAATATCACAGAAACAGAAATCACAGAAACATCCAGGTTGTAAAAGACACCCAGGATCACCAAGTCCAGCTGACACCTCTACTCTGTAAGGTTCAACCTAAACCATATCCCCAAGCACCATATCCAAACAACTTTTAAACATGTTCAGGGTTGGTAACTCAACCACCTCTCTGGGCAGCCCATTCCACTCTTTCTGTGGGGGGGAAAAAAAAAAAAAAATCCTAATATCTAGTCTAAACCTACCCAGACACAGCTTGGGTATTTCCAGGGATGGGGCCTCAATCACCTCCCTGGGCAAGTCGTTCCAGTTCTCCATCACCCTCAGGGTAAAAATAAAGGCCAGAAACGAAGTAGGGTGTTGTGCTTCATACAAATGCCCTGGTGATCACAAGACTCATCTCTCCTTTACAGAATTCTTTCTCTGCAGCAATATCATGGCCCAGACTCAAATCCCAGTAATTCACCTTCTTCCAAGAGCAACACTCAATTTACGAAGTGTTCATCTTATTTCCTTGGGCACATTTGTGAGTTGGGTGTTACATAACTTACAAGTGTAGTAAAATGTAGCACATTTTCTGTTTCTTCTACAGCAAAATAGTGACATGATTGTCCTAAGGAAAACTATGCTGTCCATGACCTTAAAAACTTAGCCTTTGAAATTACTTTCAAAGAAGAGTAAAGTAGGTTGTTATATTTCTCCTTTTTAACTCTGTAAATCTAGCACAGAAACATATCCCAGCAGTAGATGTCATGCACTCACCTGAAGCAGAAAATCTATACCCTGAGACCCTAAAACCTGGTGCTCTGAACCCAGAAATAACTAACTATAATGAGTGTTCCAGACAGTTATGTTGACAGTCAAAGCTACCCCTGCAGAAAGAGTTGAGACGAATGGCAAAGTGAGAGCTATGCAAGATGAAAGAACTTGGAGTAAGGGAATTAAGTAGCAGCAAATAGCAAACATCTGCAAGAAAAATGCTGATTTGTGGCAGAATAACTTATTCTCTTACTAACCCTGATGGTTCAGGAGCAAAAATGCGTGGCAATGCCAAAGCAGCTTTAACTGTGCAGAGACCAACATCTGTATTTAGTGTTCAAGGAACATTACAGAGACAGGGCTCTCCAGGGTTGTGCCAGATAGTTTCACTGTCAAGGTACTGGATCATGGGTCTCCACTGTAAATTCTAGCCTGTAAAAAGGCCTGAGAAGCATGAAGCCTGGGACATGAGACAGCAGATTATTTTTAAAGGAGTAGTAGATCTGGTGCTTTGTAGAAGCATTTTTCTGCCATTGGTTACTTCTATTTTTATAATTTCTACCCATCATATTCCAGGGCAAATGTGGGTTTTCATAACATCCAGCTTCTTTTTAATTTCTCAAGGCACCACACATTGTCTTTTCATCTGTGCCTTTACCTTTCTCTGTGACACATATTGGCTATGAGGAATGCTTCCCATGCCCAA
Source organism: Psilopogon haemacephalus (assembly GCA_013396835.1). Taxonomy (NCBI): domain Eukaryota; kingdom Metazoa; phylum Chordata; class Aves; order Piciformes; family Megalaimidae; genus Psilopogon; species Psilopogon haemacephalus. The sequence continues at coordinate 347,600 of VWZI01001958.1, forward strand.
GGCCAAGACTTTTTGGCTTTATAAATTTACTACATGCCATGGACAAATTTCCAGTTGCTCTTTGCTTTCACTTTAGTGTCAGCTGTAGGTGAAAGAGCACATTTGAAAATGAGGCACATGCAGCCTTGTACAAATGCTCTGCACCAACATCTGAGCATCTGTCTCACAGACAGCGTGGTGTAAGCAGAGCTATTACTGCTGTTTATCACCTTAAGTACATCAGCACTGTAGACTGCCCATTGTAGAAGGCCACCAGGAACATCTCTGTGGGACTGAGCTGATATTTCATGCCACTGTCACTGTTTTCTTAACATCATGCATAGCTAAGCCCATACCAGGTTGTCTTTTTCAGACTTACTTTCCCCATGAGGCTGCCTCTGGTACCTGCCCAGCCATCTCTTTCCTTTTATTCTTGTCTGTGTCCAAGCTTTTAAAACATCTCTGCTTTCCTCTTTTCACAAAAGCCCTTTTTCCCTTCAAACCAGAGCTTGCCTTGCCCTAGCTAGAGGGGCTACTTCAGTGGGCAGTGCTCCCCAGGGCACAGACCAAAGACATACTTGGGTCTACTGGAAGTATTTGAAGTGTTAATATAGGCTTTTTCATTTCCTTCTGCAACCTTCCCCCATGTCCCAAGCACAAGGTGAGGGTTCTCCTTGTGAGGGAAAGAAATCTGTCTTTTTGCCTTCCCAAGGCCATGCCCAAATGAAAAGGAAAAGAGCTGTGGGGCGAGGAATGATGGCAGTAATTTATAATTGCAGCCCTTTACCCAAGATGATGAAGTACATAGAATTCATCAAAGTATCTACTAAGCACTTGTTTGTCTGAGTCAGACTTATAATTTACCACCAGCTAGCAAGGATGCCCTCTCAGTGACTGAATATGCTTCCTCTCATGCTGATAGCTTTGTGCTTAAGGCTAATACCGTATTTAAAAGTATACTCAAACATTCTATCAATATAATGCAGTTCCTTCACCTTGCTGAAGGCATCTGTCTGGAATACAAATGGCTTGGAAATTCTGGCACCATCAGCAGGGGTACTGATCTCTGTTTATTCTGGAAGCAGTGATGCCACTTCCAAGAACCTAGATAAAAGCTGCCCAGTAGAGCTAGCCAAACAGAACAAAATTAAAATAGAATGCATACATCTGTCTTCTTTCTCCATTTGTGATAATCTGTCTGGCATTGCATCTGAACATTATTCCATCATGTGTTTTACATGCCTCTTGCCTTTAAGTCCAAGGGACAAAACCCTCTTACAGCCTGCACATACTACCCAGGGGTTGCTCTCATTTTTCTTCCTAATCAAATTCTGAACTCAGAGAGGAGAAAGGAAAAAAAAAAAAAAAAGTGCTGATCACATGTAGCTGGTCTTCTCATTGTTCACCAAAAATCACAGTGCCACCTAGGTATGCCTTTCTACATTCCTTATGGGGCCAGAGAAACTGCATGCAGAAAAATAACTATATCCCCTGACCTGATGGCATTATCCTGAACTCTAGGTGTGGAAAACCCAGATTCCCTGCTGCCCTGCATTAACCCTTCTGGTCAGAGGGATACACTAAGATCTCTCAGTGAAAAGGAGTGAGCACACAGATGTGGCAAATGAGCAAATTTAACCCTTCATCAAATATGCGGTAGGCTGGATTCATATTTACCTACCAGGAAGTCACTGGATTAGGACATCACTACCTATCTTCTCCTCAGGATATGGGATTCCTCTGTCATTTCCTGTTTTCACATCTCACTCAGCTCTTGTTTGTGACTAGCATCTCCTCTGGATTTTGACCTTAATTCAAGGACTTTTTTCCCCTCTTTTTTTTAAATGGCAGTATTGTGTTTAGATGTGATAACAGAACCATTTCCTTCATCCTTGAAAAAATACATCCCCCAAACTTCTGTAGCACATAATCTACAGGTTTACAATGTTGTACTGTTGTTTGAATCCTTACTTGCACTTCCCCTGATAACTTAGATGATTAGGCTCAACTTGAGTTTACAGAGATAAGGTGCTACTTAAAAGCTTTGCATCTCTTCCCTCCCCATGCAAAACTATTTCTTGCACCTGGCCCAGCTGGTCTCTGTTTCAAAGTATTTCACGTGGATCTGTTTTGCAAACAGCTTGTACTCCAAACCTGCCTGTGATACATGAATTTTGTTGGAATTTTGTTCCTTGTTCTTTGACTACACTCTCGAAGCAAAGGCCCTATTCAACAAATCCACCTGGAAAAGCTTCTTCTTTCTCTTCATCTCAGTCTTACAACCCAAATATTCTTGTTGGCTGCAACCCTGCCTCTGCATCCTTGACAAAGTGAAGAGTCCATTAAATGATCCAATGGCTGTGGTCTAATTAATAAGTGCTCTGTCATTTCCACTGACATCTGATTAATACACTCTACCTACTCATCAGTTGTGCATGACAGGTTGATACCCTTGGCACATAAATAGCAGGATACTCTTTGGAAGAGCAGACACCTCTTTTCCTAGGCATGGCACACAGTTAGTACATCAATCAGTAAACATTTCTTCATGCAATCAAACTCAGGAGATAGCTTAGCTTTGCTGTTCACATTTTGGGATAGTACACAGCATAATTTGTCAGCACCTGTATTCATGGTCACATATCTGACAAGTGACTTGCACCTCTGAACCCCTCAATATGCACCTAAAGATAATCATCAGTAGCTGTCTTGTTATTGTTCCCCTGACATCTTAAGGATGTTTATTCATGGACCTGTCTTCCTATCGCTTTGGCCCTGCTCTCAAGTCAGTAGATCTGAGCCTGTGTCATCAGTTGCATTTCTCCTCATCATTACAGAAGACTCATTTGTATTTCCATCCATTTTCACTGAGCCTTGATCAAAACTGAACTCACTGTCTAGAACTGTCATAGCTTTCAAGCCCCAGCTTTTTTTCCATCTTGGAGGCAGAAAACTAAAAGCCATCCCAGCTCTCTGGGAGTCTTTTTTTACACCTTTCTTCATGACAATGACACCTCCCCACCCACCCCCTCCCCACTCCCCACGG
>VWZI01001958.1:350642-368987 GCA_013396835.1 Psilopogon haemacephalus
CAGGAGGTTTAGAACTAGATGCTCTTGAAGGTCCCTGTCAACTTAAACCCTTCTATGATGCTATGACATTTCAACTTTGGCTTTCTAATTCTCTGGTCCTTAATTGCACTCTTACTCTTCCAATATACTCTCCATCAGTTTGATGCTACAATCTGTTTTGCATTTTCTCATTTCTGCCTCATGACAGACAAAAGCTGAAGTTGCTCATCCTCTCCTGCTTCTGGCCATACAGGAAGCATCAAGAAGCAGAGCCAGAAGAGTAATTTCTCCTCAAAATATTAGTACAACTGACATGAGGGGTTTTATTCCATCAGTTTTACAAACATAGGACACCTGATGCAAGACTGGAGCCAGCCACAGCACTGGGGATCATAGAATCATAGAATGGTTTAGGTTGGAAGAGACCTTAAAGATCATCCAGTTCCAACCCCCCGCCATAGGCAGGGACACCTCCCACTGGATCAGGTCGCTCAAGACCTCATCCAGCCTGGCCTTGAACACATCCAGGGAGGGAGCAGACACAACCTCCCCGGGCAACCTGTTCCAATGTCTTGCCACCCTCACTGTGAAGAATTTCTTCCTAACATCCTGTTCAAATCTCCCCTCCGCCAATTTGAACCCACTCCCCCTCATCCTGTCATTACAAGACCTTGTGAACAGTCCCTCCCCAGCCCTCCTGTAGGCCCCCTTCAGATACTGGAAGGTTTCTATAAGGATGAATACTTCCAGTCTCAGAACCTGCACAATTGCTTTGGGCAACCTGTCGCAGTGCCTCACCACCCTCACGTTACAAACTTCTTCCTAATGCCTAACCCAAATCCAGCTTCTTCCAGTTAGAAGCCCTTCATAATTCTGCAAAATTAATTACAAATCTGCTTTTCACAACAAAATTAAATTAAATTGAATGAGAAACCAACCATAACAGTAGAAGGTCTAACACTGAGTGTTAGTACCTAAATATACAGAATAAGGTATAGTATGCTGTCACGGGATGAGCTAATCAAACGCAATATCCCGTGGGACGAGAGGGGGAACGATGCCCTCCTCGCCGGTTCTTTGGGTTTCGGTCGGCAGAAAAAACACGAATACGGCTTAAACGTCAGGTATAAACGTTTAACAACCAGGACAGGGGAAAACAGAGAGCTTATACGCAAGACAAATCCCGATCGCGCCTATGAACGTCCGCGGGAGCGCGAGGCAAAGGGGGGAAAACGCTCCTATTCGAACCGAGGGGAAAACCGCGGAAGGAGGGAGATAGATTTAAGGAAGATAGGAGAGGGATTAGAAAGGGGAGAGAAGGGTCAGCCTTGCCGCTTAGGAGAGCTGCGTGCTGCCTGCTGCCTGCTGCCTGCTGCCGCGCACGTGGCTGGGGCTTCTCCCAGTTGCTGCGTGAGTGGCGATGAACGAGGAGAGCAGGGAGAGAGGAAAAATGGCTGCTGACCCGTTTAAGTACCCTGCAGGGCGAACGAAGCTGTCCATCAGGCGTCCAACATTTCCCGGCCGGCCAATTGATTTGAGGTTCGACGTATATGGGCATCTCGAGGTTCCCACCCTGAGTCCCAAGGCCACCTGGGATGCCCCACCCTTCACCCCCTACCAAACCTTTTAACAGTAGAGGGAGGAGAGAGCCCAGGAATTGGATTAATTTCTGGGGTGATCCGTCATTCTATGCCGGGACATATGTTTATCATTAGAATACCCATTAGAATACAGAGTTCAGATCCTGCCAGGTATAGAAGATACATGTCTGGGGACTGTGATTTGGCTGTGTATAGTGGCTGAGCAACACTTTCAGCAAAGTGTCCTTCACACATATCTCTGCTGTGCACAACAACTGCACAGCACAGCATTAAAAACTACTAGTAGAAGGGAAATTAACCATATATATAACATCTGTATTATACTGTCTAGTGAGATTCTAACTGTAACTCTTCACTCTGATGATTATTTGTCCACAGCACATTCACTATATCCAGCACAAAAGAATACAGTGAAAACAGGCCCCTTGTAACTAGCAGATTAACTCTTTTAATATTAAGACCCCCTTTTGTTGCATTTCCCTTTGCTAACAAGACATATTTTAGTAGCTGAGGCAAATTTGTCAAAACTCGAGCCCACTAGCCTAACATTTCACCAGGAATGGTCTATAACAATAATTTCTACTGACACTTCATGCACAAACACAGATCATTTTGCAGCTGCATTCTTCATCTGCAAGAGCTTTTTTTTTTTTTTTCCTGCTCTGGTAGCAGCAGAAGTTAGAGAGGCACTGGGGCAGTAGTAAACTTTGCCAAGGATCACCTTCAGATGCAAAGATGATCTTGCTCTTTAAACAACCTTAGAGTAAAAAGCTAATGCCTCAAAGATTGGTACCTAGAACAGATTTCATAGCACAACTAAGGGCATACCTTCATCTTTAAATGTGGTGACAACTGTAAGCAGATCTCATCACTTTTCAGTTTCACAGATAAGCAGAATCAGCCAATCCATCTGAAAACACCAGTTGGTTCTAAAAGCAGCTGGACAACTCTCAGTGCTACTAAGCCAGGAAAAATCAAGTTCCTAACAGACTTTGCCAGCCAACAACTGGGAGATGTGTCCTTTAGTCTGATGAAACCAAGACTGGCAACACCCTTACCAATATACCAGTGTCACAACCTGTTTTAGAGGGAAGACTGTAGGCATGTTTAATATTCCTATAAAATACTATATGCTTTGACCTTTTTTTCATTTTAAAGGTACATGATGAAGAAATGGAATCATCAGCACTGCTGAAACGCTGGAGCAATACAGGAAGTCAGGATGTCACTGTCCAGTTTTCTCCAAATTATTTCTCTTTCTTCAAGACCCTTAATGGAAATTTCAGTCATTTCACCAGGTTTAAAGCACACGTTGTTATGTTGTTCAACAAGTTTGCTTTTCAAGGGGACATCTTCCTGTGTTTATGACAGCCTGCAGCATTGTTTGAGGCCAAAATGGCAGATGGCTTCACAGCTGTATTTCTGTTGTGTTCCAAAACTCAGAAAACCTGCTTTGCTTTAACTATTTTCACATCATGGCTATTTTGGGCTGGCTTTGCCTTGCTGTTCAAATTTCATTCCTTCTACTGTTACACTGCCAGTGTGAGAGTCATCAAGGGCTGGTTCTGCTCCTGTATACAGGACAGCACAAAGCTGATCCTACATGGTTCACAGCAAACCCAAAATTTGGTCTTGCTCGGTTTCACTGCCCTCATTACAAAGTATTTCCTAGCTCTGGAAGGAAATCTGCTTGCTTGTCAGGTCCTAAGTGTTTCAAAAATTCCCCTGATCTAAATGTTACTCTTGCAACAATTTATCAGGCAGCTTGTTGCTTGGAATGATTTTTTGCATCAGGAAACAACTAGAGGTAAAAGGTAAAGTATCTCTTAAATATTCATACCTAAGTAAAAAGAGATGAAGAATCTCTTACTTTAAAGAAGAAGTGAAAATGCTTGTGTATTTTAGACAAGGAAATGGCCCATCAGGGATTCTGCCTTCTCACCTGAGTTCTTGGTGGCTATTTTAAGTGTGGTTTTAGTTACCGCTGCTCATGGACTTGCTCCTTGCAGGGGCATTGGAAGCCCTCAGCAGGTCACCTGTTTGAGTATGATGACAGCAAAGTGTTGGCATTTTGTGAAGATTAGCAAGAGCTATTAAAACCTAACCAGGACGCAAAGTCGTACTTCCAAATTCTACCACTCCCCAGGGACTGCAAACCATCTTCAGTGCTGTAAGTTGGATCCTTTCCATCAGAGTTATCAAGCCTACATCTTCTGTAGGTAGTTTTACTCCAAGGTCAAATGAAAATGCACCATTCATGGATTTAATGTTAAATAGCCACTTAATAAAATACACAAGTCATCAATGATGCTAGCACTGGAGGTCCAGCTTGCTTTTAACCAGGAAAATGTACTGTGTCCAAAGAATCTGAAATTTCCTGGAAACTCAGAAACAGGATAGGAGTTTTAAGAGGACCACCAAGAACTTTGCACGTAGGTGCTGAGTATTCCTTTAGGTCTTCAATTGTGTTTATGAAGCATGTTCTGACTCTTAGAGGGAACTAAGAGAAAAGGAATCAAAGCAAGGTCCATAAAGGTACCCAAATCTTAATTTCCTCATTTTTAAACTGGGTCTAGTGATCTATACTTGTATTTCTGAGTTGCTGTCAGTGTAAACCACACTATGTCCTTGCCCATGCCACTCACAGAGGGAGGGTACTGAGCCTGTTTCGATACACTGCTCCCCAGAAACCCACTTATTAGCTAATCATAACTGCAGATATCCAGAAATGCTCTTGAAAGGATTCTGGCTCTTTGATTTCTTCAAACACTTCCTTCAAATGAAAATTACAGTTTTTCCATTCTGCTCATCCACTGCTCTAAATGTTAAGTTACAGATGTTTCCCACAAGGTCTGAGGCATTAGCTGGCTTTCACATGCTCCTAAAACTATTTCCAAGACATGTTGATGGCAAAGCAGTGCTTCCTTATCTTGGTCTTATTATGTATATGCACATTCATGTACACACAAGAAAAACAGCTTTGCAGATTCCAGTTGCAAAGAAGGAAGAGTGTGATGGTTTGGGAATTACCTGCCCCACCCCCTCCCCCAAATTCACCGGACTAGACTCAGTCAGCTGGAAGTTAAGGAAGCCATAGTTACAGCTTAACACAATTTATAAGCACATATATGTACAATATACAAATATTTACATTATATACAAGTTAAAAGTAATGCAGAAACACAAAAATCCCTCCTGAAACAGTCAGACTGCCCAGGAGGCTCCCAACCCAAATCTCCTTCCCTTCCCCCTCTTTCTCTCCCCTCAGAAAATAACCAGATCAATCCCTGTATATCTCACATGATACATCTGCAGAGATCTGAGGTGAGATGTCAAATAGATGAAAAGAAAGTTAGAGGAAAAAGGTGAGATTGGATTAAAGAGTTAAGGCAGACCGCACAAACCAACAGGGAAGGAGAACAACTGAGAGCTGAGAAGTGTGTGAGAAGTGAGTGTCTTACCTATATTTCGACTACTTGCTTCTCTCAGCAGAAGAATGAGTGATACAGGTCACTGTTATTTTCTTTCTCACAGCCAAGGATATAATTTATCTCAGTACAATATTCCAATTTTTCCAATCAGACCAGCACAATGAGGAAGAGATGCTCCAGGCAACTGAGCAGAGATTCTCCTGCAGTCTCTGGGGAAAACCATGGTGAAGTAGGTTGTCCCCTTGCAGCCCGTAGAGGCCCATGGTGGAGCAGATATCCACACTGCAGCCTATGGAGAATGCCAGGGGTTGACCCCACTCTATTCTTTAGCTTCTGTTCCTTTTTTCCCTGGCATGCAGCCACACAACTATAAAATAACAAACTCCTGCTCCCACACACCACCACACTCTTTCAGTGAGTTCTAACCACTTTATAGAATCACAGAACAGCTTAGGTTGGAACAGACCTTAGAGATCATCTACTCCAACCTCCCTGCTGTGAGCACAGACACCTATCAACTAGTCTTGGCTGCTTAAGACTTCATCTAACCTGTCTTTGAATACCTCCAGGAAGAAGGCATCCACACCACTCTGCAAAACCTATTCTGAGTCTTGCTACCCTCATACTGAAGAACTTCCTCCTAAGATGCAGTCTAAACCTACTCTCACTCATCTTCCAAGCCTTCCCCTTTGTGGTGGTTTAGCAGTTACCTTCCCCCCAACCTTTTGATATAACCCCGGCTAGAACTCAAAATGCTGGAAGTTGATAAATGAAGCTTTATATTTACAGCAATGCTCAATATACAAGCAGATATTTACAATGTATAACAGATATTTATAGATATATACAGTGAAAAAGGTAATACAGAAACACCACACCCCTCCTAGAGACCGAAATCCCTAAGAGGGGTAACCCAGCCACCCCTACCACCTTTCTCCCCTTTCCCAATCTTATCTCACCACCTGTTGATGTTGCAGATAGGCAGAGGTAGATCGGCCAGGGGGGTTAGCAGTAGGAAAGAAGATAGTAAAATTATTGAGAACTACCTACCAAGGCAGAGACAAAGGAACCTTGCAAAGAGAAGCAGCCGCAGCCCAGAGATGCCTGAAGCATTCTGATTTATCTATATTTGAGTTACAACTCTTAAAACAATTTTGTTTTCTTTCTCAGTAGAGCTCTGGGTGAAGTGACATCCTGTGTTTTCCTCTCTCGGCCAATAGTCTAATTTCTCACTCAAATTCTTCAATTAGTTCAAACCAGCACACCCTTATACTATCACTAGACACTCTTAAGAAAAGTTCCTCTTCAGCTTTCCTGTAGGTTCCCTTCAGGCAGTGGAAGGCAGCTATAAGATCCCAGAACTGGGCACAGTATTAGAGATGGGGTCTCACAAGAGCAGAGGGGAAGAATCATGTCTCTTAACCTTCTGGCCACACTCCTCCTGATGCAGCCCAGGATACAGTTTGCCTTCTGGGCTGCATGAGTGCATTGCCAGCTCCTGGTGAGATTCTTATCAATCAACACCTCCTATGGGTTCTTTGTTTTGAGCAATAGTTTCCTGCTGCTTTCAGTATCTCTGGCAACTGCACTGACACCTATGTAAAACATCATCACAGAATATCAGCACCTTGCTTCACTATTGTCCATGTCTGGCTGCTTTTTTCTCTCCGGCATAGGGCGATTAAAACTCTCTTCAACTTTTGCCTTCCAGAGGACACATTTTCCCACCAGTATCACTGTCATACATGCAACATCCCAAATTCTTCTCTCTTGATCCCCATTTCTGGAAATAACTCCTACCAGATTTCCCCTCTCCCTTTGAAAGTTTGTGACATGGAGGTATTTTTCTGCTATTGTTCACTCAGTCAGCCAAAATGTTTTTGAAAATTGTGATCTGATAGAAATGATGGATTCTGAAGTAGAGTGGTATATGGTACAGCAGAACCAGATTTCACTCTTCACACTAAAAAAAGCTAAAATCTCAACTCTGACCTGCCAGTTTACATGACCCCAACGACAGTGAAGCCAACAACTGGAAAAGTGAAAGGGTGTTGACTTTACAGGAGTCATAGGACTGTGGTTTCCACACCTTCACATTAGTTGTCCTCACAGAGATGCAGCTCCCAAAGGAAACCCACCATGTCAGACAGCTAATTCTGCTTGCTTGTGTTATCAGCTTCAGAAAATATATCTAGCAGAACAAATTTAAATCCAAATATTAAATAAAAGCTTAGGCTCTGGACAGAATAAATAGCTCCCACAAGCATCAGTAGAACTGTTTCACAAAACCAAAGATGATGTTTAAACATCAGCCAGTCAGCAATTCATCTGGGGCAGTTTTATATTCAAAGCAAATTTACTGCCACCTGCTTTTCAGGCACAGAAAGCTGCCACAATGTTAAAGGAGGGCATCTATCACAAGCAGCAATCCTGGTCGGCTGGAAATATGCCCCCAGATAAATCATCATGAGGTGGTACTCACGGGACTGCATCAGCTGCATACCCTGCATACACTGCAGGTCTGATGGGCTTCAAGACTTTGAGGGAGTTGTTCAGTCCTGAGAATCTTTTCAGCTCCTGCCTCCTCTGAAGAGTTGCCAGCCAGCAAGCAACACAAAAATAAATATGCTTCACTAAGGTAACTCACACACAGACTCAGCAGTATGTAGACACAGACATCCACCCAAAGTAACTGGTGATGCACCTCTGACTCCCTCCTATTACCCAGGCATTACCCAGGCACACTCCTTTAGAGCTTTATTTCTAGGAAATGCTTCACAGCATTACAGGAATTTTCAATTTTGTTGATTATATGATCAGTTCTCTCACATTCTATCTATCTTTTTCCCCAGCAGCACTGCTGGGAAGATAAATAAAGCTACATTCCATTCTTAAGGGTATTCATACAGTTTCAAATGCCTATACAATTTCCATAATAATAAGTTCATAATGAATAATTAGGATTTTAAGTATTCAGGTGCACTCTGGAGTGCTCAGATTTCTATCACTGGTAGCACATCACAGTTCATCACCAAAAAAATACCACATTAAAAAAAAAAATCTCAATTTTAACCAAACCATCTTCTTGGCACCAATTTGAATGTTTGCCACAAGTTCTCATATAAAGTAATCTACAGGAATCTGTGCAAAACCCATGTATTTTCTCAAGACATTAGTGAAAGACACTATTTCAACTTTATCAGTATATCCTTTTAATGACCTATATTGTTGTCAAAAGTGTATGGCCAAGCAGAGCAAGGCTGCAGAGTATTTGGATTTGTGAAGTTTAAAAAATCTTATTTTTCAGCCTAATTCATTGTAGGACAAAATTTGTGAAGTCTCAGCAACTCCCGTCGGGTAGGATTTCAGTGCCACTTTAATGACTTCATGTTTCTCAGAAACCAGAGTCTCACACAGCTCCACCACTGTGCTATGGTATGTGTCTGCAGGTGTATTTGGGAAGTGTCATTCTTCCTGTAAGATATGGCTGGAATGTTCCTGCTCAGAAGTCTCGTGAGGTCACACTTTTTAAACACTGGCTTTTGTTTTGGGGCTGAGAAAGACATTGAGGTACTGGAGGAGGTCCAGAGAAGGACAATGAACCTGGTGAATGGTCTGGAGATGAGGTTTTGTGAGGAGCAGCTGAGGGAACTGGAGTTATTTAGTCTGAAGTAGAGGAGGCTAAGGAGAGACCTGTGTGCTTTTTACAACTGTCTGAAAGGAGGTTGTAGTGAGGTGGATGTTGATCTCTTCTGCCTGGTAGAAAATGATAGGATGAGAGGAAATGGACTCACACTGTGCTAGTGGAGGTTTGGGTTGGATATTAAAAGAAACTTCTTCACTAAAAATGGTTCTGGAAGACTGGAACAGGCTTCCCAGGGAGGTGATTTAATCTCCATCTCTGGAAGTGTTTCAAAGATGCACAGATGTGCTGCTGAGAGACACAGTTCAGCACCAGCCTTGGCTGAGTTAAAAAACGGTTGAACTCAATGATCTTGGAGGTCTTTTCCAACCAAACTCTATGATTCTAAAACTTAGGAAGTATTTCTACAAGCAGCTGTGCGACACTGGGTATTACAGGCTAGAAAGAATGTGGGCTCTTTTATCTGAGAACAATACTAACAAATTAGTAAAATTTATAGAGTAAGACAGAATAAATTCTTTTAGGGGTGTTTGTCATCAAACCTGTAATTCATTTTCATGCAGTGCCTCTTTCAGCATGGGGCAGGTGTGCAAATTCTGTTCAAAATCATGCATAGAACTTAAACCATTTAGGATCCTCAAAGGCCTGAATTGAAGGGAAAAATTATAATAAAAATAATTAAAAAAAAAAAGCTACCAGGACCGCAGCAGAATGGTTATAAACCCTAGTTCTGGGTAAAATCCCTGGAGCTGATAGGTTAAGTTCTCTGCTCCACAAAGCAAGACAGTGGAGGAAGGTCTGCCCTTCCAACAGCAACACTCAAAAATTGAGCAGATGGAAACTGAGGATGCTTACCTGCTACCTCTCTATGACACCCCTCCAAATATAAGCAGCTATGGGACCAGGATGCTGGGAGACAGAATATGAAAGAAATTAAATTTAAAACTGATTACACGTAGCATCAGTTTCATGCCTTCTCACCATACCACTGGACGCTGTATTACTGAATGGTGAGATAAACACAGAAAAAAAATCTCAACTGGAATTTTGTAATGAGTTCTACCTCTGCTAAACATCAAGAGGTTCCTCTGGGGGGTGGGGGCAGTGGAGGGATGGGAAACACAAAAAAAAAAAAAAAAAAAAAAAAAAAGGGTTTTATATCTGCTTAAGCATGAATCCCAACCTTTGTGCAGTATATTTATCTTTTGAACCCTGTCCATGATGCCAATTTACATATTGCTGATTGATGGGATTAACACAAGGGACAGAAACATCAGGTGAAAGAGGTAAATCTTTACCTTACTTATGCATAAAGCAAAAGAAAGCAAGCAAAATAGTAATAGTACATCCAAGATTAGTAATGATTATATAAAAAAGATAAAATATATAAAGATAATTCACCTACTCATTACTACATAAGGTTAGGTACAGTGATGTGATGAAGAAAGATCCATCACCAATTACCATTCCCCTGCAATCACTGAGGAGCCTCAGCTAAGCAAAGATTTGGAGAACCTTTCCCAGCAACTGGGAAGTCCTACACAGTGCACTCACTCATAGGTGAGGTCTCCAAAGTCAACGTAAGGGGGTCCAGCTTCTCTATTGTTGAATAAATAAGATTACATGATTCTAAATGCAGAAACCTCTGACTTCACCCTCCTGTCAGATTTTCATAGAGCCTGGCCAGGGCCCAGGGAGAAACCAAGGGAGTGTTTTTATCTGTTTGGCATTGATCACACACCTCCACACAAGGCTTGACATCTGACTGCACTGCTTGATGGTCTGTCTCTCAGTAAGGGAAGTTGGACACATTCTTACAATTTCTCATTACTGCATTCTGCCTAAGCTACATTCTTCATTAGTATACATACATATTTTGCAAATGATCAGATATTGGTAATCAGTAACTGTTTTCCTTGATGCTCTACTAAATAATGATATTTAAATGCATATTGTATTTTGTCTGAGCCACATCTTTCACTCATGAGCTAATAGTTATATACTAAGAATACATTTACCACCTGCAAGTGGATATTGATAGAATTATAGAATGGTCTAGGTTGGCTGGGACCTCTGAAGGTCATCTAGTCCAATTCCCTCTGCAGTCAGCAGGGGCATCCTCAACTAGATCAGGTTACTCAGAGCCCTGTTGAGCCTCACCTTGAATATCTCCAGGGATGGAGCCTCAACCACCTCCCATGGCAACCTATTCCAGTGTTCCACTACCCTCATGGTAAAGAACTTGTTCCTAACATGCAGTCTAAATCTGCTCTTCTCTAGTTTGAAGCCATTGCCCCATGTCCTATCACTGCAAGCCTTTGTAAACAGTCTCTTTCTATCTTTCTTTTAGGCCTGCTTCAGGTACTATAAAGCACTGTTATGTCTCACCAAGAGCCTTCTCTTCTCCAGGCTGAACAATCTCAGCTCTCTCAGCCCATCCTCATAGCAGAGGTACTCCAAACCCATGATTATTTTCATGTCCCTCCTCTGGACCTGCTCCATTAGGTTCACAGCCATCCTGTACTGAGGGCTCCAGGCCTGGACGCAGTAAGAACACATGATGTTGAGGTGGGATGTGATGTTCATTTAGATGTCAGCTTTGGTTTGGGACCTATTGTTCAGATCTTGGCACTTCAGACATACATCAGCACATTTCAGTTCCTGAATACAGGCTTTTCTGGTAACAGCTACCATGATGCTACATCATGCTAGGCACACTTTTTCTCTCTCTCGCTCTCTTTTTGTCTTTTTGGTTTGGGGTTGGGGGTTTTTTTGTGCTTTGGTTGTTTGGTTTTTTTTTTTTTTAGTTTAAGTAAGAGCACAGGTGCACTTGAAGCTGACCTAAAAAAGGTGGGGTTAATGAAAATCACACAGATGGTGAATGTCAGAAGAATGGGTCAAAGATTTGCATGCATAGCAGTGGAGTCACTGCATATATTTCCATAATAATAAGTGATGAATAATAAAAGGTACAAGTCTCACATTTTTATCCTGTCATAATCCCTGAGGTAATACTCTTTTTGGTGTATTTTTTTCCTTTCTTGTCCACGGTGCTCCTTCCATCATTACTCAGTTCAAACAATAAGCCTTTCTCCACCTTTGGGAGTTTTTATTTATACTTTTTTTTCCCCCTCCTTCCTGATGCAAAATAGAAATATGCACTAAGAACCCATCCCCAAGGTGATTAAAACCATTCATATGTAAGCAAATAGAGTAGTATCTGGGGAGGACTACTAAGAGCAGATAGATCACTGTTCGAGAATCTCTTGGTCTTTTTCCCCACCATTGTGCTTCTTAGAAGGACATCTATACATGCCAAGACAGAGGTAAAAATGATTTGCTTAAAATTATGATACCATTTGGTCAAGGCGTTAGAAAATTGTCCTCTTTAGGGAATAGTTGTAATTAGTATTTTATTTTTTAGCAGGGAGATAGGGCAGTCCCCAGGACAACCTGCTCCTGTAGATGCTGAATGCTGGCAGAGTTGGCACTAAACCTGGTCCTTCCACACTGAACTCAAAGTGTTACCTGGTGTTTCAAAGCAAACGACATCAAGATTTATACAATTATCTGTGTTTCATGAATGAAGCCCAGTGTAAGAAAGCCTCAGAACAGGGCATGGTTGCCTGGCTGTCTTTTGGACCAAACTTTCTTCCACTAACCACTGCATGCAAAGCACAAATGGAGGGAGAGACGAACTGCACCTAACTGTTGCCTAACCAGAGAGGCGTCCAAATCTCCTTTACATTTTGTTTGTGGAGCCCAAGACATTTCTCAATAAATGTCCTAAATGTGACTATGTGACCTACATGGTCTGCTTGCTTTATTTTAAGACCCTGAGCAGAGCTTAAAAACAGCAGCAGTGGGTACTTATTTCTATTGGGAACACTCTCTTGTTGCCTGTCTCTATCTAGGGAAGCCTAAATGTCAACAGTATTGAATTATTTAACATCTTACCTTTACATCTTTTTGTGTCTTAGAAGGACTCAGAGACACGGTGCTCCTCCATCAGCTTCAGCTGTAGAGCTTTTTCCAATACACTTTCTTTTCAGTTTCCTTACTGCAGCAGATAAAGGTAAATATTCAAATATTTTGAGTCATACCAAAGCTGTTTAGAATCATAGAATACAAGGTTGTAAGGGAACTCTTGGATCACTTGGATGATATTTAACCATAGCCTTAGCAAAAGATTTTCAGTGTCCTTCAGGTGCCACCTTAAATCTTTGCTAACTTATTCTATTACTTTATTAAAAACATATTAAGATATTAATGTGAACAAGCAATAGGATGAGAGGTAATGGCTTCAAACTGGAAGAAACTAGATTTGGATTGGGGTAAAATGCTTCCCTGTAAGGGGGATGCGGCACTGGAATGGGCTGTCCAGAGAAATTGTGGAGGCTGGAAATGTTCAAAGCCAGGTTGAATGGGGCCTTGAGCAACCTGGTCCAGTAAGAGGTGTCCTTGCCCACAGCAAGGCAGTTGGTACGAGAAAATCTTTAGGGTCCCTTTCAATCCAAGCCATTCTATGATTCTATCTTTGCTAAATGCAATTACTTTCTCTGAAATTAATGTTAAGCTTTCAACAAAGGCTTAAACAATTATGACAGCTTCCAATTATAACAATAGTTGGGACTGGAGATCAAAGAAAGAAAAATAAGCGTAAAGAAAACCAACTAATACAGATTTTTTTTTTTTTTTTAAGGGATACTGAAATGTTTTCCACATTAAGAATTAGTCTGATAAAATAATTTTATGTTCCTAAATATATTTTGCTCAAAAATTCCAAAAGGGATAATTTAGGCTGTTTAGATACTTTTTTTTCTTTTTCAGTATTTAAAATAAGAGAATTTTAAAAATTAAATCCCTTGCTGAACTCTTCTGTTTGATTTCTTTGACCTGCTTTGTTTTATGTTTCTGAAAAAGAAAGCATGCTAAAATGTTGTCAGTTTGGGATGACCTTAATTACTTATTTCTTCTCACGCACTTCCATTTTTTTTTGTAACTCAACTGAACTTGGGAAAAAACCCCACAATTACTTGCACAGACATGCTACGGCCCTCAAAAAGCCAGAAATTTAATCTCTTTCAGCTTCAGATAAAACTAAAAGGCAGGCAGCAACCTGCCTGTACCATCCGTTAAATGGGAAGAAAAAAAGCCCCACCCAACATCTGAATGGGGATCTCTCTTTCTCCAGGTCCTGCTGACCATCTGGATCCCAAGCTTAACCCAGTACGTATCTCTCAATTCAGCATTTTTTTTCCCTCTCTACAGGTCCCATTTTCTCTGTTCAGGGTTTGGGGCAGAAGAGAAAGCAAAGAGAAGGGGGATCACTATCCAGCTTTCTTTAATGCAGAGCAGAATAAGGAGGAGCCTAACCCTTCCTTTCAGCATGTTTAGCATGTGACAAAGTGAAATTTAATTTTAAAACTACCAGAACCATCATAGAATACACTGGATTGGAAGGGACCTCTAAAGGCCGTCTAGACCAACACCCCTGCAGGAAAAGCAGGGACATCCTCAACTACAGCAGATTGATTACTCAGGGCCCCATCAAGCCTGACCTCAAATGTCTCTAGAGTGGAGCCACCACCACCTCCCTGGACAACCTGTTCCAGTGTTCCACCACCCTCGCTGTAAAGAACTTCTTCCTAATGTCCAATCTCAACCTACTCTGCTCCAGTTTAAAACCACTGCTCCCTGTCCTAGTGCTACAAGTCCATGTAAACAGTCTCTTCTCAGCTTTATTGTAGGCCCACTTTGAGTACTGGAAAGAGGCCATACCAGATAAAATCCATAGCAGCTTGTCCTTAGCCTTTTTCCTTAGCCCAAATGCAAATAAAAGTAAAGAATTTAGAGTAATATACCAGGAACTAACATCCCACACACAGTCATAATACAGAAGTCTCACTGGGATTGGACTTTCACCCCAGATGGTTTGGCCAACAAACATATGCCAATAGTGTGAACCTCACCATATATGATTTGACATCTTGACAGCTGGCAAACTTAGAAAATGTCATTAAAGGAGACATAGATACTCTACAGATGAGCTTTACTAATACATCCATTTGCTGTCACTATTTTCCCGGATTATCTGGCAGCGTGGAAGGCTGGATGCAAAACACCTAAATTCACAGAGCTGCATCCTCACTAACAAGCTGGACTTTTCTGCAACTCACTCGACCCAATCCAGTCCCTGGTGAAAAAAAAAACATACTCTTGGGAACTGCAGCCTGTGATAGGAGGCAGGACAGCTCAGAAAACTCATATAATAGAGCAAATATTTACCTGAACCTCCTGAAAGCTTCTCTGTCATACAGATGAGGCTGTACCTACCAGCAGTAATGGGGAATTGATCCAAAGCAAATATGGCACTGGAGGACAACCAAGGAACAAAATCCCTTTTAGCATGACACTCACCCCCTGTGCCACACACTTCTACATGACTTGCTTTCTAGAAGTGATAGCAGACCTGAAATAGTACATCAATGGTTCAGTTCAGGAGTGTCCTTCTGATAGTCAATGTCTTAATATCTCCCACCTACCTCACTTTGGCTTGTACCACAGAGGGGTTTTGGAGACAAAATTCTACATTTAAACAGAAATTAATTTTTATTTAATTCTATCTGGATTAAACTAAACAAGAACACATACTCCAGAAAAGCAGCCAGATTGAATTATACTGTTCTGCTCTCAGAGACATCACTTCAGTGCTCATAACCACATAAAAACTAGTCCAAAGTCAAAGCTCTTGAAATACACCCAGTGAGGACATGGGGTCTCACAGCATTTCACCACACAGACCTTGGTCCCTGCAGAGCTGGCTAATGTAGGCATGTTAGCTAGCATGTCAAGGGAAGCAGAAAGCCTTGGAGTCCCTCAGGTGCTTCGTCTGAGTGTCTGAGCCCTCTCACAATCAGATTACAAAACACTGAATATTCATTACAATGAATTCAATCAATCTTTATTGTATACAGAAGTGCAACTGCAAAGTATTCTACAGGCAATTCCTGTAAGTAATTTTTATTGTCATTTCCATTTCAACTGCAAATAGAATCTTGCTCTTAATGTTTTCATAGCAGTCTCCCACTTGAGCTGTTATCATGAAATACGTTTTCTGTGGTGAAGCACTGAGAACAGCATAGCACAGATGGGATAGGCAATATAAAATTATTTAGGAAAGGGATCCTATTACCAAATGGTTGACATGTTCAAAGTTAGGAGAAAGGGTGACAAGATTATCTCACAAAAAGGATGCAGAGGAAGATGGATTAGTCCTAATGAGATTTATTCCCTGGTTTGTTTTTGCTTAGAGTTGAGACTTAAAACACCATTAAAAATGAGACAATAAATTTTAATTATAGAGATGGTTTCCTTTTTCCTAGGGTTCTGCTGAACTTAGGGAGACACAAAGGGAGGCATCCAAAGATTGCTCTCTATCAAAATGCAGTTGAATGCATAGAGTTATTTACTTAATGATCAAATTAATTATTGTCTTGCTGCCAGAAACATGCATTTTTGCAGAAATTCCTAGCAATGTCCTTTTGCATTCTAATGTGACTCAAGGAGGAGGCTAGTTTAGGCTACAGCTGCCAACATCATTAGTAGATTGAGCAAAGTGACTCTGGAGTGTGCGCTGCTCTGATGTATGTGAGCTAAATAATGAGACATTTTGTCCCTCTAAACAGGAGTGCTTCTCAAGCACATGCCTAAATCAAAACCCACGTGGCCCTGCTGTGGCAATGTTCCAAAGATGCACCAGTGGTGACAAGATTCACATTGTACCTCACACTGGCACAGGATTGGACTTCATATCGCTGTTCAGGACAAATTCTTCTGAAACAGAAGACAGTTGGCAGAAAAGGCACTGAAATACTTTACAGGATGAAAAGATTACAGCCTATCATACTATAACAAAGAGTCACCATCCTTGGCAGGAACTAATAAACCTTAAAAGTGTTACTGCAATTGGCAGCAAAGGAAATCTCTCTTCCCTCACTTTGCAGGCATCCTTCTCTTATGAAATCAAATGTAACCAAACCAACTTCATTTTCCAAGACAAACTGTAGAAGCTCAGCATTGCTTTGCTACAAAAAATTCATTTTTATTGTAAAATTAAGTATTTCCCCTGACCATGGAATTGGTCCTTTGGAAATGCTGAGAAATAATTTATAATAGAAAAGTAATAGAAAGATTATCTGGGATAGTCAGCATGGATTCACCAAAGGGAAATCACGCTTGCTTGACCAATCTGAAAGGCTTCCATGATGGCATGACCAACTGGGTGGATGGGGGCAGAGTAGTGGGTGCTGTCTGCCTCAACTTCAGCAAGGCTTTTGACACTGTCTCCCTTAACATCCTCACAGAGAAACTTAGGAAGCATGAGTTAGATGCATGGACAGAGGGCTGGATTGAGAAGTGGCTGAAGGACAGAGCTCAGAGGGTTGTGATCAATAGCACAGGGTCTATTTGGCAGCCTGTAGTTATGGTGTTCCCCAGGTGTCAGGATTGGGTCCAGTCTTCTTCAACATCTTCATCAATGACCTGACTGAAGGGGTGGAGTGTACTTTCAGGTTTGGTGGTCATACAGAACTGGGCTGGCACCCTGTCAGGCTGTGCTGCCATTCGGTGAGACTGCACAGGATAGAGAGTTGTGTGGAGGGGAACCTCACCAGGTTCAACGAGGACAAGTGTAGGGTGCTGAACCTGGAGAGGAATAACCTCATGCAAAGCACAGGTGAGAGGCTGACCTGTTGGAAAGCAGCTCTGTGGAGAAGGCCGTGGGACTGCTGGGGAGAAAAGAAGCAAAAGAAATCACTCCTCAAAGACCTTGGAGGGAAGTAAAAAACCTAAGAATGGCATAATGACCAGAAGAGCAGCAGATCTAATTTGCTGATGGCTTAGTAATTGCCAGGCTTCAGTGAAAGCCACAGAAAACCTCTAAAATCCCTACAAAAGGGGCCTGTTTTAAAGACGCTGTCATTGCTGAAAGGGAAAAATAATAGACTAATGGGACTCATTCTAAACCCACCAGGTCTGCAGATGAGTCTCTGCAGAATAGAAAGAGAAAGCAATCATCTCAGATCAAAGAGAGCTTGTAAGAGAAGAATATTCTGCTGGGTACCATCAAGTCAATTGTGGAGTCACTCCCATCTCTCCTTGCTGTCGATAATTTAAATAGGCTGAACAGACAGTCTTTATTCTATTAGCTTTTTAGATGAGGGTCTAACACACTGACATTGAAATCTCACCATTTCTACTGTACATGGAATAAATGTATGCCCCTACATTTGGGATGGACTACTGCACTTTGTAACTAGAATGTTTGCTGATGATTAAGAAAGGAATCACAGAATTGCTTCAGTTGGAAAAGACCTCTAAGATCAAGTCCAACTACCATCCTAAGACCCCATGAACATTAAAGCACATTCTGAAGTACAGGATGTACCTGAGCAAAAGAAAGCAGAAAACTCTTTGGTTGGGGGATCATCTTTATCCAATGAATAACAAGGTAAGGAATGGCATGTTCCCTCTCATACTGCTTCCCAGTACATACATGCATTGTATGCTGTGCCAGGGCTGTGGTCCCCAGTGAGCAGTTCTTTTCATTGTGGCTCCTATGTTTATTTCTCCTAAAACTCCAGAGCTTTTCCTTTATTTTTGCAGTCCATGATGCAGACCAAAAAAAAAA
>VWZI01001958.1:368996-387094 GCA_013396835.1 Psilopogon haemacephalus
TCATAATTCTGGAACACCATAAACAAAAAGTATCTTTGCTCTGCAAGTTTCTTAAAGGATCAGACAATAATATATTTTGGAAGGAATTTAAGTCATCTAGATGGGCCTCCCAGAGCAGGGCCACCTTCCAGTTTAATGAAGTTGTTCAAGACTGTATCTGAAAAGTTTCAATTATCTCCTAGGATGGCAATGCACTATTCTGAAGGTTCCCATCCTCGCTGTGCAGAAATAATTTCTTCACATCTATCAGGAATATTTAATGTTATTTATACATACACACATGTATTCACACCTATACATAGTGCTCCAGTGGCCAAAAATGACTGGATCACTGAGAGTGTGACAGCAGGACTTGGGCAGTAGCCATCACCCTGTACTCAGGAGTGGTGAGGTCACGCCTTGAATACTGGGTTCAATGTTGAGGTCCTCACTACAAGAAGGGCTTGAGGTGCTGGAGCAGGTCCAACGGAAAGCAATGAAGATGATGAAGGACTTGGAGAACAGGTCTTCTGAAGGGCGTCTGAGCAGACTTGGGTTCTTTAGTCTGGAGAAGGCTGAAGAGAGACATCATTGTCCTCTACAACTCCCAGAATCAAGGTTGTTGAGAGGTGGCATTTGGTCTCTTCCCCTAGTAACAAATTACAGGATTTGAGGAAATGGCCTTCAAACTGTACTAGGGGAGGTTTAGATTGGATGCTAGGAATAATTTCTTTACTGAAGAGTGGTCAAGCATTGTAACTGGCTCTCCAGGCAAATGGTGGAGTCATCATCATTGAAGATGTTCAGAAACTGTGTAGGCATGGCACTTTGGGACAAAAGGGAGATTTTGATGCTCCCTATTGCAGCTCTATCACCCAGACAGGATGCACAGTATGCTTCATCAATGCTCTACAAAAATTCACTGAAGATTTAGGTAACATGTTAGAAATCATTTAAGTTCTAGTTACTTCTATCTGCATCCCAGTGTTTTAGCAGACAGTTCTGCTGCAGACTATGCATCTCCGAACAGCACAAGGGTTTCTGTCAGATTTAAGCAATAATACAGAATCGTTATAGACATGGATTGGTCAAGGAGAAAGAGTAGGATGTCAGATTTTTCATCTCCTGGCTTCAGTCTCACTACTGCCCTAGATGCACTGGGTAGAAACCTGATATGGAGAGCTGAACGCTTCAGTGATGTACTTACTTATCCCAGCAGCACACAGAGAAAATGGTGTCTCACCACAGACTGTGATTGCCTTGCCCTTCTCCTGACCTGGGGCTGTGGTGACCTCAGTGCCCAGTGCCAGTGGTGGACAAATAAATAGAAAAAAAAGGGTAGTGAGAGACAGTTCTGGCACAAGAAAATGATAATTATGGATCCAGGAAGTACATAAAAATGTCCTTCTCTACGTGACTGGTTTGAAGCAAGTATCTATATCTGAGTTCTGACAGTGCTTAGAGTCATCATATACAAGTCAATGCACATGATGTCATTGTGCCCTTTGTAGTCAAAAACTGAGTTCATCAGCAATTGCCAAGCAATCCAAGAGTATTGGGATAAAGTGGCTCAGGTTTTTCTACAGCTACAGATGTTTCCCAAATTAATTTATGGTTGGCTAAGAGCACATCCCTAAGAAAACATCAACCTGTAAAAATGCCAGTGATAGTAAAACCATCACAACCTTTGAGAAACAACTGAGATTATTAGCAACCCAGGTCTGCTAAAATAAAAGTCCCACTAGCAAACTCTGTGATTTCCTGAGGTAAAGCTACCCTGACATCGTTTTTCATCCTACTCAGGGAGCTCAGTGGATTTGTTGACCTTATTTCTTTAGTAAGTGGGTCCTGTCCTTACAGCTGTTGATGTTTTCACCACTTGATGTTTCCTCAAGGACATTTACATAATAGCTCACTTGAATTGTGCTTATTACTCCAGCAGCTGAAGCAGGGCACACCATGGTAACAGGCCCACAATTACTTCTGAGATCTGACAGCACTACAGCAATCATTGCTCCATGAATAGGATGAACACATTTACTGACAGGCTCAAGGAGAAAACCTGGAAGATGACTGTATAAACACACATAATGGTCTGCCATCCTAAATTCCAAACCACCTGAGATCAAACACCAACTGAACCAAGCATTTGTGTTTTCCTTCACTCTTTAAGGTTATATGTGTATGTTAATATGTAATCTGGGTTTACCCCATTAAAAGAATAAAACTATAGAGGCCTAGGGATAAAAAACCATAAAAGCAGACATTTTCAGCCTCTGTTTCTCTCACTCACGCACAAATGCTGCTCTGAGAATCACTGCACCACTGCAGTAACTGGAGTAGGACTGGCACACATGTGCCTTCTAAGCTCCTCTTGAAAGTGTACCTACCTCCTGCCCAAAGCTATGAGGACCCTGGATAGATCTCATTGCTATTACTTGAAGGTGTGTCACTCCCTTTGCTTCCACACTCCAGAGTTTCCAAATTACCTGCAGGAA
Organism: Psilopogon haemacephalus; assembly: GCA_013396835.1. Lineage (NCBI taxonomy): Eukaryota > Metazoa > Chordata > Aves > Piciformes > Megalaimidae > Psilopogon > Psilopogon haemacephalus. The sequence goes on from VWZI01001958.1 coordinate 371,474, forward strand.
GTTTCAAATGAACTCCAAATTTCAAAGCAATACCCAAGGGTAAGCACTGAATTTTATCTGGGTTTGCTGGGAAGAAAAGACCTTCAAGCACAAACCTGAGGGTTTCCTAAACTTGAGTGGAGCTTTCAGAAAGGCTGACTGATGATGGTAATGAAAACCAATGGTAGCAAAGCTTTCCATTTCAGAAATCACTGTAAGTAGCTTATAACATTGGCATCACTGCTCAACCTAGAACACCACTGTAGTCTTTGGTATAAAGTCAGACGAAACCTATGGACCTACACCTGCTAACTGCAGCTGGTCACCATCATCATACAGGACTTTATGTCATTCAGGAGTCAAGAAATTCACTTTTAAAAACTGCCGAGAAACCAGTGGAACTGCTGAGCACAACAATTGTTTCAGCTCAGTAAGATAAGGGAAACAAACACAGGTGGCCTGTTACTGTTGACCCTACCATCCACCTTGAGATGTTCAACAAATGGCATTTTGGGATGCTGTTGCCAAACTCCTTCCAAGACAAAGTTCTTCAGAGATTAACTCTGGAACCCCTGGCCAATTATGCCAAGCCACCTAGTCACCTCTTACTAGAAATCAGATCAAGCCCTGAGAGCTGGCAACTGTGCTCACAGAATCCTTTTAGTTAGGAAAAACCTTTAAAATCATCAAGTCCAACCATCATCTAACTCTACCAGGGCTGGTGCTAAACCTCTTCCCTCAGCACTGCATCTCTGCCTCTTTGAAACATCCTTATGGGCGGGGATTTAAGAACCTCTCTATGCAGCCTCTTCCAGTGGCTGAGAGCCCTTTCAGTGAAGAAGTTTCTTCTAATATCCAACCTAAACCTTCTCTGGTGCAACACAAGCCATTTCCTCTCATCCTATCACCTGTTACAAGGGAGAAGAGGCCAAGAATCATTTGGCTAGAACCTCATTTTAGGTAGTTGTAGAGAGTGAGGTCTCCCCTGAGCATCCTTTTCTGCAGGATAAACAACCCCAGTTCCCCCAGCTGCTCCTCACCAGACCTGTTCTCCAGACCCTTCACCAGCTTTGATGCCCTTCTCTGGACATGCTCCAGCACCTCAATGCTATTCTTGTAATGATAGCCTCAAAACAGAAGTCAGCACTCAAGGTGTGGTTGTGCCAGTGCTGAGTACAGTGGAACAATCACTGTCCTGGTCATGCTGACCACATTATTGCTGATCCAGGCCAGGATGCTGTTAGCCTTCTCAGTCACATGCTGGCTCATATTCAGCCAGCTGTCAACCAACAGCTCCGGACCATTGTCCGATGGGCAGTTTCCAGCCAGTCTACCCCAAGTCTAGAGCTTCCATGTGGTTGTTGTGATCCAAGTGCAGCACCTGGCACTTGGTCTTGTGCAGTCTCATACAATTGACTCCATCCCACTGATGCAGCCTGTCCAGATCCCTCTGCAGAGCCTTCCTTTGCGTGAACAGATCAGCACTCTGTCCCAGTTTAGTTTCGCCTGCAAACTTACTGAGAATGGCCTCAATTCCCTTGTCCAGATCATTGATAAAGATACCTGCTTTCTGCTCAGGGCTTCACTCTTTGTACCAATACCCACAGCCCACAGGAATGAATCCAAGTTTTTCATGGTGTACAAGACTTTGACTGGAAAGTTAGCACCCTAACCTGAAGAGGATTTATCGCACATGACTGTGCATAACAGAATCACACTATTGTTCCAAGAAACTAGACCCAACCTCATCCCAACAGAGCCAGTGGTAATTTTTCTTATTAATGCATTGGGAGCAGTGCTCTGGAACTCTGCTGAAAAGAAGTTTTCAGTAAGCCTCCCCAGGGCTGCAGTTTTACAACATGACAATTATTCAAGTATCATTTCCTTGTAAAAATTCTCCCTTTAAGCTGTGTCATGGGTTTTGACATTTGACAGATTTGTGATATGTTTTGCTACATGCTCCTGCTCAGGTGTTAATATGTAAAATCCCACAAATGCAACAAAATACAATAAAACTTCTGACTTAAGATATTAATTAGGCGATTTAACTGTCACACAAGATTTGTTTGTCCTTTGTAAATTAGTAGCTCAATCCCCACAATTTATAAGCAGAACAAATCGTAAAACAAAAGGCTTGGTTCACTATAAAAACCACTAAGCTTTTGCACAGGGCCACAGCAGCCACGGAAAATTGATTTTCCACAGTGTGCTCAGGCCTGAATAGGCCCTGCTTTGTCGAAGATTTTTTATTGAGTGGAGCCAAAACTCATTATAGCTAAGACCTTTAGGTACAACGTGTGTTTGCTCCATTATTTTTAATGTCATCAACATCACATTTTAATCTCGTGCTTTAAAGCAAAACGAGCACAAAGACATATTTGCATTTCATTACTGGGGTAAAAGAAGAAAACTGCACTAGATCTTTAGTGAAATGTTGACCGTGGGAGAAGGAAAATAGCTATTCATTATTTCTCACTGGGTAAACCGTGAGTAAAGAGTGGGTTTAGGTTGAAGCGAAGTGAGGCTTTTTGTACAGTGTACTGTTAAACTGTAGGGCTCATAATCAATGGGTCTTACAGCAGTCAACACAAATAGCTCTACAGAAACTCAGGGGGCAGAACGTAAGCACAGCATTCTAAGAAACCTCTTGACTAGCGTTCACCAGAAGCTGAGAAGTCCTGAGAAACCTTGTCTCTCCACAGAGATCATTCTTACTGTGGACAGTTGGTTGGTCCAGACATGTCTTCAGGTGCCTTCCACCCTGGGTTGTGCTACATCCCTCTGGACATACTCTTTTCTTGCCCTGTTAGCATCATAGCCGGCATTGCAAACAGGTTAGGAGGCTACATAGACACTTGATTTACATTGGCATATAAGTGTTTATACTATGTCAACAAACAAAATTGGGTCACCTGACCCACAGTATATTAAAACAAACAATCTTCAATAGCTTCTTTGGTCACTGAATTGGGCTAGTTCATTTTGCCAGGATTATCACAAACAGATTATTCAGGAGCATATTCCACATACTTAAATAGTGGCAGAGTAGAGTCCAGACAACCTGCATTTTACAAGAGGTGCAATTTATAACGCATGCAAAAACCACCAGCTCCTTACCCAGCTCCTGGCAGGGACACAATTTCATGGAACCAGAGTGTTTAAATCCAGAAGGGCCACTTGTGATCACCTCATCTGATCTGGTTACTACAGTCCATTACCTTTGTACTGAGCTCAGTAACTTTGTGTTTAAGTGTATCTTCCAGAAAGACATCCCATCTTAATCTGAAAAAGAGGATGGAATCCATCTCTTCCCTTCATGGTGTATTTCAATGATTAATCACTCTTTCTATTAAAAACGGGCACAGAATTCCTAATTTGAATTTGGCTGGTGACAGCTTCCAGCCATTGCTTCTGTAGTACTCAGAATTTTCTTACTGTGAATATGATTACGCAGTTTAATGAGGTCACCTCTGAGTCTTGTTATTGATTCACCAACATGCCAACTTCTTTATTTCTCATGGGGTGAGGTATTTCTTGCAGCTCATGAATCATTTTGGTAGTTTTTTCCACTGCCCTCCCAAATCTTTGAACTGTTTTTAAAATATGGGTATGAACTGGATACAATATTCCATTTCTGTGCAGAGAAGTAACAGATTTCCACGCTCCTGTCAGGAATTCATTTACCAGTGGACATCCTACCGTTGACTGGAGCATGCAAACTGGATTATTTTGGATGAAATAAAATCATATTAGAAGATTGACAGCTACTGCGTGAGAGGATTTTTTTTATATACAAAGGTTTAGTGGAACACTCAGATTCTCAAGTAAAGCAAACACATTTCTTAGTGAAACGAGCTGACTGCCAAGCTGTGGCCTTTCAAAAGTCACATTACCACCTTACCTCAGTTTCCATAACTACAAAAAAAAGAAAAGAAAAAAAAAAAAAAAAGGAACAAAATCTTGTTAACCCTGACACACCAGGAAAAAGGGGAAAAAGCTTGCTGTTATTACTGTCACAGCAATTCCATTCTTCACCACAACTGAAATTTTCAAGTAACTATGTCACCTTAATGTTAAAAAATGGATGCTATGCTGCAGTCCTTTCTTCTCCAAGGGCTATTCAGAGCAAATCCTTAGCTCCTAGAATCGCTGCAGGCATAGTTTTGAAAAACTATTTTCCTACTGCTACACTGTGAGATAGGTAACTACTGGGATAACAAAGGGACATGGGATCTATTATATTTCCTCAAACCTACTGAATTTTGCATACTTTAAGCTGATGATTCTCACTTTAGAATCACTGCTGCCATAGCTTATGTTTGATAATGCCAAATGAAGTGCAATACCGAATTGGAAAGCTGAGCTCTCCAACATGTGCCTCCTTTACTTTGAAAATTACTGCTTTTTAGCAACAGAGACACACGGTTTCTCTGATGGATGGATGATGGATGTTGCATTCCTCTTGCTGCTCTGGATTCTTATCATCCCTTCAGAAAATTTAATTTCTTCCATTTGTGAAATCTATTACCAGAGGAAGGACTGCAAGTAAAACTCAACAATTGGAATCAGAACAATACAATTGTTTGGCAATACAGAAGCACATAATTGATCCACACAATGCCTAGTATTTACTTAGTGATCCACATAATACCTACTATTTACTTGCTCTCAAGAATCAGAACTTCAACAATGTTATAAAAAAAACTCATGTGGGATTAAAAATAAAAAATTATATTCATATGACATATTTCTGTAAGATACACTTGAACTAATTTGATCATTTGGAAATGTGAGCGTGTTAAATGTCTAAAGGCTGATTAACCACAGAAATTAAAGAAAATGAGAGCAAGCACAGCATCCTTATCCAAAAAGGTGTTTTCTAGACAGATTCCCCAAAGAGGATCTAGTGTAAATTCAATGTGAATCAGCATTTGTCAGCAATCTAAATGGGATGCTAATAGATACGAATACGCTAATAAAATTTGTGACTTCAAAAATAATTATTTGCAGAATGACTCAGAGAAAGCAATAGTCCTTTTCAGCCTTAAAAATTTATGAACGGATGACACACTATTGATTGGAGCATTTACTGAACCTTCAATGGGTCCAATTAATAAAAGTGCTCACAGGATTAAAGATGGCACTTAGCAGGATGACACTCTGCCCCAGCTCTTTGAAAACATCACATTCAGATGTACTCATGCTCATGGAACAGCCTAATGAGAAGCCTACTCCTGTCCTAGTGAAGGCAGGGAGTGTTCTCATTAACTTCAGGGATCTTACACTTACCTACATATGAATAAAAAGCTGTCTATGAGACATGTAAATTGCAGAACCTGGTACTTGATGAAATAACCCTATTAAAAATTGAATACTTGGTCTCTGCTTTTATCCCTTAACTTTAAATCATTACTATGGTGACTTGGGTTAGGAACTTTCACACACACACACACACTATTTGAAATTTACCAGACTAGCTCAGACAGCTTGGAAGCAAGATGAAGCTGTATTTACAGCATGTCAAAATTTACAAGCATATAGACACAATATATTTACAACTATTTACAAATTAGAAATAATACAGAAATCCAGACTCCCTCCCAGATGAAGGGAACTGCCCAGAAGAGCTCAAAGCTACCCCCTTTTTTTTCCCCCTTTAGCTCAGACAGATAAACAATAACAAAAGCAAGCAAAGCTTTCATGGTAGTTGTTAGTCAAGATTAGAGGAGAGATATTAGATCAAAGGAGAAACATACATGGCAATGTTTCAAGAAAAAGTGAGGGGAAATTGTTTATATTTTGACTTTTTACCTCTCTCAGCAAAGCAATGAATAATATAGACATCACTGTTATTGGTTTTTTCACAACCACCAATCTAATTTGTCTCATTAAACTATTCCAATTAGCCTTAAACCAGCACATATGGTGTTTAGGACATAGACAGTCGCTGTAAAACACTGCAACCTGTGTCACAGATATTAAAAAAAAAAAAAAAAGGTATTATATTTTGCAAGTAATAAAAATCTACATTTTATTATTTAAACACAGAAGTATAGACCCAGAAAAAGGCAATCTAATGTAACAGAAAACAGTAAGTTTGGAGCATGTGTCAAGCTGTGAGAGTTTAGGAGGGCCCTGCAGAGGGACCTGCAGAGGGACCTGGACATGCTGGACAGATGGACACAGTCCATCAGGAGTTATAACAAGCCCAAGTGCCAGGTTCTGCACTTTGGCTGCAACAACCCCATGCAGTGCTACAAGCTGGGGACAGAGTTGCTGGAGAGAAGCCAGGTAGAGAGACACCCTGGGCGTCCAGGTCAACAGCTAATCGAATATGAGCCAGCAGTCTGCCCAGGTGGCCAAGAAGGCCAATGGCATCCTGGCCTGGATCAGGAATAGTGTGGCCAGCAGGACCAGGAAGGTCATTCTGCCCCTGTACTCAGCACTGGTTAGGCCACACCTTGAGTACTGTGTCCAGTTCTGGGCCCCTCAATTTAAGAAAGACATTGAGGTGCTTGAGTGTGTCCAGAGAAGGACAATAAGGCTGGTGAGGGGCCTGGAGCACAGCCCTAGAAGGAGCAGCTGAGGGAGCTGGGGCTCTTCAGTCTGGAGAAGAGGAGGCTTGGGGGAGACCTTGTTGCTCTCTACAGCTACCTGAAAGGAGGTGGTAGCCAGGCAGGGGTTGGTGTCTTCTCCCAGGTGCTCAGTGACAGAACAAGAGGACATAGTCTCAAACTGCACCAGGGCAGGTTTAGGCTGGATGTTAGGAATAACTTATCCACAGAAAGAGTGAGTGCCCATTGGAATGGGCTGCCTGGGGAGGTGGTGGAGTCACCATCTCTAGGAGTGTTTAAAAGGAGACTGGATGAGGCACTTAGTGCTATGGTTTAGTTAATTAGAAGGGTTAGGTGATAGGTTGGACTGGATGATTCTAGAGGTCTTTTCCAACCTGGTTATTTCTGTGTGTGAAAGCAGAGTAGAAAGAGTTTGGAATTCCCAGTAGGGAAATAGTATGAACTCTTAAGTGGCTCCATTACGGCAAGAAAAGTTAAGACCATTTTTAATATGTCAGAAGGAGCAAAAGCAGAGGTATTTTCTGCCTGTTAGTGAGATCATTTTACTCTAAAATGCTCCTACTACTCTTTAAAAATAAACAAACAAACAAAAAAACCCACAGGTAAAAAAGGACAGAACTGGAATAAAGAACCATAAAGCTCAAGCTTAAGATGCCTTAAAGCAAAAAACTTCAGGGGCCAGAACACCTTCTTTTTTTCACGAAAAGGACTGAGAAGAGACAGGAACCTAAAAGAGCAAAAGGCACAAAGGAAAAGAGAAGATGGACTTAGAAGGCAGAGAAATCCAAATTTTGAAAGCTAGACACTTTTCACCAAGATTAGCGGATTTTTTTCATAACGCAGTGCCTTCAGGTGAAGGCAAGGTAGCTTTCTGGAAAAGTCTAGAGGCCTTCCCAGCACAGGAAGGACATGGAACTGCTGGAGAGAGTCCAGAGGAGGGCCACAAAGATGATCAGAGGGCTGGAGCAGCTCTGCTATGAGGACAGGCTGAAGGAGTTGGGGCTTTTCAGCCTGGAGAAGAGAAGGCTTCCAGGAGACCTTATAGCAGCCTACCAGTATCTGAGGGGGGCCTACAGGAGGGCTGGGGAGGGACTGTTCACAAGGTCTTGTAGTGACAGGACGAGGGGGAATGGGTTCAAATTGGCAGAGGGGAGATTTAGACAGGATGTTAGGAGGAAGTTCTTCACGGTGAGGGTGGTGAGGCACTGGAACAGGTTGCCCAGGGAGGATGTGGCTGCTCCCTCCCTGGAGGTGTTCAAGGCCAGGCTGGAGGAGGTCTTGAGCGACCTGATCTAGTGGGAGGTGTCCCTGCCTATGGCAGGGGATTGGAACTGGATGATCCTTAAGGTCTCTTCCAACCTAAACCATTCTATGATTCTATGATTTTGCCACAGAGCTGTTAGATGTCAGAGTGACTGTGCATTTTTTTCAACATAGGAAGAGACTTTCTGATTTCCTATTCTGTTCTGTTCATCTGCAGAGAGAGAAAGGTCAGTGGAGCAGGGATCGCAGCTAAAGGAGCTAAAGTTTTCTGGCTTCAAGAATCCTGCTGCCAGAATTTCACTTCGAAAGAGCCATTTAATAAGCAATTTCAGAAGATCTGTGCCTTGAAATGATGCATTTTGATCCCTGCCTAACTCTTCAATCTGTAAATCCAAGAGCTCAAAGTCATCATCCTCAAAGTCCTATTGTTACATCTGTAGCACCCTCCCCACGATCTCGCTTCACATCTACACTGGCACATTGTGCTGTAACAACCTCAAAAGGAGAAGAGTTTACATTCTCACTTTTCTTGTGTTTGTGAGATTCAGTCAGCACCAAACTGTTATTTAAACCTTGGAGATATGTTAGAATACCAAGGATAGAAAGAATATATGGGTTAGCAGCTGGGTTGACTACTGCATATAAATGTGGTATTCTAAGTTCTGAAAAATCTGGGAAGGAAATATTTCTGTCTAAAATTGACTTAAACTGTCAAAAAACTACCAGCCCGTGGACGCTGCTATCCTGTGGAAGTCCACAGAAGACAAACACAGCCAGCAATAGCAGTACATATTGGTCTGGCAACGTAGGTTCTTACTTGAATCTTCCCTGGAAGATTCTTCAGTTTAAAACATCATTTGTTCCCCAGGAACTTCTACCAACCATTTCTCCCTTTCACCTTTCAGGTGAAAACAGCTCTCACATGTTGAATGAAGGTGTCATCTGTAGGTTACCAACATTTTAACCCACCCAGATTTCTCTGCCTACCAGCTTCTCCAGACGCATGCAGTAAGACCACCCAAAAACCTCATACTTCAAAGAACTTTCGAACAATTTAAATTTAAGAATCAGTATGAAAATGCCATTTCTAGCCAGTCTCATTCAGACACTAAACTGGAAATTCTAATCTAATGTGATTTTTCCATGTTTGCTTATTACAATGGGTACATACCATGGAGCCATTGACAAAAGCAGGCAGCTTTTGTCCTTTGGTTTGGTTTGTTTTTTGGGTTTTTTTTCCATGTTCTGGATAAAGTTAGAGCCCTTGACTTAATAGCATTTGACTGAATAGGAAATCAGAACTCAGACAGGAATTTTTGAGTCCTAGAAAAGATAAAAGTGAGTTACTGCTTTAATTGGCTGTTGAATTAACTCATATGAATAATAGCTCACAGTCTTTTCAAGTTCTGTGGTTTAATAAGACTCCCTTTTACTTCTTTGTCTGAAGATTTTCAGGAAAAGATTCATTCCTTGTGGACCTAATGATTACATTCAAATTCCAGACATGAAAAAGAAAAAGAAGAAATACAGAAACAGCTACGCAGAGCAAAAAGCATAAATAGTACAGGCTGCTGGTTACGTTGGTTTTGTACCACCTTTTCCATGTGGCAGACACTGTTGTAATTATGCTACATGACAAAAATCGAGGGGCAACTTCATGATGTGGGGCTGCACCATACAGGCCTTGCAGAGCTGCATATGAAATATAAGTGCAAGAAAAGGCCAAAAGGCTCAGAACAGATGCATTCCACTAGGCAGAACCATCACCCACATCACAGAGATGGAACTCAGGTAGGTACATGGGGTTTTGCAAGTTGAGAGTTAAACCACTGAATGTGGGAAGAAATGCTATGTGATTCCAAAAGTGGATTTCTCTTGAGCCCCATATCTACAGTACTTACAAGCAGAAATTACCAAAACCCAGTAATTGAAAACAGTCAAAAGGAAACAATTCCTTTATTCTCTTTAAATTATTTTTGTTGTCAGTAAATCAGTAGGTCCCTCTCTGCAGGAGCTCTGACTCTTAACACCTTGTTCCTTGAAAACAACAGCATTGAAGGTGTTTATCTAATCTCCGGGCACAAGGTGTTAAGCATTGCCACTATCTTCCATGGCACCAGTTAACTATTTACCCTTAGTGTACCCAACCCTACTACTGGAATGCAGTGACCATGAGGCACAGTGTGAAGCAAATTCCCCCAGGAGAAAAGAACCTCCAAAAGCTCCATCACCTTCTACTCTCAGCACAAAGTGCACTCATGAACTCTACACACTGAAAATGGGAATATAATCATTAAAGTACCTGAAATTCCAAACAGTCCATGTTGCCCTAGAGACACAAAAAGGTGGGTGGAGCATCAAATCTAATCCCTCTCTTGGAAATCTCTCCTGTACAAGGGTGATAATAACATGCTGTACCTGTGTATTTTGACAGAGTCTTTAATCTCTCCCTTTGCGTAGGACCACTGTTTCATTCACCAAACAGCTAATCAATACTTTGCTTTCACCTCATAACTCACTGTGTGGCCCATGATTTTTTTACTGTCCATTATTCAATTGTGTTGTGATGGCAGAATTATTAATTTTCTCCACTTCCTCAGTGGTGCTTATCATTTCAATATCTGAGCACTGCACAAACGCAAATTAATTTAGCTTCACAAAAATTCACAATGGTTAAGGAAAAGGTAGAACTGATGTCTGAAACACAGGGCATGGAGGCACAGAAAAAATTAAGGGCAGAGGTATGCAATAATTTTAGACATCCTGAGGCATCACAGGTGTAATTCAGAAGTACTTAATACTCCAGGTGCAGAGGCTGCGGCATCGGCTGCAGTTGTGACTGCTAAGCAAACTAAATTTAAAATTCTAAAGGTAGTCATTAAAAATTAGATAATTATAATCTATTAAACTATTACAGGATCCACATCAACAGATCACAGAGCTAGTACAAGTGGCTATATCAGCACTAGACAAGAAAAGTCCAAGGCAACAACAAATTATTTCAGTGACAAGGGCTTGCTTTACCCTCCCTCACTTCATTCATGAATGAATTCCCATTTGAAGCAGCAAGGCAGAAGTCACCTGGGCACCACTTGTCTCTCCTGCACAGCCCTAGCATATCCCTAGGGCAGATCAAACCTGCACCATGCCCAAGCCAGAAATCCTGCATGAAACCAACATGTGATCACACATTTATTGTAAGGGGACAGAATTAAGGTTGCCAAGCAACCATCTCACCATGTTATGCCACAAATCCTTGTCTCTCATCTTTTCAGCAAACAAATGACAGATCCTGTCTCACAACCCAACTCTCCCCTTGGTCTGTTTCTGTGACCTTAATTATCTGTGCTCCCAAAGGCTTCTTCATTACAGCTCTTTTGTCCAGTCACTACAAGCTTTCCCTCATTACTCCAGTTGTTATTCTGTCTTTCTGTTCTTCATAATGAGTATTTAGTCCATCCCATTTACTACTTCTCTGACCATCTGTCAATCCCAAAAGATGAGACAGACACTGTTTAAAAAAAAAAAAAAAAAAAAGGTTTTCTCCTCTCTGAGAACGCTTCAGAGATTTTTAGCTGTTAAGACTTTAGCAGGTGTCTCCAAAAGCAGTATAAACACAGGGGTTTTTTTTAAAGCATTAAAGTGTTACCAGGTTTAGGCAAGTGAAAAAGGATGGTCCATCTCTCTACTACCAAAACTGCCGGCCAGATTTCAATTGTCTATTGCAAAACAGCTCCTCCATTTCCAAGAAAAAAAAGAATCACCAGCATGTGCAAAACATTGTTATATTGCATAAAATGTGTCCTCAAAAACAATGAAGGCATCTCAGCTGACATTTTTCAAACACAAACAATAATCAAGGGGCATGCAAAAGTGAAAACATTGGATGAAGCCTGGCAAAGCTGGGAGCAAAAATGGTCATTAAAGGAAATTTCATTTAAACTTTTAATGGGCTAAGAACAAGGCTAGAAATAAAATGTTCTCCCACACTTCATTCTCCAAGCATTTTTCTGCCAGTGTCTAGAAAATCCTGTTACCTGGTGGGGCCTTGACAGGGGATGATATAAACTACTGAACAGATAGCCCCTTGGTTTGATCCCACACAACAGTTCTCATGAAGATGCTATCCCTCATTGAGAATCACACAACTGGCTTCCACCTCAGTTTGCCCCATCTTCCCCCACAATGCCTATGGTGGTTTATGTATTTGCAGCACCGGGCAGCCTAGATACACCCAAGTCACTCCCATCATGGAGTAGACTTTGGTTTCCCATCAGGCCTGGATATAGCTCCATTAAAGCAGAGCATCTACAAATAATTTGAATCTATTGCTCTCCCAGTCCCTCAAGGACTTTTGCACAGAAAGGTAACTAAAGAGAAACTGAACCTGCTAGGCAAAAAGAGAAGATTCCAGATGAAGAGTCTACAGGCAATCTTTGAAGGACTGCTGCTAAGTGGGTGCATTCTCATCCATCAGAGCCCTGCATCAGCTACACAACAGCAAAAACTTGGGAGACCACAAAGATGCTGTGATAAGGACTCACTCTCTACTAGGCATTTACCCTTCTGGTATGAAAGCACAACAAGAGAAGCATCAAGTACAGGGAGATGGATGTGTTCCTGTGTGATCTGGAATAGGTGATCCTGTTCTGGCAGGGGGTTTGGACCAAATGGTTTTTTTAGGTACCTTCCAGCCTCTGACATTCTGTGATCATGCAGTCTTGCACAGCTCAAGCTCACATCACGGAAAAGGGTGCGGAGGGAGATCTCATTATGTACAATCCCAGTGTTAGAATTGAGCCATCGCTGAGAGATTTCTAGGGGGAAAATATCCACAAATACCCTAATACCATTATTCAGCTTCCCCCCAGCAGTCCTGAATGCAGCTGAAAGGAACACCACGTGTAGCCATGCAAGCATAAAAGCCGGCATGAAATCAGGCAAGCACTAAAGCTGCGTTATTCCAACCTGCATGTGGAATGAGCACCAAGAGAAAGCACTAATGGTGACATTGTTTGCAGCTGCCTTATCAAGCCACTATCAAGCTTTGAACAAGATTACTTTTAGATATACCATGCTCAGGAAAAAAAAAAAAAACAAAACAACCCACACCATTTGAGAAGCTAATAGAAATGTAACGGCATATCCTGGTCTATAACTCAAGAGTTACACATGAAAAAGAAAAGATGAGAAAAATACAATTCAAGATGAAAACGGTGACAAAGATTTAGATATGAGACACAGCTATGCATATGCATCAGTGCTCTTTCTTTTTCCCTGTGCTTTCAGAACACAGCTAGCCTTTTCATATGCTTGGTATATTTATAGCATTCTGCAGAAATTTTCAGGAAAAAGTTGTTTAAAAGCCAAAATTGCACATGAATATGTTTGTAATCGTCTCTAAACTTTACATTAATACACTTAGGGTTCAGCTGCTTGCTGAAACAACAAACTCCATTAACATTTTCCAATCTACACTTAATCTTCTCTGAAGAACAAGGCTGGACAAGGTTTTTTTCACCCATGTTAGGCAAATACTCTGACAAACATTCCTGCAAGAAAAATGCAATATATCCATGCTTTCAAGGACACAGAGGACTGTGTCAAGGTCTACTTCTATGAGAAGAGAATGAAAATAAAATATCAAACAGTACTCACCAAGGGAGTATCATCCATCTTGTTATGTAGGTAGGAGGAATCTGGTGGGGGGAGAAAATAGCACATAATTTAAAAGTGCATCATTATATACATGCGGAAGATGGGTAATTAAGGTTACACAGGCACCATTCTTCTTTGACTTTTGAGGACTTCATCCTACAGCCTGAGCAACATCTTTTAGCACAGGTTTTGTTGAGGAGTTGGAAGCAATAGGAATGAAGACAAACTAATCATGAACTAATTACTAATTAATTTTCTAAAATTACACAGACACAAAGAGAAATTGCCCAAAGAAGTAGGAGTGGCAAAAGAAAAAAATCAGCTTTAATTAAGGTCATCTATATTGGCTAATGACAAAGGTTAAGTGTAAACCAGTCAATGAGAGAAACTGAATTTCTCAAGTTATTTTTAGAAAGCTAAAGAAGGCTGCACAGACTCTGTGCCATAGAGAAACAAAGCATAAAAGAGAGAAGGAGATTCATGGCCTGCTCCCACGTCTGCAGTTTATATTATTTCAGTGCCAGTGTAGTTAATTTACCTATCAACAATAGTCTTCAAAGTGAGCATAAACACTGATCTTTCCAGCACCATTTCCCCTCATAGAATGGTTTATGTTGGAAGTGACCTAACTCAAAGATCATCTAGTTTCAAACACCCTGGCATGGGCACGGACACCTTCCACTGGACCAGGGTGCTCAAGGCTAAATCCAGCCTGGCCATGAACATTTCCAGGGAGGAGGCTTCCACAACTTTCCTGAGCAACCTGTTCCAATGTCTGAGCACCCTCACTGTAAAGAATTTCTTCCTAATACCCAGTCTAAACCTCCCCTCCCCTTGTAAAAAGACCCTCCCCAGATTTCTGGTAGGCCCTCCTCAGGGGCTGGAGGCCACTATAAGGTTTTCTCAGAGCCTTTGCTCCTCCAGGCTGAACAACCTCAACTCTCATACCCTATCTCCATAAGGAAGGTACTTCAGCTACCTGATCATCTTTATGGTCTCCTCTGAACTCGCTCCAGAAGTCTAATGTCCTTCTTGTGTTGGGGGCCCCAGAACTGTATGCAGTGTGGTGGTTTTAGCACAAGTAGTCCAGGTGAGGTTTCATGAAAACAGAGCAGAGTGGGAGAATCACAAGCAGGAAAAAACCTGCTGGTCACACTTCTTTTGATGCAGCCCAGGATACGGCTGCAAATGCACTGGAGCAGGCTTGAGCTGTGGGTGGGGTGGGCTAAAGTTTCCAACAAACAGAAGAAAAAAAAAGATGAAATTGGAAGAATGTGGGTTTTCTGGGTTTTGGGGTTTTTTTTAAATGATCTGGCCAAGGCCCCAGAAGAACCATCAAACAAGAGAAGGATGAAAGCCTCAGTTAAATTCCCCTGGTATTCAGAAGCAGTTAACAAGCACTTTGCTCAGCAGCCTGTGCATCCACACACCTGGGCTGCAAGTGCATGTTAATGCCAGTTAAGAGAACGCCCAGCTTGTGGAAGAGCACAAATCTTTGCCTTGCCAGGACGTGTTGGAGATTAGCACATGCTCCTCTTAAATATACGTGGAACACAACACTGAGAGGCAGAAGTGGGTTGGAAGTGGTACGTGAAGTGTCTAATAACTGTTCTGGTATATGCCAAGAGTTAAACATGTCGGCGATCGCCATGCAATTTCTTCCCCCCAGGAGCCTGGCCCCCATTCTTGGGGGACAGCCGAGCCATTCAGCCCTGCCCCCAGCCTGAAAACTTGCTCAGCTTCTTCGGAAGTGGCTTACAGAAGGTTTTGATCCAGGCTCCAGCCTGCGGCACCCCGGAGGTCCGGCAGGGATGCGGCAGGGGCGGGCGAAGCCGCAGAAGGGAGAGGGGAGAGGCCGCTGTTAGTGCGGCGGTGGCTGTAGGGAGGGCGACAAGCAGCTCCCTCCTGCCCGGGGCTGCGGGGAGCCACCGCCGTGGGGGATCATCTCCAGCTGCTGCTGCCGCCTCAACTCACGGGGGAGAAAAAAAACACAATTAAATAAAAAACCACAGATGCCAGGGCGCGTTTGCTGCCTGCTGGGCGTGCCGCTTGCCGCGGCTGGGGGGTGGTGGAGCCGAGCCGAGATGCGTTATAGCAGCACACACTTGGTGTCTTCCCCCACTCGCGGGCAGCTGAGCTCCGCAGA